>VZSC01017922.1:51782-86243 GCA_013398225.1 Steatornis caripensis | reverse complement strand
TGGAAGAGTGATGGGTGGTTAGGTAAGGACTTCTGACATTGTGATATGAACATGAAGAGATCGTTTGGTTTTTATTTGTTTTTTAAAATCTGATTAACTTGGATTCTTCTAATCCTTTTGTGCATTACAAGGAAGTTGTGTGTTACACCACCTTCCTCAGTATAAGAATGTGAAGCCTTTGCTTTCAGAAGGAAGAAGCAATCATCTTTCATATAGGGGAAGGAGCTTGCTATCAGTCAACTAGCTGATCTNTTCCCTTCAGTCCTCTCTGCCTTTCCTGCTCTGCAGTTGGAGAAGGCTCCGGTGTTTCCAGTATTTGGCCTTTGTGCTGTCTAGCCCCAAATACTAGATTTGGGACAGACAAAGTTAAACTGTGATGCTAGACATTTTGTGGAGCAACTTCCGCTGCAAGTGAGACGATGGTGTGGATTAATGGGGAGCCCAAAAGTGCTTTTCATCCCACAAAGTTATTAATAAACTCTGATNAGCTGATCTATTGAGTGGTTTTTGGATTTTTATTGGGGTTTTTTCTTTCCAAAACTATGTGTATGTGTGTATAATGTGTATAAGTGGAGAAAGTGCATCCTAGAAGAAATACAAAGGTGGGCATGTGGAGGGGCTTTTTTCCCTCCTTTGCATTTTTCATTTTTGACGTTTCTCAGGAACTTTTTTTTCCACCTAGCTGATAAAATCTTACTTTCCATTTAGTCTGAGGACTTTCAAAGAAAATTGTTAAATTAAGAGTGCATTCACCACTGCTTTTTTTAGCTTTATTCTGAATGCTCAAAGTATCTTCAAATTTAGAAATAAATTTTAAAATTAATCTAGTTTTCTGCATAGCTTTATTTAGATATGTTTCTATAGGACTTTAAGAGTGTTACTAATTTCTTATAAGATTATAGTGTATTGTGTAATTTCATTTATTTTAATCAGTTTACAACAATTTAAAACCTCTGATGTGGAGATCAGACTCAAGTCCATGGTTGTAAACTGATATTGAGAAATGATACCACTGCTAGACTGATTATGCTCAGTAATTGTTTTTTTTATTCATCCTGTTAGGCTCAGAAATGGTACACAGAACTTGGCTTTGCTGAAACAAGATACGAAGAAGTCAAAACTCGTTTGACACAGGTTCTTTCAGAATTAGAATATCTTAAACAAGAAGCTAGAGACAAAATGCTTGGAAAGCAGCACTACAAATTAATGGTATGTATGTAAACGGAATAGAGAAAGGCATATCCCTTTGGAGGCAGTGTTTTGGATGCAGAGACATCCTTTATTGTTATTGGCAATAGATTTGAAACAAGTATAGAGCACCTAGAGACACTGGAGCTATAAACTTGGAAGTAAGGTATTATGTGAGGTAGACCATCTATCTACAGGGTAGTCCTCAAGGTCTGAGCTCTGTGTGGGCATTATAGGCATCTCCATTTTTTAGGACTCTTGTCCTGCTCTCTCTAGCCATAGCCACTTTCTGAGGCATGGGTTTTCAGGTGGCCTTAATGAAAGGTGTTTCCCTTCAGTCCTCTCTGCCTTTCCTGCTCTGCAGTTGGAGAAGGCTCCGGTGTTTCCAGTATTTGGCCTTTGTGCTGTCTAGCCCCAAATACTAGATTTGGGACAGACAAAGTTAAACTGTGATGCTAGACATTTTGTGGAGCAACTTCCGCTGCGAGACGATGGTGTGGATTAATGGGGAGCCCAAAAGTGCTTTTCATCCCACAAAGTTATTAATAAACTCTGATAGAGTAAATCACAATAATTCGTGCTTCTTCCTTTTCTAAACTTCAGTTTTTGGACGATGTCTGCCTGCAATGCTTGAAAAGAAGATGTAAGAGCTCTGCACGTAGAATCGAAGGCTGAGAGGTCTTTGAGATACTATGTGTTTTGTGCATGTCTTTTAGGACTTTGTACATGTCCTGTGTTCTTCAGCTCTCGATGCCCAAGCATCCTAGTTCTCAGCTGAGAGTCCAAAAGGCTGTCATGATATAATTAATTGCACATAAAAGAGAGCTAAGATAATATGCTCCAAGATTACTGCTAGGACTCTTTATTTCAGTGGTGTTGCTAACAGAGGAAATACTATTTAGCATAAGAATATTTGGGGAAATTTTCTAGGATGCTGAGGTGGCCTTCTGAACCATGGTGCTGTAGTAGGAGTTAGGAGAAATATGTGGGTGAGCAGGAAAGGAGCAGGGTACTATTTACATCTTTGAAGATGAATACAAGAATTTTGGATGAAATGAACATGGTAAATAAGGTGTCAGGCTTCCCCAGTGAACTGCTGGCTCCTGTTATGGCCTGTAACCAGAAACTCATTTTCTCAATGAGTTTTAAAATAAGCGCACAAGAAGAGGAAGATTTTATTTTTAATAGGCACCAACTTCAAAGACTAGAGATCTTGCTAGGTTTTATAAGAAGGTGGTGTATTAAATGTTAACATTTTGGGCTTAGCTATCATTTGGCTGTTTCCCAGTCCCAGCTGCTGGGCTCCTGACCCTTCTGGAGCTTGACTACACAACCAATGGTTGCTGTTAACTGAGGTACCTGACAGTGATCATAAATAAATCTTGTATGCCTCATTAGTGCTTTGAAACTACAGAAAGCTGCTAGCAGGTCAGCCAAATGCATAAGGAAAGAGAGAACAACTCTGTCTTTAACTTTCAAGCAAATTTTTTTTGTTTTCACACCTNTGTTTCCAGTATTTGGCCTTTGTGCTGTCTAGCCCCAAATACTAGATTTGGGACAGACAAAGTTAAACTGTGATGCTAGACATTTTGTGGAGCAACTTCCGCTGCAAGTGAGACGATGGTGTGGATTAATGGGGAGCCCAAAAGTGCTTTTCATCCCACAAAGTTATTAATAAACTCTGATAGAGTAAATCACAATAATTCGTGCTTCTTCCTTTTTCCATGAAGCATCTTTCAATCAGGGAGTGTTTTTATTTAATGTATTTTTTGTGTGGGAGAGATGATGATGAGGAAAATACCATGTCTCAGACTCATCCTTAGGCTTTTATCACTGCAAACCTGGTCTAAGCAATGCGTCCAAGAGTTTCTATTGTTCTTTTCTCTTAACGCAAGAGGGAGCCAAAAAGTTTGGTACAAGGCATGCACGACTTTAATGCCGTGCAGAGAGGACTAGCTTCATTAGGAAGAACGGTACAAAAATGTTGTATTTCTGGTTTTATCTGTGTTGCAATGATGTGTTGCAGCCAGAGTGCTGTGATCTATGACTTCAGTTTGCTCTTTGCTGTGAAATAGTACCTTCAGTATTCTGTAGTCACCAAAGGTGTCAAAGTTGGAAAGACTGTCAACAAGCAAGGGAACATAAACTGTATTGCTGTGTATCATGGCTGAATGTTAGCTCTTCTCTCAACTGTATCAATGTTAATAACCATTAAAATCAAACTATCTTCCTGCACATTTTGTCAGAAGGTTATATGGTCTTACTAGCAGTATAGCATACATCTGACTAGAATTTTTAGATTCATCACTGAAATGTTTAGCCTTTTTAGACTTGCTTACGTAACGTTATCAGAAATCTTGAGCAGCTGTGTGTATCAACTCCATATTTCTTAATATAAGTTCACAACTTGTTTTTCACAAGATTTTCTTCACCCTCAGATTCTCCTTATTCTTAGAATAAATGTTTAATCCGATAATATCACTTTCAGGAGCTGACCTTATGATGCTGATTATCAATCTAAAGCTCTCACTAATCCATTCATTCTAAATACATTAAATTGAAAAATAAACGGGAGAGTGAGGGAGGAGGAGCTGCCTTCAGAAGCTCCTCCTTCCACTTGTTCTGTACCACTATTACTGCATTTTAATGTGATGAATGTTTTCTTTTTTATTATTTTTGAAATTTTTACTTGAAATCTAAATAGTTTTATTAATACTCTTAAAACAGAAACATAAATGGGAGAGTGGAATTTGCTCTCTGAGATAAATGTATGTGGAAAAACAAGGGGTGTATTATATAGCAGTTGGAGCAGGAAATGGGGGACTTTTGAGTTCTATTTTTACTCCCTGGGTGCTGGTCACTTAATCTGTCTTTGTGCCAGTTTCCCCAGATGTAAAATTATTATAATACAGTACTTACCTTGAAGGAGCATTGTGAAATCCCAGTCCTATACCTGCTGTGATTGAGAACTCCTTGCTCATAAACAATTTTAAGATTAGTGCAAGGTGTTAGTTCTAATATGTTTATGAAGGTTTGAAGTCATATGTTTTATAGCAGCTTTCTTTTTTTTAACTTACAAGGTAGGTATGTATATTGATTGCGAAGTTTTGTACTCTAAAAGATGAACGAGAATATTTTCATTATTTTATACATCTAATTTGAAAATCTATGTATTCATTCTCTAGCCTGTGTACACTGTGAAAGATGACCCGGAAACAGAGGAGAATAAAATAGCCAAAAAGAGATTACAGCAGCAAGTGCTGACCTTGAAAGCCCACCTCAGGGACCAGGCTGCATTACAAAATCAGTTTCATGACTTGCAGAATGAAGTGGAACTCCTTCAGGCTCAGCTATGTGAAAAGGTACAATAAAGCTGTTTTCTGTGTGCTTAAGCGAGTAGATAAATGTGAACAGCAACTTCAGATTCTACTCTTTCTTCTCAAAGCAGAGAACTGAAACAGTCTTCATGGGAAGGAGTGTGAGGATAATTACATGATTTGCAGGCATATAGAAGTGCCTTGACTTCAGACAAATAATGAAAAGATGTAAACTGCCTGCCTGGGTGGTCAGTGTTATGGGAAGATGATAGATTATAATAACAGTTGCTGCCAGACTCTGCTATAATCCCCATACCGTAATGCAAGCAAAGTGCTGCTGAAATACTTTACAGAGCAACCTCCTTGGGTTCTATTGTTAGGATTTTTAATATTCCTGACTCTCTTTTTGCACTATATCAGACACAGGGAGCTAGTGATAGAATTTTAATAGAGTTTTTCTAACTTTTTTTTATCCAGTTACTAGGATTGCACATTAAGAGTTTCATTAACACATTTTCAGTTAGGTGTGTGGTTTGTATTTTTATTAATTAACATAGATATTCTGGTGTGAGCCCCCATGTGTACACAAATACACTTACATGAGCAGTTTTTACACTTGTGCATTATATTTCAACTGGCAAAACAGAGCAGGTACAGGCATTAACATTTGCAAAACTACTGCCTTACAGTGTGATAGCAAAGCTGCTGCTGTCAGTGTGACTAGAGCTGCTGAACTCTTAGGTGGAAAAAAATACCTTCTTGGACTTTTTTCCCCTAGAATGTGTTTCCTATTTCTTTGGAAACTATTTTTCGAAAAGGGGTGATAGTTACAATGTGAGCCAAATTGTAATTGCCCATCATACCCTGAAACAACTAGTAAATGGCATTTGCTCAATAGTATTCTTCACACTGTGATGCGATGTGTAGAATGTGCTTCTCCTCTGTCTTTCCTCTGAAATACAAGAGATTATTTTCTTCTTCCTACTGAGTGCAAGTTTCATCTTACTTCCTCCATGGTAAATCCACCTGTTCTACAGTTTCGGGGGTTTGAGGGGTTTGTTTGTTTGTTGCTTTTCTTTGGGTTTGGTTTTTTTTTTTTTTCCTGGCCTTGTGTACTGTGATTTGCTTTAAACCAGTCCTGTACAGAGGGTTAGTGGTTTCTCCAGGCATTGATTAGGATGACTCTTAACAGAATAGTGGTTGTAAAATGAAATTGTTTTGTGGTGTCTGTAGTGATGGATGGTGCACATCAGATGATAGGGGACTACAGGGTAAGACATGCTATCCGTATAAATGGGCAACTTCTAATAGTTCTGTTGCATCTGCAAAATGTTTTGCTCCATGCCTCATCAAGAACTGAATGTCCCCAGTGCAGGGACCTACTGCCAGCTTTTACTTTGTGCCCTCAGTGCTAGTGCAATGTCTCTGCTGTCCTAACTACTATGTTCCTTCCCAAGCCTGCAATTTATTAGCTCAGGACCATGCGACCTCTTTCAGCATAACTGAATGCTTGTAACGTGACTTTGGGGTTTTTTTTTTGATGCACATAATATATTTCCTGTAGATTTTATAGAAATACAAATTGTCAAGCCAAATGAATGCAAAGGAGTCTGTACTTTGTTGCAAAATAATACTGTATTGATTTATAATAGAAATTAATTTTACCTGACAAGATGCTGTATTTTTTCTGCATAATCAGAAAGGAAGTTTCCCATCAAAAATAAACATTTGAATCATAAGGTACAGACTGGGTCATCCACCTCACCTCCTAATAGAGGGCATGCACGGATTGCATCAGAGTAGAAAGTTGTTGATGTTCACTTTTCAGAGTCTGCCATGGAATACACATTTAGAAAATCCCTCCTTGTTTCTTGCATTCTACAACATAATATAGATAAGAAAAGGGAAAACTTTTCCCCAAAAGAGTGTTCTGGAAGATTCACAGAGGAAACAGGAATATGAGTGTGTAATGAAGAACACCAAGTCTTCAACGTGATGCTGCTTTGATGAATTAACTGCATTGATAATGAATAAAATCTAAAAACATCCAAAAGCATTTGGTAATATATAAGGCCAACATTAATGGTCGTAGTGCAGTGTCTGTGTGCCCGGGCCTATCCATGTACAACCAGCTCCTTACACTGCTTCATCTTGTTTGTGATACAGGGTCACGCAGATATGCAAAGAGTATGCCTTGGAAGCCAGGTCTAAAACAAATGCAAAAAACTGCTACAGTATTTTAAAATTACTCTTGAATAAATTAATGCAGAATATTTTTTAACTTTTCAGGAAAAAGAACTTCAGAAGCGAAAGTCTGAAATGAAGTTGACAGTAGCTCCTCTGAAGGTACGGTATTTTCCTGAAAGCTGGTGCAGGACCTACACAAAGGTGTATCCCTTTGCTTACAGGCTTCTGTGCATGTGCCTGCCTTCTGCAGCTGCCCCTGAGTTAGCTGTTTGCTATTGGGCTTTAAGCAAAGGCTTGCTGAAATTATTGCTATGGGTACTCTTCAACCTGTCAAAAGAATGACCTAGCACATGGAAAGGGAACGTCTCTTTCCAGTTTACCCGTGCACATGAATTGCTGAAGCAGGGTGCAGAGACACCTAATGGCCTAGAAACCTAGGAATGAAGTCTATGGCTTTGGGTCAAAATGTATGAAATTACAACTCTGATACAAAATATAATCTTGCGGTCTCAACAGGAAGTGAAATCAATGTATATATGTTCATGCTGCATAGGCTAAACTGGCTTGCCTCACCCGAAAGTGCCAGGAAAGGAACACCTTCATTACCAGGATGCATGGCGAATTTCTCAGGCGAGGAATCATTAACTCCGCATTTGATGAAGAGGTGAAAAACTTGGTGAATGACATGGCCCTGGCAGAGTACACAGTCACTTTTGCATCAGTGTATGATCAAGAGGTAAGTGTTTGCGCTTCGTTGTAGGATCCTCACATTACCGCTATTGTATTAAGTCAGTGATTATATTTTTTTAAAGTGCTTAGTGAGACTCAGTATATAGTTATAGAATATATCTCAACACTTAATGTAAGTATCAGTTCAGGTAAGTCAGTGGAGTTTGCTGTTTTACTGTCATTTTGGTCAAAGTTAAAATCTTCTGGAGCTTATCACAAAGTATGACAGCACTCCGTGCAAAAACCACTTACGCAATATTTTGACACAATATCTAGCCTAACGGTAGTGCAGCACATGATACAATTTGTCTTTAAATAAGAATTCTGCATTTTGTTCCTGCACAATGCATTGTCACAGATTTCTGAAGAAATCAGGAAAAAAAAGATGTAAAATGAAGAATTTTAAGATTTAAGTCAACTCAGCAGACATGCATATTCAACAAGGAGTTAGTTACTTGTGTTTCACTGGCAAGTGGAAAGTGTTTCAGATGGGATACGCTCTGCCTTATGCCTGATGCTGTTCAGCATTATTGTTAATAGCTCAGATGCTGGGAATAAATTTCTTTTTGGGGGGGTAGCACCTGCCTGAAGACATTCTTAAAGGCAGGAATCTGAATCTGGCAACCTGGAGAAACAGGAATTCCCGTAGAGTAATTCAGTAATCTTCAAGAAAGCTGGTTTTTTTCCTTCCATTTCCTCTCTCTTATTATTTTAAACAAAGCCTGTGAAAATAGCCAAACAATATTTGGTAATGTTTGTGTCAAGTATACTCAGACAGAATCCTGCTGCTTAAACAGGGAAAAAAAAAATGTATTTTGCCTTACGCATTTGTAAAATATTGGGAAAGTGGCTGCCCACCACAGCAGGACACAGAACATAAGTTCATACTATTTTTTGTACTTCAGCGGACACAATGCACTGCAAAATGAGTACATAAAAATAACTTATTTTCCAATGATGTTGACATCTATTTTTCTCATCAGCAGAAGAAGAGATGCTCACAATGGACACATAGCATAGTAAATCCACAGGATTAGTTGTCTGATTATTTTACATGTTTACACACAGAGTGATATTCTATATCACTCTGAAGAAGCTTTTTCTTCTAGTGTTATTAAGTGTTGCAAGCTATCACTCAGTCATACCATCTTGCCGTTTCTGTGGCAAGCAATAATTTAACTGCATGGTGAGGAAAAGTTAGATTGATTCTTCAACATAAATAGCATTCAATTTCCCTGTAGTAATTAGGAAAGTAAACAAGAGAGTTTGCTGTTTCATTAAAAAAATCTTTTTTTGCTTCTCTTCTACTATCTATATTTGACTAGTTGAGGTTTTATATGCTTTGAGTTTTTCTGTGCCTCTGGTTTTATGTGCCTTCGTATCTACATATACCATCATCCTATTGCGAGCAACGCTGTCAATGTAGGATGAAAAGATAGCGTGGTTGCAGAATGGGACAGGATTCTGTGTCTGGCTATTTTGCCTTTGAGTACGTGAAGTCTAGGTCCACCACTGTCTTGCCCAAGCTCACACTGAGAATGAGTGTTTTATGTGACAGTAGTTGGTAACCCATCTGTCAGAAGGGAGATACTACTTCACTGCCTTCAGATAATTTCTCAGACATTGCTGTGATAAATGAGCTTGTGTGTAAAGCTTCCCAATACAATAAATATCAAAATACTGTGCATGTTCACACTGTCTCCCTGAATGTCTAATTCTCACAAAATTTAGCAGATCAAACAGGAAAGAATTAGATTGAATCTATATTCTGATGGCCAGTGAGTCCATTTGCAATGTAGGAGTCCCACATTCAACTCCCTGCTTCAACAGATATTTATCTATTCATGATAAGTGGATCACAAAACCTTTTCCATAGTATCCAGCACTGTAGTGGTCAGAAGTCCCGCTTCAGCTCAGGCACACTGGGATTCAAGGCTGGGCTTTTTTGGATCATGCAGAGAACAGGCTGGCTCTTGCTGGGCACCATGACACTGAGCTTTGATCCATTCTGGTGTGTGATAAGTACTGTGATAAGTAATTCTATGTGTAACAGGGGAAACCCTTCCTGCCAAGGCAAATCTGTATGTTTCCATGAAAAATTTAGGTTTCTATGGATCAGTTTTCCAGTGGAAAATGTTTCAGTGACAAAATGTCCAAGTGTCACTACTCGTAATTTAATAAATAATGTTTACAATTACAAAGAAGAGAGACCGTTTCTTATTCATGTGATACATTCCTTTGGTTTTAAAAATCCTGTACTGAATTCTGTAGATGTATGTTAAAGTGAGCTGACTTTTCATCTTTGAGGATTCATTTTTTGTGTTTCAACTCTTATTCTCATTAGAATTCACATCTCTGATTCCAGAGCTATGCTCGGCTTTTACTTACATAAAACTCCTTTGAAAGCTCATTCCCTTCCTTCACCTCAGATTTTCACTTCTAAACCATTGCTAACATCAGAATGCTTTTAGAGAAAACCCGGTGGATTGATGCTTTTTTTAATTATTTTTTTAAGTTAAAGATTGGCAATTGGCTTTATTCATTTCTGGGCCCAGTGGCAAATGGAAGGCTGCTACACATTGGCAGCAGACCTGCCTGCTTTGGCTTACTGATGAATTTCAACCGAAAGTTTGCAGCGATGCATGAAGGGCTAATCCAGCAGCCTTTGAAGGGAAAAGGGACTTTGTATTCAATTCAATGCTGGCCTTTTGTAGTTCAGTAAACTTTGTGCCTGGTTCTCAGAAGAAAATACGTTTTGTAATTCTTTTAAGTGCTCTTTTTTTTTCATCTCTACATGCAATTAGATGTAGATTGGATAGATGTGCCCGAGCTGTGTTCTAGGAAGCTCAGGAGGGCTTATGAGCTTCAAGTAGTTACTCTTGCTTAAAGATGAAAGTGAACTTCAGTACTTTCTCATTGAGGATATAACGGATGGTTGGTCATTTCCTTCTGTTTGCCAGAAGTATTTTCTTCCGAATGCTTATCTCAATTAAAATACTAAAACATGAAGGCAGCGTGACGCAAAACCAACCATTTTCAGAGCTTCTCTTCAGACTTCACTTTCAGCATTCAAGACACTACAAAGCACTGTTGTCTCAATCGCTTCATTTTGCTGGTTTTCTCTAAATGAAAACTGCAGATCAATTTGGCTCAGCAAAACAGCACTCATTTTGAGTTTTGTCATTCTTGATTATTTTCACAGCCCAGTGTTACCTTCAGATGTTTTTGACCAAGAAATAAAATTTGCTTGAATCATGATTTTGTTCCAGCAGTGTACTTTTCACTGAGGCCGGATATACACTGGAGTAATCTGTTCAGAAAAGAAAGTCAATTTTCCCTCTCTTAGTATTCTTTTCAAGTCCCTGTAAAGAGGACTAGATTTTGAATGACTTTTCCTCACTACAAAACTGTATATCATGAAGCTCTTTATTTGTAATTTACTTTAATTGAGTAATTTACTGTAATTTGATTTCATTTTAATTTGGTTTATCGTAATAAACATAAACTGTTGCACAGAAGAGTTCTTACTGCAATTCTTTTTCATCCAGAGAAAACAGCTATGTCACTGTAGTGAAAGAAAAATTGTGTGCAGGGTGGTGAATAAAAGCTTCATCGTGTCTCTCAATTTGGAAAAAAAAAATAGCCTTTTGGGGAGCTGTAGGAATGACAACGTATGGCTAATACAGACTTGAAATTTTTGCAGGCATGAAGAAGTTAATCTCTAAGCCTTTGTGATATATTTTCCTTTTAAGACACTGAAACCGATAAACCATTGGGGCCTCTTTTAGCGAAGTGATGATAAATATGGGAAACTAACATAACTAAAACGTTGTCTTATTTTGTGTCTGGAAAATGAAAAGCATGTGTCTGAAGAGGACACGTCCCAGGGACACAGGCTGCCTCCAGCGGGTACATGTGGCACTCGGCACAGTGCCACAGCTGGGATTCACATGCCCAATGTCAGACACAGAATGTGTGGCCGGTTTTGGCCTTTTGTCATGTCCCATTTTCATCGTCTCATTGGAAAGGTCTTGGCCTCATCTTTCTTTTCTTGCTGTTGTAGAATTAATCATGGACATTATTAACAGTGATTGTTTCTCTGCCTTTCCCAGTGGAAAGTACACAGGACAGCATTCATCAGCTGACGTTAGACACTCATCTTCACTAAACAGATAAGGAAAAGGACTGGGACCGAGGTTTGCACCAGTTGGTTTACTTGGGTTGCTAATAGTGGGAAGCAAGAGAACATACTTCAGATAACTAATAGGAAATGTGAAAGAGAAGAGTCCAATTTTTTTCTGAATTTAGGTGTCCTCTTGCAGCTTAAGAAACAAGCTTTACCCCAGTTTGATTTGCTTGAACATGAGGCTGTGTCCATGCTACTTTTGATATATTAGAGAACCACACAGAGGAGCGAAAGAGCTTGCCTTACCCTTCACGTGGGCTCATCCCAGCCAGTGCGGCTGTGCAGTATTTTGGGGGCTTTTCTCCCTCTTCCAGGTTGAGTGTGGAGAGACAGGAGTATATTCAAGTCTTTCTCTCAAATGTCTGAGCCAACATGTCCTGGTTTTATGTCAACAGCCTTTGTCCAGATGACTGATGGCTGGACTGGATAATGCTGCTGTATTCATTCACTTTGATTTCTCTTGTGCTGGAAGGCTTTGACTTGATGATATATTTTATATATTATTTCCATAGTGGATCTGAAACCATTGTAGCTATTTGCCCTCATTTCTCAAGGCTGAGAGGGAGTTTGTGCAAGGAGTATAGGGATAAATGGTAGTGCTTTTTATTGCTTTTCATCGAGTCATCTTAAACCTTATGGATGGAAAGCTCCAGGCAAAGAATGTGTCCAGTGTAGTGAATTATTTGTTTTACAGAATAGGGAATAAATGTGCAGAACAGTATAGCTTAATCCTCCTTTGTATCAAGGGATTTCTTCTGAGATGCTTCTTGGTAGAACAATACTTTTTTCTTTTATCTTCCCTCTCCCCCCCCATTTCTACTCATTTCTTTGTAAGAAACCACTTACTGCTTTTCAGTAAATCATGTTCGAAGGAAACAGACCTGAAATAACATTCTGTGATGCTCTGCTTAAGATGATTTGTGCTTGGCTGGTGAGATCAGAAGCTTTTCTGACACCAAGGGTGAGATATATTTCACGTTTCATGTCTGTACTTCAGACAATCGCATCCATGGTGTTTCTTTTCATAGTGGAGAGCAAGAGGTGCTTAACAAGGAGGTATCCTACCCATTTTAAGTATCTGCTTTAGATAAGTTGAGAAGAGCTGGAGAAGCTGGACTCCATTAGTTGTGAAGGGAGAGGAGATAGGCTTTGGTCAGATGAGTCCTGTCCTCAGGGCGGAGAACAAATTTAACTTTGGGCTTTCAGTCTTTTGGGGACAATGCTGATCAAGACCAAGGGACCTTTCAAGACATTTTTTTTTGCAGGAAGAGGCTTCTTTTTCTGACATTACAAAAGATGTGACTTGAATCCATTGGATTTCTAAGGAGGTGAAAGAGAGGAGATGGTGGTTGTTATTTACGCGTTTCTTTTAAAGAAGAGTAAAATCCATTGCTGAGAGTTACGTTATTTTTGACCTTCAGAAAGATTATTAAAAATACTGAAAGGTACAAAATTAAAAATTGAATTAAAAACTGTTAAGGGCAGCCTGGCCTTTCCAGTGAAATAACTCATAAAGCTGTTCAATAATTATGTAAATGGATGTTTGTACAAAGAGTATCTCAGGAATTTGTGGTGGCTGACGAGATGGTACATAACCAAGCTCAGAGCCATTTAAAAGTGATACTGGGTTTGGCTGACAAAGATTTAGAACTGGTTTTTGACTGCATAAAAAATACAGATATTTTAGCAGTTAATTTTGCTCTAATTCATGGGCAACAGTGTCTGTTTGTCTGGAACAGTAAATGCAAGTAGACTAACAGCAGTGATTAAAAAAAGAAAAGCTTTAAAAACTAACCTTCCTTTATTTTCTGATAAATGTTAGAATTTATATTAAGATAAAATGTCCAATTAAAAATATCCAAATGAATTAAAACAATTTATTCTTATCTCTGACACCACTGTTTTTTTATTTTTGTAATGTTGGGGGAAGATGATGTTTGATTCTTTTAATGTCAGTCCTTTCTAGAACCTGGCAGTATGGAAGCTTACACTTCTTCAGGTTTGCTGGAATATCACAACTAATTTTCTCCTAGGTAGGATAATATGTGAAAACTTTGGACAAAAGCACAAACAGAATCAGTATTGTAAATAAGTAACTAAAAAAAAAAGGGAATAATTAACTAATGGAAGAAAATCATGTCTGGACATTGAGACAACAAATAGAATTTTTGCTTGGCTACATCCATAGTGCTGTAGAAAATGTGATCTTTAGTGTTTCACAGAGCCCTACAAAACACTGAGGATAAGCCTTTTTGAGAGAATCATACCAGCTTTCAAATATAGCACTAACCATACTATGAAAACTTCATCAGTGTGGTAGCAGCTTCACTTATCAGGTTTTCCATTAACCCACCTTTTCACTGAGTTTCACTGCTTTGGCTGCAGCAGAATTCAGTAATCCCAAGAGGCAAAAGAGTTTCTGATTTAACAGTTGAAGTAAATAGAAGGAAAGACCCTGCCAGGGGTATTTTTCTAGAAATGAAATGTGCCAGTGTCACAGCTTTGATTTGTGTTTTTTATGGTAGCTTTACCAGCTCTTCTGCCTACAAGAAGGACAGTGATTTGCCTTTGCATGGGTCGTTGAGCTCCAGAACTTGTTCTGCTCCTGCTGACTCTCATCTATCACCAGGGATGCCTCTNATAGAAGGAAAGACCCTGCCAGGGGTATTTTTCTAGAAATGAAATGTGCCAGTGTCACAGCTTTGATTTGTGTTTTTTATGGTAGCTTTACCAGCTCTTCTGCCTACAAGAAGGACAGTGATTTGCCTTTGCATGGGTCGTTGAGCTCCAGAACTTGTTCTGCTCCTGCTGACTCTCATCTATCAACAGGGATGCCTCTAACTGTGCTTCCTGTGGTGAGAAAATTCTCATAAAATAATTTTACATCAAATCTCTTCATGCCTCAAAACATTTCAGGGCTGCCCTTTGTAACCCCTCCATCGTTTTCAGCCAGCCGGCATTTTTTGTGAGTTCTGAGGAGGTAATGGACTCATAACCTTGGTTAGAAACCAAGGACTTCTGAAACCTTCTTTGGCTCCTGTGTTTACAGGGGAACATTCAAATGTATAGCTTTCACTTTCCAACTGGTCTGTGCCTGTGATGCTAGGATATAATTGGGTATTCATGCCACCCTACCTAAATAAATGCCATATCCAGATAGCGTCACAGACTCCATCTGTAATCAGTGTAAAGAAAGTAAGTTTTATGGAAGAGCAGCCATCTAAATTATGTGCCCAAAGTTGGTCAATGTGAGTCCTTCAGCTCCTGGATGTTACCATCTTGTTCCCTGGCCTGTTGTTCAGCCTGAAGTAAATCATCCGGGTGGTGGCTGCTCCTGGGGAGTATCTCAGCTGGCCAAACATGCTTGCATTTGGTACTTTTAATGGGACCTGTGGCCAAAATTCAGCAGCATTGGTTCGCTCCACTCATGGTGAGGAGCCAAGAACAGAAGGTGAAATAGGACCAAAGGCAACGTTGATTGCTTGTGCTTACCACTAACATTCTCTCACACAGTATGTCTTGGGGAAGGGTCTATCCTGCAGCACACCAGGTCGAGAGACAGGCAAGCCCACCTTCCTGACCCTACAAGGTGAATACCAGTGTGTTGGTGTACTTAATAATCATAAGACTCATACTTCAGGGAGCTGATGAGCTTTGAGGGTCGCTTTGCAAGCAGGAGATCAGAGTGATGAGCTTGGACATATCAACAGCTGGGATTCAGTGTCACCTCAAGGCTATGGGACAGTACAGCACCACTGACACCTGTACATTCCAACCCTGGCACTGGGACTGCTCTTGAGTGTTTGCAAGCAGCGTGTTTCTCATAGTGCTCCACAGTGATCACTCCTGCAAGATTCCTTCTCTTGGCAATGGCAACAACTTACACATCATACATTCTTCTTCATGCCATCATACAATATATTTTGATGCATGAGCTTCTCAATAAATGCTCATCTTTTCGGGGGGTCACATCAGAGGAATCATACATCCCTATGGCATTTCAGAATGCTTTGACTTTTTTTTTTTTTTAAATGGGCACAAGTGATGCAGCTAATGCTTGTTAAAGATGTACAGAAGGGAAGCAATGTGTTATTTTAAGCAAAATGTGTTTTATATTAAGTGACCATTCCTGACCTGGCATATTTATAGTATTTGCATTTCTGGAGCTTTTGCAAGAGTATTAATGACAATTAGGTCATAACTCATAATCAGATATATTAATTTTTGAAACAAATAAATAACTGTTTTAAAAAACCCAAAGGCTGAAACTGTCATTAACAATCTTATATTTGTTTTTCTGTGCAATTGCATGAAAAATCATAACATTAATCCTGTAGCTTTAATAAGTTTGTATTTGGATGATAAAATGTTACTGCTTTGTGATAGTGCTTTACGTTCAAGAAGATATTCTTTTTCAGCTTGCAACTGTTACGAAAAGGTGCATAATTAAATAACTGCCATTTCTCTCTAAATTTGGTCTCAGTTCAGTGAAGATATTCAAGACAGATAATGTTTGTTCTGGTGTTAAAGTTGATACAGAGGTGAAATAAGCTCAACTGAATTAATATTATTTTTATTCAGAATAGCAGAATCTGCTTAAGAGTTCGTGCAGTTGAACTGCTACACTTCTGAAGTCCATTCCGCTTAACTGTCTTGAGCATTCATAGGTAGACAAACCTGAATTTGTTGTGTAGTGTGGAGTGAGAGAATATGTGTGTAAAAGAATCATGTTAGAAGTTTTGAGATTCTTCAAGAGGAGAGATAACATTATGCAATTTTTAAAATTAGTGGGTTTTTCTACTTTTTGCCTAGATTTTCTTAATATCCAGATGCAAATTTTTGCTGTAGTTAAAGCTTAGAGATTTTTTTTTATTTTGGGGAAGAGTTGATGAATGTAGAATTCCTTTTTAGACAGATGCAGAAATACTTCACATTTAAAATAATTGATATATTACCTTCTTTTTTAATCTTGGTAAATGTAGTTTATTTACATTTAATTTCTGTAAACATTTATTGTAATGAATTCATCCAAGTGGCTTCCACTAATCCAAAATAAACAGCATTGGAAAACTTAATCTAGCTTGAATTTCTTAAAATGGTATTTTGTCTTGCAGATGCTGCCTTCTTCCACAGGCATTCCCCAGGCCAATGGACAGCCAGAGGATCATGAGTCGTATGTCAAAGTGAATGGGATGCCTGAGTCAATACCTGCAAACTCTCAGCAAGAGATGGATAGCACCCACAGTTCTTGCATCACTCCAAACATGTATGCTGGTTCTTCTATAAAATTAACAAGCCCCGAGAAGATCATAGCTTTGCATCGAGAACTAAGACAAAACCATCGCAAAAATTGCCAGGTCAGTAAAAATGTTCTCATTGTTTTTAGTTTAATGAAATCTGCTATTCTTGGCAGTCATTTTATAGCTCATATAGACATTTGAATGATTGTTTCCAGAGGTGCACAGTTGATTGTTATTTTAAACAAGCTGAGGATAATAAATGCTTAATGTTTTTCATTATGCATTTTCTTCCCTATTGTTTAGGAATGGCTAGGGGCTTGTAAAAATAGTTAAAAGGTTTTGTTTTCATCCTGGTGTACTCTCTGGTAAGACCATCTTTGAAAATGGTTGGATGTTTAAAAAAAAAATTGTTGTATTGATCTTGTCCTATCTTTTTTTTCCCTCCAATTTTTTCCTCCTCCAATTTTTTTATTTTTTTTTTTTTAGTGATCCAATTATTCCTATGCCCTGAAGCTCTTTACAGCAATTTCCATTAACTGCAGGAAACCTGTTAAGAACAGAGTTGATCAATTGCAATTGCATTTGTGACAGTCTGCTGCTAAAGTAAACACGCAGGAGATTTCACCCTCTCTGAAACAACATAACCTCTCCATAATTCTATGGAAACAAAATTCAAGTATGCAATTATTTGAGCCAGTTAGCTAGAGTAGTTACAACTATTATTCTACTGAATTTCCTTTATAATCTTGGATTAAAATAAATGTAACAAAACAAATAAAAGCATATTTTCTGCTTTTGGCATTGAAGGTTGAGAAAACCATGCAAGATACTGAAATTTCCTTATAGTTAAGAGATTTATTATATATTGAAATGGTAACTCAGAATTCCCATAACATGTGAAGCCCTGAAGTTATTTAGTCCAGGGGATATATGTGACAGTTCAAATTCAGCTCCCTGATAATTTTCTGTATCACAGTCACATATAAAAAGGACCATGAAAATATTTTCATAAAAGAAAATCATTAGGGAGAACAGAATGCAAGTAGCTCTTTGATCTTCGTAAATTCAGGGATTTTTTTATATAAGTCATGTATGCTTTAATTGAATCCCGATGAGAGCGTGACACAGGCCTACTGCTTTCTTTTCTTCCTTCCTCCTCAGATACCTTCAGTTGTCTCCTCCAACTCAAACCTGAAGGCTGACTGCAACCTGCCCATGATCCATGAGGAAGCCCCTTGGCCTCTGCCGTCAAGGACGAAGGATGCACTGGCGCCTCTGGAGTGTAGTGCTTTCTGGGCCACAAAGGGGAGGGATTGGTTGTCAAAATGTGATGATGTATTTTGGGGTCGCACAGGAAATCAGCATGCAGGTGCTATTCCCCAGGGAATGAAACCGAAAAATACCATTATGAATAAGGCATGGCTCTCTAGAGGAAAAACAGATGGCTCAACCTCGGCTACCACAGCAAAAAGCTATTTGTCAGACGTGTTGTCAGCAAGTAATAAAGGTCGAAATCCTGCGGGGAGAAATCAGCTGCATGAGAAAGAATAAAACCCACAGAAATAAACCAAGGTAAAGCGCCTTAGCAATGTGACTTTTCCTATTGTTAGAAAAGTACTAATAGTTTTTTAAAACAAAGTTATTTCATTAGATAGCATGGCCTAGCAACTAGTTTGAGATTACTGAAAAATGTACCTGAAAAAGACCTGTAATACTTCTTATGTTCAAAATTTCTTAGAACATTTGTGGTCACTGAAACCTATGGATTTTTCAGTAGCTGGCCTGCCTCCCCATTTTCTTTTCACTGCTTGTTCATTATTTGATTTTCTTTTAACTGAGACTGTGAAACAATCTATTAAATCACTTTAACTTTCATGTATAGCCCATTTCTTCAGTGTGCAGTGGCAAGTTCCAAAAGAACATCTGGCTTGCGTGACTGATTCCTCTGGAACTTAAGGAAATGTCATGTCACAGACTACCTAGAAACACATTTTACCGAAGTTTGGGAGTAGTTTTGCTGTTAGTGTTTCTTTAGTGTCTTGGGGTTTGGCAGGAGAAGTGTTCAGGTTTTTTTCTGTTTTGGGGTTGGTTTTTTTTTTTATTATCCTGCTGACCTACAGCAGGTTACTCAATGTACCCCTGTAGGTGGTAGTATGTGTAAAATAGCATCCTTCAATTGTTACTTTTACACTCCTTATTCAAATTACAGCTTCACTTAAGTGGTATTACTGGACATGTTCCTGGCTACTTTCTTCAGGTGACTGCTTGGGCATCTTGAGTACAGTAACACCTGAGTTCAAGGGATGGATAATTCAGTCTGCACCTTGTGTGACCAACACCCACACCTACAATAGGGAGAAGAGAATGCAGTGCCAGGCCGNCATGTTCCTGGCTACTTTCTTCAGGTGACTGCTTGGGCATCTTGAGTACAGTAACACCTGAGTTCAAGGGATGGATAATTCAGTCTGCACCTTGTGTGACCAACACCCACACAATAGGGAGAAGAGAATGCAGTGCCAGGCCACCTGCACTAGCACGGCTGTGACAGTGCTTCCTTGTACTCTTGCTCAGAAATAGATGTGGTCTGGGCTGCATGAACCTTCGATGTATCCTGGTTGGGGGGGAAGAGGAAAGAACGTGTCTGTGCAGGTGCACGTGTGCACTAACGCAGGTTGACTCTGGGAAGTTTAACTGAGCATGGCTGTAAATTCCCCAAACCACTGAAGTGTCATTTATATTGGGACTCCACTAGAGTTAATACTTTTGGAAAACCTCAATTATTCAAATCTCCCGGCTGTCTTTATTTTTATTAGAAAAGGGTATTTTTTAAACACGCAGTAATATGTGGCACTGTTCCTGTGCTCATCCTCTGCCTCCATTGATTACCCTAGTTGCTTCATAGTACATTACTACTTTGTATGATGCTGCTTTTCAGAAGCCAGAAACAAAATGATTTTGAAGAAATATTAATGCATACACTCGGACTTTACTGTGGGAAACGCATCTTCATTTGTGCAGTAAGGTGGCAGTGCAATTGGTTGCAGCACTAACTGAATTGGTCTTCATCCAACATACCTTTAGAAAATACTCACCAGGTGCCTCGGGAAATAGCCCCTGGAAGTGATGCTTTGCACCACTGTCTAACAGAGGAGACACCGGTGAGGTTCCAAAATCTGGGCTTCTGGTCTCACGTGTCTTTCACTTATTCCTAATGCCTGGCCAGTGCTTCTGAATGCAGATATACCTGCTACCCAGCCACCAGGTGCCTTGTTAAATGTTAAGATACTTTAATGTGGAAAAACACTTGTAAATACTTAACACAGTAACTTTTATATTGATAAAATTATGCTTTAAGAATTAGCACTTATGAGGACTGGTTTTTTTAACCTTATCTTGCTGACAGTAAATTACAGGGCCTGGTAGTTCAGCCTGGAGGTCAGATTGTAGTGTTCGTTATCTTAGCATAGCTGTCTACTTTGTGATTGGGACCATAGAAACTTATCACAAAATTAAGACTTTATCACTCCATTCCTTTTCTGTCAAAGATGAGAGTGGTTCATTTTAAACTTCAGACTTCGTTTTAAGCTAACTCTGTTATTTGACCCCATTCTTCCTCCTGCTGGAATTAGTAATTTCCTGAACAAGGGCTGCAGACACACACAGCTGTAAATGAGGGAACAGACACTTGCAAGTATATTACCTGCATGGAAGTACTGTAATGTAAAATGGACTCAAGCAATTCTTCAGGCAAATGGATTCTGTGCTGGCTCTTTGTAGATTTGCTTCATAAGTCACAGATTTCAGTTAAAATCCTGTAGCCCCTTCTGGTTTTGATTTTCAATTCATCCATTCTTCCTTCTACAAAGCATTGTTTAAATACGTGCAGATGCCACAGTTGTCATTTGGGCAGCTGCTTTTAATTTCTCTTATCTAAAATCTTGCATTTTTACTTACTACAGTGGAGGAATGCTAATAATTTAACAGCAAAGTTTGGAGTACTGCATGCAACAGCATTAGGAAAGGTGGGACAGCTAAAGGCTTTGTTTTTTTTAAACCTCTGTCCTCCTCCATTTTTTCCCACTACTGAATGGGCAAATGAGAAGTGATAGTCAGATTATGCCAAATAATTATGCGCTAATTGATGTACAAGAATATTAGATGATGCATTGCACCATCAAACAAGGTCCTTCAAATTCTTTAAGCACAGCCATTTATAGAAACCAGCTCCAAGATGTACGGTGGCAGGCCAGATGGTTTGTGTATTGGTGTCCTGCCAAGCTGAGGTCCTTTGGGAGTCTGAGTTTGCTGAGTGACTCACAGAGAATAATTAATATTGCCCCGTATTCCGTGAATGATTTGGAGTATTTTGAAATTGACGGTGATCAGTAGCAATGTGCTTACAGAACACATCTGAAGAGTGGAATCACCTGTGATCTGCTGTTTGTCATCCATGGACTCGCCGGAGCCAAATGGCATTATCTGTGCTTGACGGGATGAACAGGACTCTTGGAAGGAAGCTGGATGACAGCGCGCTTCCTGCTGACGGACGCTCACTGAGTCTGCTTCGCATTCAGGCTCTTCCACTTACAAAGAACTTGTTAGAAACGGCACAGAAAACTATTTCCTAGGATCGATAGTTCACATCAAATAGTGTTTCTTAACATATTCAGGCAATATTTGCCCATTTCCTTTTCTTAGACTTGAACTCCCCAGTATTAAAGTCAAAATATTTCATTTCAGCGGCAAAGTCATCCTTTTTCTCGCTGTTAAAACTAAACAGAAGTATTACGTAGAAATATAATACAAATGCAATACGTGGAAGTAGTAACCTGAAATGGTGCATCGTGCTTTTTAAAGGCCGTGTGAAAGATAAACTTAAAAAGGAAATTCATGGTGTACCAGAGGCTACAAATGCACTGTAGAGTAGTTTGTACCTCCTTTGTGGGAGGAATTGGAATCTGAAAATCAAAAACCACTGCAAGGAATAGCCATTCTCCTGTAACAGGTGAAAAAAATGAAAAAATTCTGTGAAAATATCCATCACTTTCTTCCAACACTGAACAATCAGGTTTATGTAATTGAAGAAAACTAATAATTCTCCTGCGCTTGTGCCTTATCTGTTTTGCTCTTCTCTGGTAGAAGAGGTCATAAACAGGGAATGTAATGCCAGTTTTTGTGTTCAGATGATAAGAAACAGAACACCTACAATGACAGATCATATGTATTCGAAGAAAGTCCTCTTTAGTCGGTGCAATTCTTGTATTAGACTACTACTTCTATTCCTCTTATTTTTCAAGAAAATAGCATTCATAATATTTAAAAAAATAAGATGTTGCCCTGTATTTTGTCTATACTCGCTTGTGCATGCGGTCTCACTTAACTACCAAGAATTCGTTATGCACATTGAAAAAATAAAGTCGGTTGCCAGTTACATTTTAGGAGCATCTAAAGCAGACATGGTTTGGTCAGAATCAGTGGAAGGATCATGGTCTGCATCCATCTTTGAGAACTGGTCTGCTGGAGAAGGCCTGGAAGGCACTGGAAATTAGAGAAAACGACGAAACTCAGTGTCTTTAAAGTACATGATGCCAATGTCCACTCTAGGTTCTCTGGAGATTAAACGTTTGTAGAAAATGGAGAGGGGTTGCTCTGGAAGCCTACCACTCTCTGTCTGTTGCTTATCTTGTGTTATGAAAACCTTTTATGGGATTTGGGGATCAGATCTGATGCTCATCCCAAGGTAACTCAGTTCCATGCTCAGGACTGATATTTGTGTAAGTCAGAATAAAAACAAGTTGCCCATGAATAAATTTTCTGTAGTCCTTAATAATTCCTGTTTATATTTTTTGGGTAGCAATTCTGGTTTGTAAAAGCACTAATATCTTCTTAGTAACAGCCTTTTCATTTAGCCCTTAAGCTGATGGATATTAAAGCTCCTAATTAAAACCAGTTAATGCATGATAGCTTTCTACAGTGCAGACCTTTATCTTAAGGCCTGATTAAAGCAAGAAACTCCCACATCTGTTTGTACAACTATATTCTCAACAGGTCAGGCAGCTGGTAGTGTTAACTGAAGTCCATCTTTCTTGCAGAATCTTTTTCTTGGGAATAAAGAGAACAGGAAGGGCTGTGACAGAAAATGGAATATTTCAGTAACCTTGGCCTATTACATTTATCTAGGAATATGGTCTTTCCCCAGTCTGTGGCTTGATCCTATCAGTCAGGATAATGGTGAACCATAGAATAATGTGTTCATTTACATGTAAATATGTATAAAATATTTATGTGCATATATATCTATATATGTGTAATTGAATGGGGTTTGGCATAAATAAAGGTATTATAAAATAATAGGGAGAAGTCACTTTCTGCGGATCTTTTTTTTTCCCCCTTTTTTCCATCTCTCATTTGGGATTTGCTAATAGAAGTAAGGACATGAGAAGAGACTGATTTTTTATTATTATTATTGTTGTTGTTGTTGTTTTAAAGGCTGAATTTAAACCTTAAGTTAAGAGAAAACTAAGACTATGCAGTGGAAGTTCTGGTTGCACCTTGACTCCACTGCAGGTTAAAATCCAAGTACGTATCAATCTGTCATCTCTTTCCCAAATACACTGGTTTCCATGGGAAGGAAAATCACTTGCGTGCTCCACCTGTCAGGCCAAGTGTGGGTGAAGCTGGGACCAGGCCAACAGCGGACACTTGCCCTATAGCAGTTTAGCTCCCAATTCTCTCTTTTGCTGCTGAAAGAGGGGAAGAAAAAAGATCAGTGGTTATATAAAATATCCTCAGCATATTTTTATCTTTCTTTTAGATTCATAAACTATTGAACCTTTACTGGATAGGAGTTAGGCACCACTAGGGAAAATGCCAAGCTCCCACAGTGGAAGGTAGACTGACTTGCACCCTTGTTAAAGATCTCTTGAACTGTAGCCGCTGTCATATTTCGTGCAATATAACCTGTCTGCCTGTGGAAAGCTCGATGTAGTGTAGCAAGTTCTTGAGAGAAAAAGTTATGGCTTGTGAAGTAAGCAGCTCTAAAAAAAAAAAAAAAAGAGGGGAAAAAAAGAGGAACTTATTACAGATGATGGGTCAGGTTCACCAGGGTGCCACAGCAGCTCGATTTCAGTCTGGTGATAGAGCAACTGTATGCCTGGCTTCCCAGGCACTGTAACTGTGTTTATGTTCAAGTCATTAGTGAATCAGGTCAAACATCTAAGGATGGAGAGAGAGTTCTTTTTTTGGTGGGTTACTGGGAACATTTGGTCAGCAATTACTCAGAAATTAAGATGTGATCTGTTCTGCCTAGTCACTGCAGTTTTTGTCACGGCGAGAACATGGAGCAGAGTAAAGGGATATTTCAGTAAAGGATTCCTTCAAGTTCACTTGGGTTGAAGATGTACTAGTTGTATTTGGACCAGAGCGAGAAGCTTTAAAGTGCTGTGGCCTCTCAGCATATGGCTGTCTGGCAAAGCCTTCTTTAAGTGGGAATCTCCTGGAGCACATTGTCAATTTTTGCAACGCGGCTCTGAAGCTGAACATTGCGAGTGATTCTTTCTCACCCTTAGTGAAAGCCGCAGCTAGAAAGGGAGGACGTGGCCGTCTCTTATTGCCCTCCCTTGCCCCCACCATCTGCTGGTTGCTGCTTCTCTGCTTTCCCATCTGTGGGCTGGGGACTCTGTCTCTCAGCAGCCACATCTTTGTTTCCAGCTGGCTGCAGACAGTCCCTTCTGGTGAGTGGGTTTTAAAATCTAGGGATGAGGCTGCCTATCTGGAGGGTACCTATAGTTTGTGACTGTTTGCACAGGGAGCTTTGCTTGGGGAGCACAAGGCTGTTCCCATCTCTTAGAGGAGCTGATTTGTAGGAGAAACTGCACTCCATCACATGGCTGCTCTGTGGATAGCGAGGGGCTGGGGTCTGCTCGTCTCTGCCATCCTTACAGTTTTACGCGCCTTTTCTGTGCTGGATATGACCACCAAGATTATGAGGCTTCTGAATGAACAGTTAATTAGAGATCTTTTGTGGATGGCAGTTCTTTTGCAAATGGTTTATGGATGAGCAGACAGATTATCTGATGTACATGAGCTGGGCAGAAATAAATAAGAAATCTACTTTATATAGCTCCTATATGATCTGGGTACCTCATCGTTTTGCAAGACAGAAGTATACCAGCTGTATCCTACAGCTGCTGAGCAGAAGTGTAGAGAAGCAAAGGTCCAATTAAGAGGTTTGATTAAGAGCACACTGAGCATTATCAACACTAAATTAAGACATGGTCTTATGGAGGACAATTCCTAAATCTGAGCTGGGAGGTAGAGGTCTTGGTCATGTATATTTTTATAATGGCTGCAGAGATTTTCATCCCCTAATTTACGTCTCATAGCTCATCATGGCCTCATTGCCTCCTATCCATTAATAGAAACTGCTATCTCCTCAAACCTGTCAGTGTGGCTGCTCACGTCAAAATGAATCTGCCAAAGAGCAGATGACCACAGAAGGAGCTCTGCAGGAAGTTCTGGGGAAATAGTGGTGTGTGGCAGGTGGTTGGCCCTGAGTGAGTGTTGGAGACGGTATTGGAGGCAATAACCTCTTCAAGTTTTTGAAACCTAAGAAACAAAGCTGCAACTGGTGTGAACAAGTATCCCAATGTGTTAGGTGGTCTGAGTTGGGTTTGGAACAGGAAGTGTAATGATGCTTAGAACAGCTAGAAAAAAATCACTGCTTGTTATATCTGACATATGCATCTTTCCCAGAACAGCACATTCCTGTAGTTCCCCTTTTAGATGTGTCTGTGAGACTGGAATTTGCAGACTTTTGCATGTGGACAGACAATTGATTCAACATTTCCTGGTTCTTCTTGGGTGACATGACATCTTTACCAGGCTACAGAATTAAGCTTTTTATTGCTTACAGCTCAGCCAACACTGCAGACCTTCACAGCAGTGACTGTTAAATGTCTGTTTCCCAAGCGGGGGGTTCGATATCATGTGTTGAAGTTTAATGCATGCTCTAGGGAGTGGGATTCGTTGGAACATGTGTAAGTCTGAGTTAGTCTCCTGGGGTCCCTGACAGTCATGAAGAGAAATCAGCACTTGATCTACAGGACAGGATTCATCTCATCATAGTGTAGGTCTAAAGTAGGCAAGATGATCTGCACTCTAGAGGTGCCTTTTCAACTCACTGGCTATAAAGATGAGTGGAGGGGGACTGCCTCAGATGTCAACTCTCCACTGCAGAAGAAAGGGAAGGTGAGTCCCACCCAAAGTACTTTAGTAGTAAATGTGACCAAGGTCATATGGGACTTGGTTGTGGCACTCTGGTAGTGCCTAGCAGGACAAAGACTTGAAATCTTCCTCCCATGTCCTAGGTGACTGCTCTGAACACTGGACTAGCCTTGTATAAGAGATAATGGACATTTAACAGTTGAGAAACCTCTCTTTCGTGTTGTTCCTGCTCTTTTTTGAATGTTGTGCCTGAGGACTTTTCCTTTGTACTTATACCTTGGATTAGATATATAGTTTTGTCTTAATTTATAGTCACCAATTCTGTTGGAGTCACTGTAAGGTGTTAGTTTATAAATATATTAAATAGGAAATGAAATATGTATGTAGATCTGAAGCCTTGTTGACCTGATAAATTCTCCTGAGGCCCTGGGTGATCAGAAACCGCATTCATCAAGTAAGGCATTGAGCATATGCTGGGTCTAGTGCTAATACTCAGGAGCTTTTGTATAAAAATAAGCTGGATTCACTGTTCTTTATCTGTGAACTGTGCCTTCCTCTTTAGTTGTGTGTGCTTCCCCTTGAATAGTGTGAAATAGAACAATGCAGAAGAGAGGGCAACAACTTATAAAATAGTGTATTCAAACACATGGATTCAGCCTAACATGTGGCGGGTTTCCTTCAGTGGATTGGTACCTGCAGTGCTGCCATTCTCCTGGGAAATCACATAAGCACATTTTTCGTTTAGATGGCTTCTGACCTCTTTTGTGTTCTTCTTAATTTCTGTGTCCTAAGTGAGGTGGTATTAAAACAAATCCTTTTGGTATGCTTCCTTGGGAGCTTTACAGAGTGTAAAGGAGGGAAGTAGTTCCTGCGGCTCCTAAATTAAAAGCAATCACTCAGATCCCTGCAAGTCTCTGGAAGATGATGTATCTGCTAAGAATGAGTGCTGCTCTTTGCACTGACAAACTGGGTGCTGGGGAGAGAATAATGTGATTGTCAAGACACGTCTTTCAGCTTAATAAACCATTTTGAGAAGGCAGCTCTGCCTCAGTTTAATAATAGTCCTTAAAAAAAAAATCTAAACTCTAGCATGAAAATAGACACTCCTTTTCTATTTTGAAATAAACCTACTTTCTTCTGCAGTGCTGGGGTAGATTGTAAATTAACGCTTCTATAGACAAAGGGATATGAGTAAGGCAATTGCCTTAGCAGTACTATTAGGAGTAATAACTTCTATTGTGTATAAATCTGACCCTTTTTGAATGTAAAAACATTCATGTTTTATTTCCTAGCCTAGCTTTTCCCTCAGAAGAGGTTGTTGTGTCTGTAAGACTTATTTGCAATGTCATGATGTGTGTCCTACTATGAATTACCACTTTTGAGATCTCAGTTGAACAGAGGTCATGGCAATATATTGTTTTGTGCATCTCAGTTGGACACTCTGGAAGCTTAACATCAGGGGCTCCTTCCTGTTCCAGAATGATTGTTTTGGGACTGATTACCAAGTCAGTGTTGTACAAAATGTCTGAATCGGCTTGCCGGTCTCCTCATTGTTTATCAGTGGAAGGAACTGCATTTCCATCTGCATGCTTTCCATTGGGACCCCTATGCACAGGGGTCTCTCCTCCCTTCTGTCCCTTGGTGGAGAGTTATACAGCTCCCACAGTCAGTGCACCCAGTGTATTTTCCCTTGGCAGCAAAGCCATTGCATCCCCAACCATAGCAAAGCTGACACCCATCCACTGACACTCAGAGAATAGAACATCAGTCACATGGACCTCAGGCCCTGGGAGCTGCACTGCCGCCTCTTGCACCCGAAGCTGTGGGACCCTTGGTATTTTTGGATTACTGCAGTTGAACCCTGTGTTATCTGTTAATGATCACACTGTTAAAAAATCGACTTCTAATTTATTGCCTAATTTGTAGGCCCACCTGATAGACCTATGACACAAGTTGAACTAATGTTCCATGATTAATGGGAAACAAAAGATAGTGTTACATGCCCCAGTTAAATTAGATGCTCTTGATCCAATCCTGTCATTCAGCCACAGCTGTTAACAGTTTTATGTCCTCATAGAAGACTGTACCTGTGCTCCTGTAGGTTTTCAGGCTAAAAGAAAACCACAGCAAAATATATAGTCAGAGCCTCAATAGGATAAGAGATAAGCATCCATAAACATAATCAGAAATTCATAGGAGGATATGCTTAAACAGGTATGATTTTTACCACATAAAATGTTTTTAAGATTTTTCAAAGTCTTAAGAAGGTATTAGGTGTCCAGATTTCATTGCCTTTCTATTTTAGTTGGTAACTAAGTCATCTTATGTCTTTGAAAAAGTCTGCTAAATACTGAATTATATTACACACACCATATATAATCATATAGGGCCAAAGATGAGGATTCTTTGTGATTTTTAGATTTTATTTTTATTCAGTGCAAATTTCCAGTTGAAATACTTACCTATGGGAGAATATAAATAAAAGTAGCTGAAGAACCTCGAGGTGTTTTCACTGGGGCTTAGTAACATTCACCTTTGTAAAATCCGGCAAGCAATAGGACTGTTGAAAAGGCTTTTTGTCACCCTCGGCATCAGGAAGCGGCAGCAGAGTTGACTGCCGTGCTACAAGGACAGTGTAATCCTCAGTCATGTGTTGCACTTAATGGAAATTAACAGATTCCAGAGATCTTAAATGAATGTTCCCATTAGGAAGAACACTTTTCTTCTCCCTCATTTTGTGTGACAAGATCAATATCTCATCAGGGAAACCTTTGATACAGAATATTTTCAATGAGCGTACAATAAATAATATTCTCTTGACTGCGCTTGGGCTATAGGAAAAAGGGTTTTCCTGGTATAGTGAGTGATAAGTAGAACAAAGATCATTTGGGAATAAAATGTAGCTATTTGATCCATTTGATAATTTCCATCTGGATGGCATTTTCCTCCCTCAGTAAAGGGAACGGGAGCTGCCTATTTCTAGGCAATCTGTTCAGTTTCTTTCACGGGAAAGGACAGTTTAGCTATTCCTTCCATATGGGCATACATTATTATATCTAACAAACATGTTGTTCATCTTTCATTTTATTCAGACCCTCTAAGCAGTCTTAATTCCTGAGTGGGTTGGGATCGGGATTGAATATCCTCTTTTTTTTTCCTCCCTCTCTGCAGAAATCAATCAGGGAGGAGAAAGATCACCATTATTCTGTATGGACAGGTGCTGGTTAATTTACTAAAACAAAAGAAAAGAAACTTTGCTTGAGGGAGCACAAAGCAAGATGATGATGGGCCCAATGATGCTGGAGGAATACAGGTCTGCAAGTGTAGCTCCCTGCTGTCGTGGGATCCAAGTCATGCAATCTCTATCATAAATTAAGCAAGCTCTATCTCAGGACTCTCCCTCCTTGAGAACAGTAAAACATTCTAAACGTTAAGAGAACGATTATAATCACAATGTCACCTTGACTAACCAAAAATAAACTGTTTTCTTAATGAGGTGACACTGGTTAATGCTGTATTTTTGCCACTCCCCTGGGACTACTGGATCCTGTGCACTTGTGTCAGGTTTTTCCTATTTGTCTTTTTTTTGTCTGAGGCAGCATGGGCCCTTTGATTAGCTTTCAAGAAGACTTGTGTATCAGAGGGGATACGTCAGAGCTGCTCCACTCTGACACTCTGGGTGGGCAGCGAGGTCTGCGCCCAGCTCCCCTCGCTGGGCATAGTCATTCCGGCATGAATTCCTGTCACCCAAAATGTCTTGAGGTACTTGAGTGTGATAACCACGTAGGCACTGGTACTTTGACCTTGGCATACGTTTGTTTGAAAAGCGATTCTATTCTTCATTGCTATTTTTTGGGAAGTGCTAATATTTAAACCCTTTGAAAAAGTACTGAAATATCTTCCTAATGTCCGGTGTATAAGAGCAAGAAGCAGCAGTAGGAATCGCTGCTCTTCTGGTTGTGATTTAAGAGGACAACCTTGTTTTCTGCATGAAAAAGAAACTTTGAAAGGTTTTTTTGTTTGGCAAACCCATGTGATACAGTCCTGCAGAAACAGACTGTTGTGTGACTGAATGGAGCCAAGGAAAGGATCAAAAATTCAGAAAACTAAGAAAAGGCTGTAACTCAGTGCCTGGTGTTTTAGGGCCACATCTCCCTTATCCTCTCCTTGCTAGTGGTCTCTAGATACTGCTTACTCTCTCAGTTTGGTGTGACTTGCTGGGCAATTTCAGCAGTGAGTTTGAGTTTTGCTTTACCATGCCCATCGTCCCCAGTGGCTGCTGCTGTTGTAGATGCGTTTGGGCAGCTCAACTGGAAGTTCATCCACAGATCTGTTCAGAGTTAAAACAACCTTTTGTTGCTGTCACTGACAATCATTTGCTCTATCAGCAAAAGTTGCCACCCCTACATCAGATGCAGGAGAGCATGGATGGCTTCTAAATATGCTAGTTCAGCATCAGAGCTCTGATCTTAGCAGCAATTGCTCCTTAGCATTTTGCACCTGAAATTGTTATTAATTGTAATATTTATCAAACAGCTATAAATTGAGACCTCTAGCTTGCAAATACTTGTGTGATCTAAAGAAGTCTGTGAAGGATGATTACACTCCAATTTCAGTTGGGGCTTATGAAGATTCAGTTAGGGCCTGGTTCTCAGGGGATTTCAGTGTATTGGCAGTCACATATTTCATCAGTGAGTTATGAATTTTGGATTTCAATGCCTGATTTTTTTCCATTGTCCTTGCTAGTTGTTGGTAATGTTCAGACTAGACACAAGTAACCTGAGAGGGAGCAAGCTCTGCGTGCTTACACGGTGGATTTAAAGTGAGTCCAGGCCGTAATGCTCATGTTTGGGATGTGTAATCCAAAAGATGAGCAAAATTCTTAACTTCCAGAGAAGACTTTTTTTTCTTGTTCTGACCTTTAACAATCAGCACCAGTGAACAGAGGCATGTCACAGCCAGTTGGTGGGAAGGCGCTTGGCTCTTTTGCAGCCTGCATCTGATGGGTCTCCCACGTGGGAAGGGGCGTCCCACCAGACCTCACCTGCCAGCTCCCCAAACACAAGGTTTTCCCAGTACGGTGAAACCAGATCTCTCTGCTAAGAAGTTTTGAGATTTCTTGTAACTGGAAATAAAGGATTTAGCCTTAATTCCAGGCTAGCTTGGCTGTTCGTCTCCTTCGGGAGTGCTCCTAAACTCTTGCAGTGACAGGAGGTGATGGAAAAGAGTCTGCTCAGGTTTCTGGTGACGTGAGGTTTCGTTATTCATGAAGTCCACAAGCCACACTGAAATTACTAAGGGTTTAATCCTAGCAGGCTGAGTTGGCTAAAAGAGTTTCTGTCATACTCACGTGAGAGGAGGTAAGGAGGGAGAGGAAAAAGACGTAATAAAACATGAATCCATCCAGGAGCAGAAGCAGAGTCTGGTAGAAAAAAAGATGAAGTAGTGTTGGGGGGAAACGCTAGAAGGAAAACAGGCAAATGTGTGCCAGGCAGGACAAAGATTTGAACCCGAGTCCTTGTTGCTCAGTTTTGTTGATTACGTTTTATAAAACTGTATATATTCTTAATTCTTTAGTATGTTTTTAATTTTTCAGTAAAACGTAGTTAAAGCCAGAAGCGTTATGATTTGTGATGAGGAGATGAGCAGCTTCCTCCAGTGATGGAGAGCTTTTTATGTTGCTAAATGACCCATATCAGAAACAAATAATCCAAGTACTGTAATTGCTCGTCTTTCTCTATGTTGGTGTTTCCATGGAGGATTTTCAGTTTGTTGAAGAAGCAAAACACCGTAACACCAGAAATATTCTGGATTGCCTTATGCCTGTATTGCTCATGTGGTGATTGTGAAAGGAGAAAAAAAATTAATTACATTTCTTGTGGGTGCATTTTAAGAAGCAAATGTCATGTGATGCATTAGGCTATTCTTCAAAATAGGAAGGAAAGGAGGATGTGTGGAGTCTCCTTCTGTTCTCCAGAGTTTCAAGAACTCATGACTAAGCCAGTTAATGCGCATATTTTTCACGTGAAATTCAGTCTCACCACGCTGGAGGCCTTTGCCCCTCCACAGCACACAGCCAGCATTAGAAGTCGTCAGGTAGCTTGACTCAGATGCGGTAAATAAAATGAGACAGCAAACGTGTGTGTGCCGAGGCTTGGGGAAGCAGGTGTGCCTGGCTGCATGGAGCCCAGGTGCTGAAGGACTTCTTGGGGAGGGGAGAGGGAATGGGTCAAAATGAAGAAACAGATGTTGTCTAGGTAGGAATTCCCATTCATCTTGTTTACTCACCTGGCTGTTGACGAAATCCCATGACAACACATGTTTTCAGCTGACGGCCTTTTTAGAAGATTAGCAGTGGCAAATAAAATACCTCGTTTTCCATGGAGAGAGCTGATGTTTGTTACTGCTGTGTCACTTCAGTTGCGGTTGGGGATTTTCTTTTTCTCTTCCTCTGAAAGTAGCTTTGAATGAGACAGAAGTAGTATCTGGTTAGCAAGCACAAATTAAACAGCCAGCTGAGTTTTCGTTCCTTTGCCGGAGCCCTTAGAGCTCTCTTTGTTCTCTTTAAGATTTTATCCAGACAGATCGTGGCTTCTTCAATCCTGGTGGTGTGTGACAGTTGGATCTGGCTAATATCTGAATCTTGAGTGAGTTATTAAAGTTGGCATCATCACTAAGAATTTCTTTTATGTCCTGAAGACTCTTTCAGACTTTTTTTTATGAGACAACAGTGGCTACTGCTGGCAAAAGGGGCTTTGCTGCTGCAGAGCTGTGGCAGTGCAAGGGTTGTGCAAGCTGTGCCTCTGTGGTACCCCTACACGTGCTGACACTGTGCTGCGGACACCGTTTGCGCAATTAATTTACAGCATTCAAATTATTGATGCAGTTATGTTAGGCATAATTTCCTAAAAATTGGCTTTATTCTTACTTGCAAGGTTACATCCTCGTGTGTTCTGGAGGCATATACTAGAACACGGCTAGTGACGGCAAATAGCTAAATTGTTGCGTTGTTTCTCACGCTTAGAGATTTGAAACTTGCTTGTGGGTAAACGGATAGAAATATGCTTGTAGATAGGAAAGGAAGATCCACTAAAAAAATGAGCCAGCAGCTGAAAGCCGATACTTTGGGGAAGAGAACAGGACAGACTGATACTTTCAAGGTCTTTAATCAATTGCAGCTCGAGAACTTCCAGAAGCAGAGCTGATTCCTATTCATTCAGTGAACATTGAAGGAGTTTTCTTCTATTAGGTTGTCAAGTATCTCTTCAAACCTGCATAAACTTTTTGTATTTTCAGTACATGGAAAGGAGCTCCACCGCTTAATTACATGCTAAGAATCACTTTGTTATGAACCTGTTACTAATTAGCACACCCTAGCTCTTGCCATTTCTTAGATGTACTTAGATGTCGTCACTTAGATGTATTTTTACCCAAGTATCTGTCTTCACTGTAGAATGTAAGGTTAGCAGAAGAATCTATCTAGCAAACAGCAGTTTTGTTTATTGTTAGATTTTGGGCTCAAATTTCCAAAGCCATTTCAGGCCATATATAGAGTAAACATTTTTGAGAAGTCCTAAAACTTTTCTTCTGCAAAATTGCAGGCTTTAGTGTAAACAGCCACTTACTATTTTCCTTTCTTTTTAAGTAAGAGATAGTACTGGGCCAATTCCAGAGCACAGCCAAAACTTTTGGAGGTATGACTAATGTTGCAAGCTGTGCTCCTTATCAGAGCTTGTGACATAAATCAGGCAATGATCACTAGTGGGAAGGTGGACTGAGCTAGGAAATAAGGGGGTACCATTTCGTTTCTGTTCCAGATAAGTGCTTCCATTTGAAATATTTGACGTTTATCACGTCTCTGTCTCCTCTGTACATCTCCAGAGTATTTTGCACTCTGGAAATGCTCAGCTTCACAAATTATTTTCTCAGATTATTACAGATCAGAGCAAAGCGAATAGGAAAAACTTAATGAGACTCTCTTCTTGCAACTTTTTTAAGCTGTGTATGCCCAATTAACATCCTCGTGATTCCTCTTCATTTTTCAGTTGCTGCCTGTTCCAAAAGAACTTTTAAGGCCAAAGTCTTTATGTCTTTAAGATGTATTTCTATCCCAAAATGCCCAAATACTCATTCTGCTGTTGAATATTAAGACAGTCAGCCTTTTCTTGTTGAAGTGTTGTCTTTCTCAGATTCCTGCCTTGAGACTTTAGCAGCTATTTTTTCCGATATTGTCTCTCTTCCATGCTATACTGTTACACCTGCTTCTTTTAATTCGCTTTTTCTCTATTAAACAAAAGTCCCCTTTTGTCACAGTAATTTTACTACCACATGTGAACCAACATTTTAATGAAATTTTTATTAGACTGCCTAGCTAATGAGGAAGATAGTG
>VZSC01017922.1:22030-51667 GCA_013398225.1 Steatornis caripensis | reverse complement strand
GAGGAAGATAGTGACTGAGATGAGTAACTGTTAATGTTTTTCTCATCTCCAAAATAAAGAATTAATAGGGAAATTACAGTGTTGATAAGGAAGTGTTGATACTAGAAAGCAGTGACCCTGTTGAACCAAAGCATTTAAAGCATGTGCTGAAATTGCATTGTAACTTGAATGCTATATTGGCCAGGGGGTTAACAATTGACTTGATAGTAAGAATTCGGATGAAATGTTGCACTGAACTAGGGGACTGTTAAACTGACTTTCCTCGCTAAAAAAGAGAAAAGCTCCAGTGCCTGCATTTACCCTATGTCAGTGATTTGAAGAGGTAATGAAAATAGTATTCTTGCTGTATGTTTTTTTGTTTTCTCTCCAGGGATGACTTTGCCAGTTGGTTTGGTCTACATTGTGAAACGGTGGGGAGAGGCAGCTTGATGAGAGAGAGTCCTGTAGATGATGAATTAGGATTTTGCAGTATGACTTGCCTTGCAGAATACAAGGTAGGTTCAATACAAATGAACATTTAATGTTTTATCTCAAATGACATTAAATGTTTTATTTAATTTTGATGCGAATTTTTTGTATAGTTTCGTTTAGAGAAAATCCTTTATGCTAATTTTTAGGATTGCTAATTTTTGAATGCAGCACATAGATCTTGAAACACTCAATACAATCAATATAACCATTTCTGATGACAAACACAGATCTGACATTTTTTGCACAATGATCACTGACATATAATCTATTCTGTTGCATTAAAAAAAAAAAAGCCAGCAAACTAAGTAGAAATATATGTTATCAGGATAGTTTTAAAATCAGCCATTTAATTTTTAGCTGAAATACCAAGTTTAATTGTATTTCCTATTCGCACGAGAAGGCTAAATTTCTCCATTGTTTCTGGTCTAACACTTGGACTTGGATGGGGCTTGGGTTGTACACTGCTGCTGAGCCACCCAATTTGTATCAACTGTGTACCTGCCTCTCATGAACTATGTAATGCTTGCTTTGATCACAGTCAAGATCTCCACACTCTCAAACCTAGCTCCTCTTTCACCATGTCTTTAAAATACAGCAGCTTTATCTTTTACTGAGGTACCAAGAGATTAAGTCCAAGGTCATGCATAGTCTGTAGCAAACCAGGGTATCAAAGTCTGGTCTAAATCCAAGGGCATTAAGCACTGGATCTTCTTATGTCAGAAAGGAATTGTTGACAAATTAAGTTTTGCTCAATACAAATAAATATATTAAAAGCTGACATGTAATTTTCATGGGAGATTGATTTATTTGTATTAAATAGATTTAGTTCTTGTGAAAGGTGCCAGACTACCTGGGAGATGCCAGAATCCTATGTTCATCAATAGATACAATAATTTACATTTATATAGCTATTGAAAACTTGTGTAGGCTTAAAAGAGATACTTTTCTACAAAAATGAGAGTTCATAGTCTGATGCTTTGATTGCATAAATGTTTGCATTACTATTAATGGAGGACACATGCTGTATGGTTCATTATGAGAGCCTGAGTACTTCTTTTCTACCTGCTGCTCCATCTCCCCCTATCACAAATCAGAGTTTCCTCGCTTTCACGGGAAGGTCGTTTCCTCTGGTCAGCCCCATTACACCCCTTTCACTCCCTCCGAAGAGCCTACAATACTGCTAACCATTTCTCATAGCTCCTGACATCTGGCTGGGCAGGAGACAGTGCTTGCTGCAGCTCTCCTGGGTCTAGGTACGTGCTCGTTTTAACCAGCACGTATGTGCTGAGTGATTCATTATCAGTTCCCCCTTTTTTTTGTATGAAAACTGAAATCCCTTTCCAGTTAACTATTGAATTTGTGTCTATTATCAATATATAAATTTATTACATTCTCTTCTTTATACTGCTTTGGTATAGATGCAGTATTAAAGGCACACACGGTATTCTGCCACTATTATCTGTAGTTTGAAATTATGTACTCTTTGCAATTCTTCCACATCTTCCTATGCATAATTAATTTTAAATGTCTTTGCAGATCTTTCCAGTTCTCTAAACATAGTCCCAATGAGTGTAATGTCACTACTGCTATTTGTCCTGTCATTTGGATTTATGCCGCTATTATCTGAAACAACTTATGAACTTTCAAAGGGATGTTGTTTCCATCTTCTTATCAAGGGCTTGATCCTGCTTTATTAAAGGAACAGTTTCCATACTACAATAAATTCTGTAACTTGTGGTTTAATAAAGATCTCTGTATATACAGGCGCATTTAGAACAGCTCTTTAGGCTGTTTAAATTGTTAGTGTTTCAGCATGCTAAGACAGCAGTTGAAGAATTATTGTTGCTCGTGGTTACCTATGTTTGTGTCTGGTTTTTTCCATCAGTGTTTATACTGTGGTACTCAGGAGAATTTTTGCAAGCAGAAATTGTAGTTTCATGGCTGAAGCCCTTGCTCAGCATTACAGTCAGAGTTGATTCTTCGAGCAGTCCCCTCGAAATCCATTGCTTCCTGAGGATTAAGTTGCCGTACAAAATTGAAATTGAATCCAAATGGCCCAAATTGAACTGAATGGACTGAAGACATAGATATTGACTTAAAAGAGAATTTGGATATATCTGCACAGCCCCAAGCAGAGGGGGGCTGGCAGGAATGTGCCACTTCCTCTATGCAAGAAACACTGGGTCAAGTTGGAGGCATTCCTACGGCTTTCCGTAACACAGGGCACAGGCAGACCAAGCTGGCAGCTTCCTATGAAAGCCTAGAAGCATACCTTTTGCTTGAAAATAGCGTGAGATTTGCCTGAATGCCAAAGGTGTTTAATTATTTAAGGATGCTTAAGCAAGCCAGTTACCTAAATATGCATCTGGGGAGGAGAGAAAAAAAAAGTAGTGGCTATAGCATTTGGCCTAATATATTTAGTCTGGGCTTTAAATTTTTACATATACATTACTGCCTCCGGTTGCCTTGCTGCAGTCATTGGTCGGTGTCAATCTGAAGACGGGTTTGGAACCAGACGTTAATAGGACAATTTCTAGTCAGCCATGTAAATACCACAGCTGTGCTAGGGTCAGAGAGGCTTTTACATTGTTTGTCTCTGAGTCTGACAGAAAATCTGCTTGCCATTTGAGTCCTTCTAATTAAAGCATGAGAAAGTAGGTGCTGTGAAACATAGATCACCCTTTAATACCCAGCTACGAGTTCATGACCACCAAAGGCAAATATCTATTCTATATTAAATTATTTAAATAAGTTGTGCTTTTCACATCAGCGTTTTACCTATTTTTGTTCTGTGCCATGGTTATAGGCAGATGAGGAATTGCATGAGTCTGCCATGAGTTCAGCAAGTACCAAGGTAGCCCAAGTCTTTGTTGAAAGATATTATTTATTCTATCAATATTTAATGTGGAAGAACCACTGAACCACATAATTTGATAGAGATGGGTGTGCTGGTCCCTGAATACCAGGAATGCTCTCATGCTTTCTTCATTTTTTAGAAGCAACATAAGAGAATAAACACCAAATGCTGTGTTTTGGGAAAAAAAGCACGAAACAAGCTAATAGTACTTGGTATTGCACGTATATTTTCATGGCAGTTTTCCTGAAACTCTCCTAGGGGCTCAGCAGTGTCTCTTAGCCAGTTGGTTGCTCAGGGGCTTTGCTGGCACACCAAGGTTGGTTCCCAGCACACAGTATGTGATATGCCTTCTCAGATACACATTAGCTTCCCCTGGGATTTGTGGTTCTTCCCCCAGTGAGCCCCTAGCACACATTAAGTTAGTCATCGTAAGCAGTGGGGTGAGACTAGGTCAGTTTGCTCTTGGTCGCATTACCCTTGATTAGCTTTCTTCATGCTCCTTTTTGGCTCTGAATGCTGAGGCAACTTCTGTGTCTGTTATGGCAGCTCTTTAGCAGCATCATTTGCAGTTATTACTCTAAGTATACTGAGATTAGGTTTATTTCTCTGAGCTACTTAGAGAAATTCACCCTGAATATTATTCAAAACAAATTCAAGAATACAGAAATGCCGTAAACCATATGGACATATGATAAATTAGTTTATTTTGCCCCTTTGGCCTCCTCCACCTGATCTCTGCTCCAGGGGGCTCTTCCAGCACTCCACGCCACGGAGCTGAGAACTGCCATTAAAAAATACAACAGGCAAGATAATTTTTTTCTGTTTCTTGTGAAATTCTCACAAATACAAATTGGTGCTTTTAGGGGTCCTGTGAAAGGGGTAAGATTCTCTCAAGGGCTGTTAAATACAAGCATTTTTAGTAATCGTTAAAGTCCAGGATATTATTGCATTCTCTCCCGCAGGAAAGGGAGACCTTATTTTCAGTGTGATTTAACACTTTCAGTTCCTAAAAGTTGGAGATAATAGATTTGAAGATTTTTAACATGAAAGAGCTAATTTAATTTTTAAACAATTTTATGATCTTTTGTGAGATTTTTACAGCAGGAGTCCAGATGCCAAAACCTAGAGCAGTGAAGCCATAAAGTACTTTGCCAAAAATATGTTTTACAAATTTCTAAAGCATGACAAGTAGGAATAAAGACTTTAAATGGTAAGGATTTAAGACGACCTGCATTACTCACAAGTGGTCTGACACTCCTGGGTAACCTAAGAGTTCTAGAATAAAATAAAACTAAATGCTATTTCTCCTCCGTATCTCATTTCATGTACCCCATATTGCGTATACATATTACATAGCACACAGAGTGCTGCAACCTCTGCTGCTGCAATCAGGTAAAACTCCTTTCAGGACAAAGGATTAGTACTCATTTACTAGCTTGGTCTAGTACTGTATCAGAAAGCGTTGCCTAGTGAGTAATATTGCTAAAAAGGCGGTAGGAACATAACTTATTTTGCAATTAATATTTCTTCTCTTTCCAGACTGTCTTAGAAAACTCATGCTCTCTGTGTACGTTTCAAATCGGTGTTCAAACCGCTGGTGTTTCTGGCTTGGTTTCTGAGAAGACAAGTGTCCAGTGCAGTTGTAGGAGAGAAGTCCCGTGGTTTGAAGCTCAGCCTTGCTCTGAAAAGCAGTGGCCTGTTGCCAGTTCTTGTAAGGTAGCACTTGTACTCTTCATGTGAAAGTTAATGCTGATGTTTCACCACAGAGCAGCTCTGCGCGAATCTGTGCTATTGTCTTTGTTGCAAAAGCCTCTTTAATTTAAATATATGCATGTTCTAACTAGGAGACACTTTTACGCCAAAGAACCTGTAAAAGGTCAGTAGTACATTAAAGTAATTCAGCAGAAAAGCACAAAATTATTTAGTGCTACTTTTTTTTTTAACTGAAGCATCTGTTGGTGAGTCCTCAGTAGATATCATGTATCTGGGTGAACAGAGTTTCAGTGTCTCGTTAAAAGCAAGTTCCAAGTGATGGCAGATGGAGTTGGAACTAGGATTAATTGTAGGGAAAGTGAGAGCTGAGGGTGTTTCGTTTCAGTTTTAAGAATCAAACCTCCTGCCCTGGTTAACGCTGAGATATTTGGGTTTGATACAGATTGATAAAGAGATTACCAGAACAGGAAGACAAAAAGCAGCCTCAGATCGCCTGATCAGGACCTGGTTTTATCCACTGTAACATGGAAAAACTGATAGCAAGGGCACAATAAAAGAGTACTCAGCTATGGCAGTTTGCTTTGAGAATTTAAGAAAATTAATATGTAAAGACTTGTGGGTTAGAAATACAGGGAGTTCAAAGTTTAGAGGATCTTCTGAAGCTTGGTTAGGAAAGTTATGATTTCACTTACTGAAGAAAGTAGGAGGCAGACATTATATCGTGGCGAAGAGTGGAGATACATACTGGCTAGGCAGAGTGTCTCTGGTAAAGAGAGTTTAGTCAGGTCCTTCCACGGTAATCCAAATGCCTTTAATAAAAAGTCAGGTTCCTGCAGTGCGGGGAGGAAGAGTGAGAAGATCAGATTTCCTCACCAAGAATGCCTGGTCTGTAAGATGTGACATCTGAGTTTGTGTTTTGCTGGGAGAGTGTTACACAGCACTGAGATTTCCCCTGGGTGGAGTAATTCTACTTCATACACATCCTAGAAAGCGAATGGAAATAATAAATGCCTGCTGTTACATGCCCCTGCATGCACAGGCTGACATCAGTAAGGAATGATGGTTGTTTAAATGTTCTTATTTGTTCAGTTTTTGCAATGCTCTGTAGTGCTTTTGAAAAGCCACCAAGCCAGCCCTTCAGCAGGGAGCTGTGACGGGTCCCTTTAGTTTAAAACAATATATATTATATTGTAACTTTTACATATGAATAGGTATTTATGTCTGAAGGTGACTTTTTTTACCTGGATCAGAGTGACTAATATTCAGGTGTGAATATGCTTTGTGATGCTCCCTTCTTGCTGTTCTGTCTCCAGAGAGGAGATTCTCTGTTTTATTTCTCCTGGACATGCCTCCCACGTTAAGTGCATAGTACGTGTCCAGGGGACAGCAGAGGCTGCTCTGTGCATTGCCACAGAAATTAAATCAGGCAGCCTTCTGGATTGCAAATGCAGCACAAATGTACTCCTTTGAAAAAGAATCTTGTTTGCTTTTGGATTTTTTTAATTTCTATTTTTGCCTTTGAAATCAAAATGGGAAAACTATTAATTTCACACAATTGCAGGTAACTTAGTCTTGGTGACAAATCTGGCAAAATAAAAGGAGATAATCTTGATCCAGACAAATAAGAGAGAGATGTCTTCCTTGTTCATGCTGTGTGCTAGTCAAGGAAAAATATTTTTACCCACCTAAACGAGAATGCAGTGATTCTTGGGTGTTTATTACCATAGAATAGATTCTGCATGTTTGTTAGGTTTAAATTTATTTTTAATTAATGCTTGTAAATCTTTAATCAAACTCTTCACACAAGATCTTTAAAGTCTCTGATTATATTGCATAGCTTATTCAACAGATGCAGATTTAATATTTTTAAAATACTTTAATATAGTTTAAGACGTGCTTTTTTAACATAGATGTCATCTGACCTATGCCAGATAAAACTGATAACTGTCTTGGCAAATACCATACCATATTGCAGTGAGTAAGTAAATAGAGAGTTAATAAGGAAGAAAACTAGTCGTCGTGGATAAAAGCAAGAATTCCATGAGTGCTGATGAGCAATGCTTTTTTATTTCATAGTTTTTATGAGAAATAATTGACTCACATGATAATGGAGACAAATTGATCCGACACATTCGTAATGCGTAGGGTTGTAGAGGGGATCTCCAGAGGTGAAGAACTAATGTTCTGTGCTCTGTGTCCCCAGCTGGACACTCAAAGGCATGCTTTTGATCATATTTGCCCCAGCCTCTTCTGTTGTTGTTTAGACGCTTCATCTGGGGAGAGATGGAGAGTGAGTAATGAGAGAAAAGTGCCAGAAGTGAACTGACACTTCTCTTGGGCTGCATGGGACAGTCTGTCAGCTTTCTTGAGCTTCATCCTCAGCAAAAGATGGAAATTGTTATTTAAATTTTAGCTAAGAAGTATATACTTACATTAATTGTAATGACAATGGAATGCAATTGTAACAAAATGAAATATTTTTCAGACAGAAACCTATTTTTCTTCTGTGAAAGTGTCTCCTTAAGTTGTATATGAACTTATGTGACACTGCTTATGCAGTGCACCATATACTACTGATTCTCTTCTTCCCAGATTGGACCTCACTTTTTCAGAACAAGTAATGTGAGGAGTAATGTCTGCAGTGCCAAATTTACAAAGGTACACAGATGGCTAATTGGTGTAGTGTCTCTCCATGCTGTAAATCCCTGATTCGCGTTCGGATTGGATGTGTTGGCCCGAGTGTTTAGTTTGCACTTTCGAAACGAATCTCCTATTCGTCCCCTCTTTGCTGTGCTATAGATGACACAGCGGAGTAAACAAAATGGATTTGTTTCTAAGTGAATCTAAACTGGAAAATGCTCTCCAGCTGCTGATGGCTTTCAGTTCATGGGACCAGACTAAAACTGTTCCAAAATTCAGCCCTCAGAAACTTGTATGGAATGGATATTCAATCCCTAACACCAGCTTTCTATTCTATCTGCTCCTATTGCATTTCATTACTTGGTAAGTTAGACAAAACCAAAAATATTAATGGGAATTTAACATTTTAACTAAGTTTTAGGTGTTTTTATAAATCACTAATGGTACCTTCAAACACCTCAGTAGATCAGACTCTATGACAACAGACTTGTTTTCAGTATTCTGCANTAACACCAGCTTTCTATTCTATCTGCTCCTATTGCATTTCATTACTTGGTAAGTTAGACAAAACCAAAAATATTAATGGGAATTTAACATTTTAACTAAGTTTTAGGTGTTTTTATAAATCATTAATGGTACCTTCAAACACCTCAGTAGATCAGACTCTATGACAACAGACTTGTTTTCAGTATTCTGCACCAAAATATTAAAAAATTGTCTAAATAAAAATGTGTTTCCTTGCTTCTAAATATATTTCACAAAACAGGAAATACTTCTAAAAGCAGGTGTTTTCTAAAAAAACAAAACCAAAACAATTTTGTAACCAAGTACTTTTCAGACAGTTGCAAACGTGGTCTTTGTTCTCATAATCATACAATCTTGAAAAAGCTGTGGTAACTTGGGAACAAAAGGTTATTTGCTGTTAACGGTGTTTTGAGTACTTACTTGCATGCTTTTAGTAGCAATAAAATAGCTCCTGTTAAAGTCAGTCGTAAAATATAGTTCACTTCAGTCAGGCAAGGACAAAGCTTGAATGAATACGCAAACAATTTCCTTCTAGCTTGTGGTGCTCTTCATAAAAAATTCAATTTTTATCTTTTACACATAAGTAGAGCTGCCTGAGAGAGAGCTTTGTTTCAACATCAGGAGCGTGCTACACTAGCTCTTGTTGCAAAACCACTTTAATCTGGAAGTGACAAACAGAAGAGGTTAATGGCTTCAATTTGGACACATGCAGCCACATTGATTCCTTAACAAAGGCAGAATGGATGTAATCGCTGGGATTTAAGAAAGAAAATATTGACTTGGTTCATGAGCTTAAAACACATTCTTATTTAGCTTAAAATATTTCTAATGTCACTTTAGAGATGGGAATACTCTGTACACTGCAGTGCCATATCAGCTAAACCGCTTGAGTGTACGTTTAAGCATATAACGAAATGTCATTAACTTCAATAGCAAAAGATACTTAACTAAAAGTAGTTAGAGGACTGAGGGGTTAAGCAGGTGTTTAAACATTGGAGTAGTTCTTACATCCTTGTTTTTACAAGCAGACAAGACACAGAGGGGCCGAGTGACTTCAACATATCCCAAGAAGTCTGGGGAGGAGAAAGAAGCTGAACCCAATTTTCTTGTGCTTCAGACACTAGGTTAGACTCAAGAGTGATCTACAAAGCCACCCTTAAAATGCAGACCGTGTCAGCGTTGCTGTTTGTCAATGCAAATCCTGGTGGGGTGGAAAAAAAGCCCAGTCTTTGCACCAGTAGGGGCTTTTGCTAGACATGTTTTTAGACAGATATTTTAGGCTAGTTTTATTAACAAAAGTCACTGAAACTTTTAACACAAACATAATTTATCAATATTTATGTATTATATAAATATATAATTTTATACATCTGTGCATATTTTTCCTTGTCTTTGAGTTGTTTTTAGAGGATATTTGACCCTTTTCTGCAAAAGATGAGAGTCATGGGCTAGGATTCAAAGAGGGGCTGCAGAAATGAAGTTGATGTATTTTAATTGCTAGCCAGCATGCTGTCCTCTCTAATGAAACCATTTCTTAATTCAGTTAAAATAAAAGTCTTAGAACACAGGAGGGGGTAAAGAGGTGATGAGAACTGACGTACGGTCATATTCGCTGGAGAGTTGTAGTGTTGATTTTCAAAGGCACAAGGGAATGCAATGGTGATGGACTGAAAAAAAACCTCTTCTCATCTTTCTGTTATGCCAGGAGCATAGGAAGATTTTTCCTTGGTGGCTGATATAGGTGTTGCAAGAAGTGCGATCTAAGACTTTCTGAAGATTAACTGGTGACATGTGAGACCGCAACCAAGAAAAGCTAAGCACCGTTCAAACCTCTGTGACGGTGTGACATACTCAGCACTTTTTAAAAAGCAGGCCTTTTGAATAGAGCTGGGAGGCTAAGGAAGGCAAGTTTTAAGAATCTTAGCCAAAACCCATAAAATATCAAAGGGGAATAAGTCTAAATGTTACAAGTGTGAAGTTAGACATACGTGTGTTTTGGGTTGGTGTCAATTATGCAAGTTGATTGGAATTAAGTAGAACTCTATCAGGTGGAAAGCAGGTGGATGGACTCAATTTAACCAGTTTCTCCCCTCCACAGTCTTAACTGAGTATCTTTGAAATTAGTGTTTTTGCTGGAAAATGGCTGTGGACTAACAAAAGCAATTTTTTCACAGAGCTTGTGCGGGTCTGTCCTTCCTATACTGTCTATGAATTGCAACAGAAGCAATGAGGCCACATGCAGTGGGTACAAAAGCTGGTTATTAGCTACATCACCCACAGTAAGAAATCAAAGCTGAAGAAACAACCAACCAACCAACCAAAAACCAAAAAAACTCCAGCTGTCCATCTGATGACAGAGCTGTTCAGTCAAAGAATCCCTTAAGCCACTGTCTGCTCTCTGAGACTCCAGGGACGAAAAAGCTTCTGCATTTTATGTCAAGACTACAGTGACCGAAGATTCTTACAGTGGATTTAGTTGATCCCCGTCAGTTCCTCCACTGATATTGGTGGGGTTTCTTGTAGTGTATGGCTTTGAGGCGCTGCATTTTGAAGCTCAATGTCCCTCCTTCCTGAAAATAGAAAAATAATCCTACTGCCTTTGGGAGAAGGCTCAGAGAATAATTACATTAGCATGACATATATAAAAAAATAAAAATAAAAAAGTAACTTGCCCGAGAGAGAACAATGAACATTATTTACTGTCTCGTGGAGACAGAATTTCGTGACTGCCTGGAAGGTCACCATATGACTTACATGCTACTTAAATCTCACTTGAAGGCCCACTGTTCTGTCTCTTTTGCTTGAATGATTACTCAGAATGAGAATTTCTTGCCTGTCCTGGACCTGAAGCAGATGAAAGCCAGAGCGAGCTACCCATGCCACGTAGGACCACGGGTGCACGCTAAGACAGTGTGCGTAGCAGTAATGAAGGAAACACAGACTAAAACTGTGCTTGCTGCCTGACATTCTTACAGTAGCTGAACCTGTATTTTGATGACACTCCAACAAAAGAAAAGAAAAAAATTAGTTCAGTTCCCCAGTATCTCCCTCCACGTAGATCTCAGAATCCTGGTTGTGTAAGGAACAGCTCCGGATTCAGGAGCAATGTCTTTTTTAGTCTGCTGAAGAATGGTCAAGCAAGCTTTTATATATTATTTTGACGTGTTATGAACTTGTAGTAGACTGCTAGCAAGCAAGTCCCTAGTTGCATGACAGTTAGTGACTTCTTAAAAAGAACCAGTTGAGTACAGGAAAATAAAAAGCAAATTGACGGAGAATGTGATCTCTGTGCTTAATATTCCATAAGCTGGCTTACTAGTTCTGAGTTTGCTTATTTTAAATATTGTGGAAATGTACATAATCTGCAAATCTGGTTAAGAACTGTAGCTTCTACAAGATGCTAATAAATTAGTAAATGATACTTTAAAATGTACATTAGACTTTGGCCTTTATGAAGCAGTTTAATTGTGTGCTAAACTGAAAATAGAAAATCCAAAGCAAGTTTAAATATTGTTGTCTTAATGTATTGCATCACGTATGCTAGTTTAGCATTTAAAGACAAACATCCTTTGAAAAGGAGATGAAATGGGATAAATGTAACATCATGAGTAGAGTATATGTGAATTTCATAGACCATTAATCTTTAATCTTTAAAGTTTCCTATTCAAGGCTATAAATACATTAATTCTGCTATCAGCTCTTCTCTGCTGTCTTGATCATGCAGGTTGCACAGAGGTTGCTATAGTAACCTTGCATTACCAATGGTAAAGGCTGTGAAGGATCCGGCTATCTAGATAAATAAAATAATTCAGGGGTGCTTGCAACCAGCACCCTGCTCAACGTAATGCCTACGTCCATTGAATGAGCCCTTAGTCACAGGTGGATTAGGCCCTTGACTTGTGGAGTGTGAGAAAGGCTGGCACTGGAAGCCAATTTCGTGTGGAACCGGTTAGTAATTACAGAGGTGCTAGTCACTGGGAAAGCCTGTGCGTTATGGTAGATGATCTTCATTTGCTGCAGTCTGCCATCACACTGTCAAAAGACAGGCCAGTACAGATCCCATGTGTGAACTTGCCCTGGGGGAAGCTGATAAAGCTCGGATATTTTGAAGACCAAGAAAATGTGATTTCTGTGAAGCTGAGGTAAGTCCACATAGTTGAATAGAATTGTTTAAGCACACAGCCCAGTGAGCCTAGTGAGGACCAAGCAACTTCATCTTAAGGGAGAAAAGACTAGATTACACAGTGGTTAGGTAACAGGCGTCATTAAATGCTGGTGTCGGTCTGTCATGGGGAACCATCCTAGTGATAAAGGAATGAGAAGTTGTAAGTGGGAAGAAGCAGAAGATTTCTGAATTGGATTTGCCTGTGAGTTGAATATTTCTGACAGTTACTCCAGGAGCTTAAGCCCCAGCCAAAGCTTTGCAGTATTTGACCTATGTGAACTTTCTAAGGGGAAAAAAAATCCTCATTTGCGTAGCTTTTCCTGTCATGAGGAAGCTTATTGTGGAAGTTGCTTTCTTTAATGAGGCCTCTGAGTTCTCAGAAACTTGAAGGAAATCTGAGGCTTTTTCCCTAAGCTGGTTTATTTAAATATGGCCACTTGGTTCAAAAGTAATGCAGGGATGCAGGTACAGAGAGGCACGGCAGTGATGAATGCTTTGTTTCCATTGGAAACCAAGCCTAAAAATACTCCTGCAGCCACAGCTCAACTGTACTACCAATTGCAGTTGCTGGCTATGCCTGTCAAATACACTGGAGCCTAAAACAGCAAAATAAAAGAAAAGAGTTAAAGTTGTAGTCTCTTGTGAGCCTGTTCAGCCTTCAGTCCTACAAAGGAAACCTCTCATTGCTTTAGAAAGGTCCCAGCCCTTTTCCTTTTTTGTCTGGCCCTGAAAAGCCAGATCAGTTTTTGTGACTTGCTTTGTTGAGACTGTCAGCCCGCTCCCTGCGAGAGACTGCTGCTGTCCTGGCAGCGTTCTGTAGGGGGAAAAAGGGAAAGAAAGGTTCTGCATCAGCAATTCCATTCGTATTGCTCTCCTTCCCTCCTTCCCAGCACAAAGGTGGTTTTGTTTGTGCTCAAGAGCCAACTAAAAAGTTTGGCTATGAAATGAGCTCTCCTCTGGAGAAGAGCGAAGGGGTAGAAGATGTGCTGTGCGGCTGCCGGACACAAACTTCTACCAGCTCCTTCCTCCACATCGGGGGCTAGAGATGGCTTTTGCATTAGCTGGTGACTGTGTTGTTTCTCGCAGCTGCAGAGCAACTAATGAGACAGCAGTTCCTAATTTTGAATCCTTGATAGAAGTAATTTAGTAAATTAGAATATTCTATTCTAATTTTGTGATGTAATTAGGAGAGAACTCAAAAGAAGTTGGTGGGACACATGGAACAGGAAGGTTGGGTATTTGTTATTTGCTCAGGTTGGTATTTGTTTGGATTCAGAATCTTTGGTGCTGTCAGAAAGGTGGGAGAGAGGTAGAGCAGTTAACCCTTGCAATTAACACCCACCTAGGCATCTCAAGGTGGTCATTACTTGAGCAGACTGAATAACATTAGACTCATTGAAATAAAAGTTCTCCCAATAGTTGCCACTGATGTGTAGTCTTTGCTGATAAAATAAGTTCTGCCCCTGAAAAGGTCTTATTCATATTTCTTGTTCCTTATGTAACTAAGGATTTGCAGGAACAGAGAAGTATCCACGTTATTCTTCCTGTCAGAGATGAGGCAGATAAATTGACTATAGGGGAGTCTCGTGTCTGTATTAGTCTTAGGAAAAGACAACCACAGGCAAAATGCTGCTGAGCGCATTTCAAGGCAATAAGAGGATAAGTGTGGCCCATATACCCAGGGCACCAAAATCAGATGGGTAACTGAATGCCTAAATCAGTGCTTAAATCCCTCCAGCAATGTTGGAGGAAGTTCAGAGGAAGGTGTGTATTTCCTTCGGTTTCTGCAAAAGACAGTGGTTTACGTATTTTGAAGCAAGGAAAGAAAATGTAATGCCTCCATAAGAAATGTTAATGGAGCATACCTGGGAGTTGCCTTGTGTCATTCTTTATGAACTTAGTGCCCTTTCTCAGGCTCAAGGCTATGGAATTTGCAGGATAATCAGCCACATAATCCTCTGCAGCTCTGTATGTTCAAGCAAAGATATGGGTAGAGAATGTCTGGGTAATTAGCCATGACAATTTCCTTCCAGCTTTTTTGGTTAAAATGACTTGGAGAACTGACCTTTGCCTCTGGTGTGTGGTACTGCAAGTTAAATGCTGGCTTGGGGCTGAATGGAGAGAAAGCGTCGTCATTCTCTTCTTGTAGCTGCCTGCACACACATGNGGTTTACGTATTTTGAAGCAAGGAAAGAAAATGTAATGCCTCCATAAGAAATGTTAATGGAGCATACCTGGGAGTTGCCTTGTGTCATTCTTTATGAACTTAGTGCCCTTTCTCAGGCTCAAGGCTATGGAATTTGCAGGATAATCAGCCACATAATCCTCTGCAGCTCTGTATGTTCAAGCAAAGATATGGGTAGAGAATGTCTGGGTAATTAGCCATGACAATTTCCTTCCAGCTTTTTTGGTTAAAATGACTTGGAGAACTGACCTTTGCCTCTGGTGTGTGGTACTGCAAGTTAAATGCTGGCTTGGGGCTGAATGGAGAGAAAGCATCGTCATTCTTTTCTTGTAGCTGCCTACACACACATATGAGCCATGGAAAAGGCTGTGGTTGATGAAGCTGCTCTCCAGTTGAACTGGTAGCATCCCAGTGCTGTCGATGAATCTTCTGAAGACATAACGTAAAGATCTATTCATATAGAAGTGAGGAGGTGTGGAAGGAAATAAGGGTGAATGAACCTTTTTATTTAAAAATTAGTTCATACTTTCAGTGAAGGTCTATTTTTCCCTTCGAGCTTGCCAACATCCCTTAATTCATATCACTTAGAATAAAATTACTTCTGCGTGTAAGGAAGATTTGAATTATCTTTTCTGTATCGCTAAATAATGATTACCTGGGGAGATACAAAATGTAAATTGGAAATGAATGAGGTATAGCTGGTAATACGTTAGATGCGTTGTCTCCAACCTAAGGCCTTCAGTCAAAAGAAAAGGTCATCTGTTATCATTAAAGAGCACCACAGCAGGTATTTATATTTTCATTTTTCTTCTTTTCTAAGTTGAATTTTTTCCTCATACACAATGCAACACTTTTCTGAGGAGACATGTGCCATGACTTCTTCAACTTCTTAAATTTTTTTTTTGTGGCTTAATTTACGTTTCATAAGACAGAGGGGGGATTTGTATTTTGCTGCATGACTGATCTTCACTACTTTCCTGGAAACGCGTAATCGTTCCTTTTATTTTCTTTCCTTTCTGAACTATCTCCTCTGTGCAATTGCTGTGTGAACAATTCAGACCATGAAAGCATCAAGTCTCACTTCCAATAATCTATGTTCATGTGTTGGAATTAATTTTTTTTCTTTTGTTCCAAATACATCATTACAACATAACATACATTACGCCGAGTCAGACAGCAGTGTAGAAGAGTTACTAGTTAGTCGCGTGAAGTATCCCCTGTGCTTTGCTGAATAACAGAGGGCATGTCCCTTAAACTCCAGGCTTCATTTTTCACAGTTAGAAAATAGAGCTGGAATTATTGACAATCATAGGGTATAATATACTGAATCCTAGTTAGTTGGGGCAAGATTGTACTGGACAAATGCGCTGGAGGGAGAGGAGTATGGCCTACCAAGGTAGGTAGGTACTTGAATTCCTCCCCAAATATTCCCCATGAGAACCAGCAAGCTGGAAGCAGCTGGAGACTTGTCTCTTGTCTCCTGTTTGCTGAAGCGAAGTGGGACTGGTTGTAGTTGGTCTCCTTACAGGCCTCTGCGTTTGTCTTTCTGTGGAGCAAGAGGGAGTATCTGAAACTTTGTGTACCCTGGGGCTAGGACAGTTCTGCGCTGCTGAAGACTGGGGGTTAGTGCCATGAGCACCGATGAAGTGCATAAGCAGCAGCGGACTTGCTATTTAATTGAACTCTGCTTTTCTAGCTGTTAATTATACTCCTTCTATGGTTTTTCATGATTAAGCTGTATCATTATGCTTAACAAAATGTTTGTTGTTACCTGCTGTGATTTTGAATAATTTACGGTATTAGTATGCGATTTGAGGCTATCATACGTTCTCTCTGGAGAAAAGCAAAGGTTGCTTTACTGTTTTTGTGTCTTTGAAGGTGAATGGAAGGGAGAGTTTGGTTCCCATGGTCTTTTATCAGAAAGTTAATTTCGAATCACCCAGGAAAATTAAAGGCGGTATAATGAGGGCATAGTAGTCACAATATGTTTTAAATATTTTTGTGAAATAGCTTGCTAAGATACAAAGTAACCTGAGTAAATCAGCCCAGGACCTCTGTAAAGAACAGTGTGTTGTACTTTCAGTTAATTGTTTGCACAGACGTAGTCAATGACAACGTTGTGTTTATCCTACAGCAGTGTTACTGCAGCTCTCAATTTCATTTGATTTTATTTCCTTTTCTTAATGGATAGGTTAGCCAAAACTAAAAAGAAAAACCTATTTTTTCAGTTATGACGGGGATTTTCTGAGGTTTTGTGAGTTGCCCTGGAAACAAGAAAACATTGAAGTAAGGTCAGAAAAATGGTGTCACTCCAACATTGTTTGTAGTTTTTTGGTCCCAGCTTAATACTGTATAAATGATATGGGTGAGGAGTCCAGCTGTTAGCTGATACTGGCAGGTTGCTTCTGAACAACGACAGACATGGTATGTTTGTTTTGATTAGAAGAAAATCAGTGGGAATACTCCACAGTGAAAGGTTATCGTGTCAGAAAAGCATTTTTAAAAAGTGCTTTTCTCTCCCATCCTGGCATGTGCTCTGGAGTCACTTTGCTCTGCCACTGTCTATGCTTCGTCACAGTCTCAGGACTGCATCGACTCCATCTTTATACATTCTGCATCAGCCAAGGTCGTTCAGACTGCACAGCTGAAATCTTCTTTATGGTTATCTTCACAGGAATTTATGGAATATTTTCTGATTTTCCAAATGACAAAAATGCTGGTCCTCTGAACCTGAAGCAGACCAGTTTCATGTTAAAACGAAGGTCATTCCTAAAGATTAACTGCTTTATAAATAGCCAGATTGTTCCCTCCACTCACTACAAGTTTGCAATCTGCTTAATATATGCACAGTCAGGGAAAAGCTGTAAATATAATGCTAAAAGCAGACGCTTGGAACTATTGCTCTTGCTTTTCTTCAGCTTATGCAACTGTTTGCAGTAGCTTATTGCCAGCAGAACTGTTGTGTCCTAGTACTTCAGGCTTAATCTCATCCTGAGTACGCTGTTTCCGTTCCAACACTCTTGAACAGATCTCTATGAGAGGGGTTTGCAAGACCAAGTCGTTAACTGAAAGCCACGAATACATCACCATCTGCTTAAGCCATCAGTCTAGAACCGAGCTAGCTCATGAAGTTATGCCAGCTGAAGTCCTGGCTGAAACAACCTACTAACCATTTTGGCCATAAGAAACCTGCCCCTCAAATCTTATCCAGATAGATCATTCCACCTGCTTCTCCCCTTGCAAATGATTGAAGGTTCCCTCTTCCAGAGGTTTTCCAGTGAGTCCTGCTGGTCTTTCAACTGTAGCTTTTTGTCCTTTGCTAGCTGTTCTTTTCTCATCCACCTATTCAAAGCAGAGCCTAAAAATCCAGATGTCATCTGCATCCATAGGCTTCTCTCTGCGAACAGACTCAGAGGACCCCTCGCAGTAAATAGCACTTTTGCTCCACAGGCATGTAAATCCACTGAAGGTGATGAGGTGATCCAGGAAATTGCTGCCCTCATAAATTCCTGGGACTGTGTGCTCGAGGCACAGTGTCATCCCTGATACCTGTTTGCCACTGGTGGTCTCCAAGAACTCCTTATATAATTATAGCCTAATGCATTAACAAATTGTGGAAGGGAAGAACGTATTTTATGTAAATTTAGTCAGGAAGTCTTTGAAATTAATTGCTCAAAGTGGGTGGGGAGAGCTGATGGAGTGCGATAGACATACAGAATTCTTTTTTCTGCCTTCAGAATAGATAGTGTTGATTAACACGGCTTATTATAGCACTGCATATATTAACTGAGCATGAAATTGCTCAGTGGATGAGCCTGCTCTGTGGATAAACTTAATGGGGCCATGCTCTGAATGTTATTACAGATGCAAATTTAGGAAGTTTTAGATACTTCTGCAGATAAAACCATTGGTTTTGGTGAACTTGGTGCCGAATTATTGTCCTGGCCTAGTGTCAATATTTTAATTTGTGGTAAAAATGGAATGAAATGCAAAAAAAGATGTGAAGCTAGATCTACAGAATGGGCCATTTATTTGGAAAAGTCTCAGACTCAGGATTCATGCTAAGGAAGTCCTCCTTCACATGTGCTACTCAGCGTAGGTACCGCTGAGAGATGTCAAAGGCTTATTTGTCAATCAGTCTGTTAGTTTACATGCCAAGTCCTGTTTGGTCTTTCTTGTTTGTGCTTGTTGGTCATGCCGACTTGTCTGCTAGAACAGCCTCTGACGTTTCTTTGGTGCTGTTCTGGACATGGTCTACCATCCGCAGGCATGGGCTGCACAGCTTGTTCCTAGTGCATCACCTTGCATTTAACAGAATTAGGATATTTATAGAAAACCAGTTATTTCATTTCCACGCTAGCTGGAGGCTGGAGTTACAAGGTAGTTACCTTCTTTGTCCGGAACTGGGATTTTCATAGAAGTCTCCATGTATTTGAAACCTGAATAAAAAACATTATGGTGCCTACTGTAGTAGGTCATATCTGTTGTTCTCAAGTATGATTGCATGTCATAGGGCTATGCATATTTCATTTCAGTGTGAGAGCTGAGCACCTGCTGTTCACTTGTGTCCGCTTCCCGTCTCAATACCTTGACCTAGTTTTAGCGGAGAGAAGATTTTTACAACATCCAAGTTTGGATAGAGTCTCCTCCGCGCTGTGTTCTGTGGACATGTACGAAGTCCCTGACCATTGCCATGACCATTTCACAGGGGTGACTGGTGGATCTGCGACAAAATGGAAAAGGTCAAATGAAAAGGCAGAGCAAGAAACAGCAGTAAGAAAATGTGATGGAGTGAACTCACAAGTTAAAAACTGAAATTAAAACAATATATTAAAATACAACTAACATGAATTAACTCAAAATCATTTCTCTTTCTAGAAACAAAACTGCACTTGAATAGGTGGGTACTAGTAAATTAAAAAAAAAAAATCCTTATGAAAATGACCCAGTGTGTCTGATTGCTTGTAAACACCAGGCTGAGAACATGTAACATTTACAGGTCTTTGGAAAATGGAAGACTGAGATTTCAGCAAGTCTCCTTTTAATACAAAAAAAAAGATGGATATGAGTTTTTGAAGAACAGCCCACAAGGTTATGTAGCAGTCACAGCATATTCTGTGGTACTTATTTGGGACAGGGAGCCAGATGCATCACTGTTACATAAGCCCGCTGACCTGCATATAGAGCTTTGTGGTAACAGGAGTTTGAGAAAAATAAATCCTATTCAGTTTAGCCAACACAAAGATACAAAATTAATGCCTTTTTAAGTTTTGTTGCTTTCTACTTGATTTCTCTGGAGTTGTGTGTTGTATGTTTGAAGGGGTAAACCCTCAAAACATGTTATTCCCTAAAGGGTTTAGTTTTGAAAATAGAATTGGGAGGGCACGAATACCTGGGATAAAGAGGAAGAATGAGGATGCAATGAATGGGATGATAGCTCAGTCTGCTGAGTAATGGTACAATCTGTATGTTTAGGGAACGAGACCACAAGATGTGTTGTACACCAGCCATAACAGCCCATTATTTAAGTGGTGCAGCATAAAAAAAAATCATTCCATTTTGCAGAGGATTTTGATAGAATTGTTTAATTTGATTTTATTCTGATTTGAAATGAAAAGGGGTATTTTTTCAATTCTTATTGAATAGAATATTTTCAGTTGGAAGGGACCTATGATGATCATCTAGTCCAAATTTAATGACATCTGCATCTGGAGGCATCAGAAGTTCTGGGGTCCCCAGCTCGAGGAAGTCTGTCTGGATCCTCTGGCTGCCTGGGATGCCAAGGAGTTGCACGTTTCCAGAGCTTCCAGACTCCTGCTTCTTTTCTTTCTGCCTGGTGGGCTAATGGAGAGCTGGCAGCCTTGGAGTTTATGAGTAGGGATACTCTGCTCTGAGTTTCTTGGCTTCCTGCCTAATGAGATCTGTAGAGGAGCCAGCAGCTTAGGAGCTCTGCAGTCTCCGAGACAATCCTGGAGCAATAACTTCTTTCAAACTCCCACTCTCTGTCAACCTGCCAGTACTGTTGAAGAACAGGGAAGGGGACCTGGCAGGAAATCAGGCGTGATTCCTGCAGCCTCATCAAAATCAAATGTTCCATGCAAAATGTTTCTGACTGCTTTTAGTAACCCCACGCAGAAACCCTAATATGTCAGCACCTGATCCTAGACGTCCTCTATCTCCTTCCTTTAGATATAATGAGTGCAAAGCTCAATGAGGCAGAAGAGAGGACGAAGAGATATTTACACTATCCCAGTATCTCTGCAGTTGGGATGCAGGTCAGCTGCAGCAATTCACATAGCCCTAGACTGCCTGTAGCCAGATGGCCTACAAATCCCAGTTCTCCTAATGGACTGGAGGACATGGTTATTCTAGGAAGGCTCTTGACTGGCGTAGCGGCTAATATGATGGTACTGGAAAGGTAAATGAAACACATGTTAGCACTCCGCGCTTTTGCCCATGCTTGCTTTATGATTGACCTGGAGGTCTGTGTCAGAGTAGAGATATTGGTCCAAACAGTGTGGACAGGAGAATTGTCTGGGCGCACGTGTGTCCCAAGCACGTGCTTAAAATTCAGTACAGATATTTCCAATGTAGGGTATAGCAGCCTAAAGGTTACTGTAATTTATGCTTATAATCTACAGCTACAGAGTGACAATTCAGCAGCTGAGGGTCCCTGGAAGGTGAGAACACTCTCGTTTTTTCTAGCCATAGAGCAGGAGGATCATAATAATAATCACTGTCATGACTATGGCCCCTGCAGAGTGAATTAGGACTAACAATGCAATGCAAAACTGCCCAAATGACAGAGAGAATTTGGGCCACTGCATTCATCTTGTCTGATTTCCAAATTTTTCAGTGCTCAGGGGGACAGGATTATAACGAACTTTGCCTTCCTGCTATGTAGGTCGTATGCTATATGCTGAATCCTCCACCACAGGGGTAAAGCTGGACCAGGGGAGTTTGCTTTGCCTTTGTAAATGTTGATGGGAATAGCAAATGTTTTTCTTTCATTAATAATTTTCAAGTAGATTTGGGATAAAACCATTTAGACTTTTGCTGTTGGTGATGCATTTAAATATGTTGCAGTAACAATGTGTTGCAGTTATTAAACTCCACAGTCTTTAGACTGCTGCCTCTGAGCAAAATTCACTGTTGGTCTGCAGGCTTTCCAGGTGGGGAGTGGGCTGCGTGGCTCTGCCGTGGGGTGTTCAAGGGTGCCACCCCCCTAGAGCTCCTGCGACCATGTCTGCGCACCTGCTGTCTCTGGCAGACAGGGCTGTGCAGGCTGACACACAAATCTGCTGTAGGTTGATCTGGGAACAGGGTGAGGAAGCAACTACAGAAAGCCTACAATTTGCTCACAGATTTGTAATGATACTGCTTTGATTACTACTTAAAAAAAAAAAAAACACGAACCTACTCTAGCAGTTATTCTGGCTTGTAACAGGCCTTTGTAAAGGTCAGGCAGGGAAAACAAAGCGAAACAAAAAAGGTCAAATATTTGTGTGCTCCTGCTTTTGCTTTGGGTCCAAGGCATCTAGAAATTCTCTTCCTCAGATGATGCAGAATCTGTTCTGGATGTGCATACATTATTTTTCCGTGCATGGTTGGGAGGGGTAGTGAGATACAAAAATGCTTTGCTGAAATGTGAATTCACTTGCCTGTTTTTCTTAGGCTGACAGCAGCAAGGCAAACCTGCTGATCAGTTACTTGTATGACTGTGCATTTAAGGAGAAGATATTTCTTTGTTACTGCTGCAGCTCTGTTGCAGCAATTAAAAAAATGTGTCTAAGGAGGAGGCAGTATCTCTGAAAGGGTCTTCGACGACTAAACATTATGCTCTAAATATGCAGTGTTGCTGCTGATTTTCCCCAGTCCCCTGCGAGTCACAAAACCTTGTGTCCTCTTGAGTGAGCCATTCTTAATAACCTTGACTTTAAAAAAAAAAGTACCTGTGACTCCCCCTAAGTCAAGCAATTTAAATGAATAGTTTTCTGTAAGTCATTTGTAGTGCTTTGCAGATCATTAAAATTCCTGAAGGACAATGACAGGTCAACATTTGTTGGCATCGCTGCTGTCCCCAGGACAAAGCCCCTCTGGCCCGAAGGTTGCTGTGGCTTGGATGAATGTAACCCTTGGTTTTCTGGGCAGCCTTTACCCATGCAACCGTAAATAGAACTGCCTGGGAAGATCATCTGCTAAAGACACAGCATGCTGCAGAGACTGAAGGGCCTCTACTGCTAAGGACCCTATGTTGTCCTGCCCACAATTTGTGCTCTTCTATCCCAGCAGTTCTTTCAGATATTCATGGTTGTACTTCCCTCCCTGGCTTCCCCAGCATCCCCCATAGACGTGGTGCTGCTCTGAGGCACAAGCTTTCCCCCATAGTCTGTTGATCCCATTTGCAATACCTTGCTGCAAGGAAGTTGAATCAACCTCAGCAAATGAAGCACGTTTTTACAAGATTCATGGCTGTTACCTATTGCAAATGTATCTGTTCCAGTGGTGTTCTACAACTGGTCTGTGAAACTGATATTACACATTACCAGCAGAACCTTATAATTAAAATGTTGATATTAAGGATATCTCTCTGAGAAGCTGTAAGGGAAAGGAGTTGCCCACTAGCCCAAGAAGTTTTGAAATAATCAAGTTTAACGTGCTTCTATTGCCTTTTTTTTTTTTTTTGGAGCTGTGGAACTGTTGTGGGTTAACCTGACTGTTGCGTATTCAGCACTGCAAAAAACACCGTATGTCCCAGTTGCAACTGGATGTATTGTGGTGCTAAAGCATACAGTGAAGTACATTAGATGTGAAGTATTTCTTGTGGTTGTTGCTACTGTCTGCTCCTGTTGGTAATTTTGTGATAATGCTCACTTCTTTAAGTAGCCTCGGTGAAATATGCACATGATAGGGATTGTCTCAATTTCTCACTTGACAAGATAATCCTTCTGGAATTTGCTTTTTCATTGTATTGAGTTGCATTATTGTTTTGAAATGTTTCTCAGAAACAATATGCCTGCTGTAGAGAAGGTACCACACTGCTGTTGTATTTGGACATGTCATGCTGTTATTGTCTCTATAGTGTGAGGCTGACTCATTTGTATTAGCCTTTAAATCCATTATAACAGTCTTAATGGGAGAGATGTAAATAATAGTAAGTTCATGTCCTCACTTTACCTTAGCGCAAAAAAAGAGCCTATATTTAATAAGTGCTGTTAGCTTTTCAAGGCTGGTAAAAGCTCTGGAGTATACAAATGGGGTGATGCCTGTACAGGAAAATTGAATTGGTGAATGAGGTCCTGTGGAAGATGCTTTGAATACAAGGTTGTTTTAGTTGTTACTTATTTTAAATTCGAATAGGGCCACTCTTTAATTAGGACTAGCGCTGGGTGAACTCTATCATAAAAAAAAAAAAGATTACAGCTGGTTTTTCCTTTTTTTGTGTGTTCTCAACAATCTGTGATCAGACTTTGAGGTTTCCTAGTTTGTAATTTTAAATTGTTGAACTGCTTCATATCACTGCGTTTCACCCTAAGCTTCTTGGCAAGCTGGCTTGCTTTGGCTGTGTTTTCAAGATTTTANGGGCCACTCTTTAATTAGGACTAGCGCTGGGTGAACTCTATCATAAAAAAAAAAAAGATTACAGCTGGTTTTTCCTTTTTTTGTGTGTTCTCAACAATCTGTGATCAGACTTTGAGGTTTCCTAGTTTGTAATTTTAAATTGTTGAACTGCTTCATATCACTGCGTTTCACCCTAAGCTTCTTGGCAAGCTGGCTTGCGTTGGCTGTGTTTTCAAGATTTTAGGTTAGTGATTGATCTCATGTGTATGTTACTGTTGCCTGCCTACAGAGTTGTAGAATATTTGATGAGCAGGAGGTTAGACATTGGGATTCTTCTGTAAGCATTTGCATGTCTAAGCTGCAAAAGATTGCAAGGGTATTATTTTAGAAGGCATTTTTTGAAAGCAAATAAGTTATTTCTATGTGTATTGAATAGGCTGTTAACAGAAGATATTAACTTCCAGAATGGCACTCAGCAGTGAATTCAACTGTCCGCCACCATTTGTAAGATTCACATTTGCAGCTCCTGTTCACTGTTGTTACCCAACCCTAATTAAGATTCTTAAATTGTTCTTCTCCAAACAGTGTGAAAACAGTGTATGTGTGACATTTTTCTGAAGAGTTCCATAACATTAAATAGCAGCACTGCTTGTATGTTGTACGTTGACCATATTCAACTGTTAATGAAACAAATGTATTTTGCATAGAGTATGACTGAGGCAAACCTCATTCATCACTGCATTAATTCATTTTATGAGAGTACACCATTAGTTTCATAAGAAAGAAACTGGCATAGAGCCAGAGCAATTGTGTTGAATAAGATCCATAAATGTAACACTATTTAGCATTTAATACCTTTATTAAGCACAAAAATGTAGAATAACATGATCTGATTTTCTAACAGACGAGAATATAATTTATTTGTGGTTTTCAACACATCCATGGTTGGTTAGTTGGTAGGGTTTTTTTTCCCTGGGATTCAATTGGTGTAGCTTTTCCTTTCCTCTGTGATACAGGCAAGCTCTGTTGGCCTTTGGTTGTAATTGGGATCAATATGTCTTCATTCAGAGTTTAATGAGATTCACCCCTCTTGAGCTCCAATGTGAATCCATCGATGAAAAATGAATTTTATAAGCAACAATTTGTGAATGAGAAGAATACAGTGAAAACCGTTTGATTTTTCTTTTTTCTAAATACAGAAATCAAATATTTTTGCAAAGATCAGTATGCTCTTGGTTATACAGCACTTCTTCACTAAACAGCTAAGGGATCCCATGTGCATTATGGCAAAATGCAGCTTTGCAACATTTCCTTTCTTGTAATCACTTTCTTTTTGCCAGTTTTTCTATTTGCAGGTAATCAAAATTTTTCTCAGTAAAGATGTATAAGTTTTAAAATAAGGTGTGGTAACACATACACGAAATAATTTATGGTAGATAATTTTCTGTTAAAGTGTGTGTGTGCCACAGACACATTCGGTTTTCTGTAATTGATAGAAATGCTAATATGACTGGATGCTCATGATTATATTAGTTAGACCAAGTAAAATGACTGTGACTTCATTATCAAATATTAAAGAATGGCACAACAGCGTTTTCTCTTATTTGTGCTACTGTAGCTCCAGAATAGTGGTAGAAGCCAGTGGTACTTCAGTGATACTAAAGGATAATATGTGACCCTTGATAAGGGCAAAGACACAGCAGAGTAATTCTTTACAGCAGAAACTCTTTTCAGGTGTTGCATAGTATCTTCTTCAAATATTTGTTCACAATAGCAAAATTATTTATTTCCTTGCTGGGTATAAAGACATTTTATTAATTCCTTGAATTTTGCACTTCCTTCGCTTTAAATACCTCTGATGATACAAAGCAATGGAAATACATGTACCCACCCTGCATATCAGGCCTAAGGTACACAGCACCCGTTGCGTACTGGTGAATTCAGATCTTTGGTGCGGTGGGCTATATATTGAGTAAATATTCGCCGTATGCATTGACTGAGATTATTCAGAAGCCAGACTGAAGCAGTTGGAACTGTATGATGGTCACCTAAAGCCACCTCAGACACTTGGAAAGTTAGCAGACGTTATTTTGGTATGTTTTTACAGTGGTATCACCATATTTCATGTTCTCTTTCAGATGATCAGAATAAAATAGCATTCTCCTTTTTCTATCTTCTCAATAGAAGGAAGTATTTAACTTACAAACTTGTGTGTGCATTCTTTAGTTAAAAAAGAGAACAGGGACTCTGAAGATGCCATAGAGATTTTAGGAATGCGTGTACAGTCCTGCAGCTGTTTTTTTTAACTTCCAGCCCTGCTGTTGTTTGTCTTTAAAGTATCTGTATCGGCTCGTTTCTTTCTGACTTTGATGCACGCTCTGGAACTTCTTTGCAAAGCTTTTACTGCTGTACCTTCCTAAGGGGAGCAGGCTGCCTTCTACCCTGTGCTCTGCAAGGGACAGAGACCACGAATCCTGGCAGTGGACACAGAGCTCTGCTCTCCAGGGATCTGACTGGAGCGGAGGAGTTAAACAGGACAGCTGTCTTTTGGAGGAGGTGCGGTTGGTCAGCATTAGTTCTGTTGCACCAGTGTGAGCTGAGGTGGGTGAGCTTGTGCAGACCAGTCAGTACCATTTCTATCATTGCATTCTTTTTACCATCTGTCTCTGAACAAGCTGAGCTGGCCAGGGGGTAGCAATGGCCTTGGCTGGCAGTATGGTGCTCTCTGAGCTTCCTTAAAATTGTTAGATACATGGAAGAGTAGACCACTTGCTGTGTAAGCGGAGGCCAATGAGCCTCAACCACCCTGGAGAACAGCCAGCTTTGGAGGGAGCTCACAGCAGCCTTCCTGAACCTCCGGTGAAGTAATTGAGAAGATGGAGCTGGGCCCTTTGCAGTGGTGCAAGGTGGAAGGATGAGACAGAGTGGACATATGTTGAAACAAGTGAGGTTCAGACTGGGTATAGGAAAAGCATTTACCCCATGAGGACAGCCCAGCAGTGGGTCAGGCTGAACAGGGAGGTTGTGCATTCTCCATTCCAGGAGGTTTTCCAGATTTGGCTAAGCCCTGAGCAACCTGGTCTGACTCTACTTTGAGCAGGTTGGTCTAAATGATCTTCTGAAGTTCCTTCCTATGATCTTATAGTTTCCCAGTACTTAGCACATAATGAACAAGGATAGATGAGGAGGATTGGGAGCTAGAACAAACAAATGCTGATGACTCATAGAGGTGGTAAAAGGTTGGAGAACATCAAGTGAGTGCATGAAAATGGATCACTGATCTTCGCTATGTTGGAAATAATTCAGTCTTGACTTAGAGAGCAATGCACAGTCTTACCACTTTTATGTTGCAAGGTTCCCTGTAAGGCTCTGTTGTCACAAAGAAATCAGTTTTGTTTAATGACCTTGTGCGTTAGCAGTTCTTTGTGTTAGTGACTGAAATTGATTTTGCTTGTGATGTGAAGGAACATGAGCCCAGCCTCTGCATCATTGCTCAAGCACATGCTTTAGCCCTAACAAAGAGCAGGAGGCCAGCAAATTACTGAGCACCAGAAATACCCATGCTGAAACCTTTAGGTCCATTATTGAGGAAGACTCAGATGGTTTTTAATCACTGTGATGCATGGTTGGAAACTGCACCTTTGTGCTTAAGCCCTGGAAATGCTTTGTTGATACTTTGCTTTGCTAAAGTGACATCATGAAGACCTTTTGTATTTTCCTCAAGCATTTCACAAAACAGACTTCCTGACCAGAGTCATTACAAAACAGTTCAGTAGTTGTTTCTGTTGCCATACTGCTTAGTTAGATAAGCGATATGAAGAAAAAGAATAAGAGAAGGATGAAGGGTAAATATGTCAGGGGCATAAACCTGCAAGGAGCACAAGGATTCAAAAAGACTTGGAGCAGAGAATAAAAGGAGGGGACAAATAATGCCGCATAGGAAGGAGGAAGGGCAGACAAAGTATGAAAGGAGTGTGGAAAAGAAAGTGAGGAGTCTGACAAAAACAAGAAAAGGAATGTAGGAAAGAAAGGAAAGAAAAGGATGGCTAACATTTTGAGAAAACATTATAAAAAAAGGAAGGAAATGTAATGCAAATAATGATTTTTATGTTTGTAAATGCTCCCTGATTTAGCAGTGCACGTTTGGCAAATGTTCTTGAACACTCACTTCAGAAAACTGAAGAACTTAGTTGAAATTGGTGGATAACAAAAGATGTGGTCGCTAAAGTGCAAAAAATATATGACCATTGAACGAATAAAGTTTGAATCAGTTTTCTGTTATTCTGGCCACACCAATTTTCAGACCTGATATTTTAGGGACTTTTCTTCTTTCAAACAAGTCAGTAAACTGACAACAATGGATGGCTCCTGTACAAGCAGTTGAAAGACTAAAATTGCAACCTCTCTGTCTTCTAAAAAAAAGGCTAAACTAAGTTTTAGGAACTCATCCTTCTGATCTCCCTCGTCTCCTATGCACAGTGATGGGATCACAGAGAAGAGACTATGTATGAGTGGAAGGGAAGAGACAGGAATATATTTCAGACCATCCCAGAATACAAGACCCGCTCTGCCATTACTAAATCATATTTCTCTTTGTAATATTAATTATAAAAGGGAAAGCACCTGATGGCCGAAAAGTCTGTGGAAGCTGTGGATAGCAAAGGCTGTAAGTGTGTTCTGTTTGGTCTTGTTTTGACTGCACCTAGACTACAAAGACTTTAATCAGAAAAGAAGTTGATCTGTGGAGAATCTAGTAGACTTCCCTTTCTTTGTGTGGAGACGTGACTGAACTGCAATGGACTTTGTTTGTAGTGCAACCTGGAGCTCTATTAGACCACAGAAAGAGAAGAAATTCCAAAACCAGTTTTGTTTGTATCCACCTACAGCAGAGGCAGAGATAACGTATAATATCTTAAGAAGGCTGCAGAAACCTTCTGGTGGTGTTTTGAATCAGAAGCAAGTCTGAACATTTGCAATCTTCTGATCGGAATGGAGATCTGAACTAGGGAGTATGCAAGGGCTCTAAATGCCTCTCATCGCTAGGACTCCTAGGTGTGCTCCTGCACAACTGGCACTTGCCTGGCTCAGTTACTGGCTTTCGCATACCTCACTAGTTTTGTGTCCTACAATATCCCATCTATCTGCTTCTCCAAAACTAACGGCCTCCTCTTTATTACTCTGCCTCACGCTGCAGGATTTTTTTCCAGTTCTGTTCTTCACACTTGGAAAAACTTTCCCATCCTAAAGTGCAAGTCGTAAAGATTCGCTTCTTTCCTGGTTTTTTATTTTTCTCTTTTGGGGGGCATTTCAGTGAGTGGGACGTGTTTTAGTAATGACAGTTAATCACTATCACCAGTCGATTATTATGATAATAATTGCAATATACCATTTTTTAAAATTCTCTGTGTTATTATAATTTCCTATACTCCTGATGTACTAAGATACTTGTTTCTCCAATAGACATCAAATTTTAGCCAGCATTAAGTATGCAGGCACTGCATCACTCGTGATATTTAACAG
>VZSC01017921.1:190815-201717 GCA_013398225.1 Steatornis caripensis | reverse complement strand
TATATATATATATATATATATATATATATAAATCATATATATATAAAAATCATATATATATAATTTTTATTTATTTTTTTTAAAAGGCTATTTTCCATCAGCTGGGTCTGCTAGCTGACCTTTTCACTGGCAATCGCTTAATGTGAAGTTCAGGCAGCGAAACAAGCCTTTATTTGTTTCACCTCTGTGTTTATTTCACCTCTTTGTTACTCCTGCCTCCCATTCACCCTGCTTTTTTCCAGAGCTGGCTTCGCTCGGCAAGGAAAGCCTGCCGAAGGAGCGCTCGTTCATTGATTTCATTGATTTTCATGAAAACTGCTTCCCTGCAGGTTTCTGACCCTTGGTTAGCCACTTTATACTCCCATTTCTCTGCTTTCCCGTCTTCTTGTTCAGGGCTTCGAGCACGGGAGCATAGCCGAGGGGCTCTGAGGTTATTTTGGGGCAGATAAGTAAATATTTAAATGGCAGCTGGCAGTCCTAAGGGATTGATTTTTGGCGAAGTACCACTGATCCCTGGCTGGTTTTCTGCTGTACCAGCCTGACGGTGTAGCATCCATCCGTATAGCAGACGGTGTAACATCCCAGTGTTCATCCTGGCTCTGTGTCTCATTTCTGTGGTGGGGCCCAGGACTCTGTGTATCGTCACCCGTTTTTTTCCTTGGCTTTCTTTTATTTACAAGCCCTTTTTCCCAAACCTGCAGGCTCCTGGGAAAATGGGAGAATGCCGCAGCTCTGCAGCCGTGGGAGCAGCACTGCCTTTAGGGATGAGATGCCTGGGCTGCCTAGGGACACAGGGCCCAGGCTCCATGAGCTCTGTGTCACGGTGAGGCAAGGGGAGAATCCACTGCCCCCCAAAATCACCCAGCGTCTTGCCATCGCACCCGTGTTCATACACGCAGGCTGGAGCGGGTTGTGCAAACTCTTAATGTTGTGTGGAGAAAAAAAAAAACACAACCCAAAACAAACAAACAAAAAAACCGGAAAAAAACCCTCACCCCTTATTCTGCCTATGGGAAAAATTAATTCGCGGCGTCGAAACCGTTCTTTGTGGCAACAGCCCTGATGGAGCTTGATAGAGGTGAGGTGCGGGGCTGGAGCTGCCCTAACAGATAGTGCTAGTGGGCCTTTTACCTCTGCCAGAGAAAATATATGTGTTTTCTACACATTTATAAATATGAATGTATTGCTGTAGGAGTGAATTTAAAGGCTGGCATGGGCTAGCAGAGCCTTGCCCATATGCACCAGGCTTGACCACATCCTCTCTCCAAAGCCATCAGGGTACTGCATCCCCATCAGTGCCTTCCTCCCCATCGGTCCCAGGGCTGGGACCCGCAGCCTCAAGCGCACCCGTGCTGAGTGAGGGCAAATTGTCCCCAGGTGGGAGCTGTATGCCCCTCCCCAGGGGCTGGAACCCAAAGCCGGGGGTGCAAGAACCCCCCAAGTTCCTGCTTGTCGAGCGGTGGCGTTTGTGTTTCTCCCCGTGCCGCTCAGGAAGCCTCGAGTGCAGAGCAAAGGAGGGACGCTTGCTCCCGCACGCCAGAATACCCTGGATTGTCATCAAAGAGGTTTTTTGGCCGGTTTGGGAGTCCAGCTCCGTTGCATTAAAAGCAGTGAGTGGTTTTACTGCTTTTTAAATTTTTTTTTCCCCCGCTTCTTTCTGGCTGCAGCGTGTGGGTAACGTGGCAACCGTGGCTTTTGTAGCTGTGCTCTGCTACTGGCTAACAAGATTATTTTTTAAATGGATAAGCTTCTAGCTGTTAATGCTTCTATTTGCCACCCTGTCCTGGAGGGTTTGATGTATGCTGATAGACCCTTCCCGGGTTTTTCTCTGCAGTAGATGCGCTGCACGCATGCTCTTTTCTCGTAGCAAAGGTCACAAATAAGGGTGTAATTAAAAAAACCCGCCTATATGTAACGAGGCATGATGAACTGCAACTGTTGGCAGTGCTAAATGGTTTTCGCTATCCATGCGGGGATAAAAGCGGTCTCTTAAATCCCTATTAAAAAGTATTTTAATATAAAACACTTATTAAAGAAAAAAAAGAGGAGAGCCTTTCTGGAACGGGATAAAAACCCCCATGCCTTGATCTGTGGGAAGTTCAGGGTCAAAAGCTGCCTTGTCCGCGGAGGCAGACCCTGGTTCCTTGCACACGCGAGGGCATTGGTGCTGCGCCATGGGTGCACATGTGCTTCCTCACCGCTCAGCCTTCGCACGGAGCCTCGGTTGCTGCGAGCAGCATTTTAGCGGAGGGTTGCGCCGCGTTCATCCACATGGAGCCTTAAATCAGCTGCCTCTCACCGCAGAGAGCTAAGCTGTGGGCCAGAAGCGATTTTCTGGCAGAATAATAACACATATACTAAATATGTGCAACAAATAAATATGTAAATCCGCTGCGTGGGGTGTGACGAGGCAGCAAGGGACCACCCCCACCCCGCGAAACTCCTCCTGAGTAAATCAGCCCGTGGGACCCCCTTGGTTTTTGTTAAGATTATCCGTAGGCTTTTCTTTTTTTACTCAAAGATGTGCAAAGATACAGCTGTTCCCAGCCAGATTCTCCCTTTCCACATCTTCGCGTCACGCGGGGCCCTGCTGAAGGGACCCCTCTTTGGGCTTGAAGGAGGTAAAAGGAATGGGGCGCCTCTTACCGCGGCCGGGGTTTTTTTTTTTTTTTCTCCCCTCTCCTATGGGTGAATAGAAATCCTTGGAAGCTTAAATTCACATGTCTCTATGTTTTTTCGTGCATCCAAAGGGGAAAATATGCCGAGGAGCCAATATTCCACTGGCATGTGGGACTGCAAGGGGAAACCTGCCGTGGCCCCAGATTATCACTGCGGCTATCGGGGGCTTCAGGGTTGTGGGTTTTTTCAAAAAACCCAACTCTTTTTTTCCTGTTTTCTCCACCCAGCTGTGGCAACTCTGCTGAATACAAGATGTCAGATGTACCCAAGCCCCGCAGACATCAGCTTTTCAAGCACCAGCTCGGGAGCATTCCGTAACCGTCAGTGAAAATAAAGCGTGTTTTGGGGCTGGGGTATGATATCATTTCAATTTACTGAAGTAGGGAGTGTGCACGGGAAGCGGCCAAGCTTAGGGGAGCTGTTGGCGGGCCTGGGCGAAAGCGATGCTGGGGAGGCACGTGCTGGCACGGGGCCGCTGCGAATAGCTCTGACATAACAGCTCTTAAAATAATAATAATCATAATTTCCATGTTTTCCTTTCTGTGATGTAGCAGAGACCCCCGATGAAACCACTGGACCTCTGCAAAGACAGCGCATCTGTGTTTCATTTTGTAGCTGAAGAATGGTAATTAAGATGCTTTTGCAGAGCCAGGGCTTGGAAAATTAAAAATAAAAGCCGTATAGGCCCAATACCAGACCTCCAAGCGCCATAAACTTCCCTTTCCCTGGCTCTGCTCTTTCCCTCCCAGCGCCATCGGATCCCCGAGCACAGCTTGTTTCGGGGCCAAGCCCCGTGTCGTTTTGGGGAGCAGAGCAGCGGGTCCGTGGTGTGCAGCAGAAGCAGGAATAAAGCGCAGGCTGAAAGGGGATGGTGTGGAGAAGGGGGATTTTGGGCCGAATCCAGAGGAGCAATGTGAACGCCGTCCTGCGCGGAGGGGAAAGCATCCCCGCAGGCAGCAAGGGGAGGTTTTCTGAAGCCTCGAAAGTTGGGGGCATCACGCAAAGCATCAGGGCTGGCTCTTTTCTTGCAGCCAAGCATGTACAAACTGTGGGCCCCCAGGCTTGAAATGACTTTCCTCTTCTCTTTCTCACCTTTGACCTGTGAATATTGCAAGGGAAAAATAAAAAAAAAGCTAGGTTTTTTTTTTCTGCCCCCAAGCCCTGGGTATTTCTGGCCCCGCACGAATGAAAAATTTATTTTCCTCAGCTCAGGTTGAAAGAGGAGACTGGGTTCAATGAGATTCACTCAAAAGTGCTCGCTGGCTCGCAGGAGTTTTGCCGGAATGATAACCATCGACCGAGGGGATGAGCGAGGACCCGGGGGACCAGGACACGCTCAGTGGCTAGCTTGAAGAGGCAAAAAAAACCAAATTGAGTTTTACACTTCAGTAAGCTTAATTTTAGCAGCAGGATGATTAAAAATTAATAAGATGGTCAACATGTAGAGAGTGGAAGGCACAGCTGGAGGGAGGTTGGGCACGGGTAACGCGGTTTGTGTTGGGCCTCGGCAGGAAAAATGTCGCTGTAAATAAAGGGAAGGCCTGGGGGTGCCAAGAGAGCAGGCAGAGGTGGACATCTCCCACCAGCCCTGTGGCATGGGTGCATATTTCAGCAGGGACAACTCATCTCCCCAGAGACAAAGCGATGTTGGTGGGATGCAGGCGATGCTGGGGTCAGCATCCTGCCCCACCCCGGGCAGTCCGAGCCCCGGCCACTCGCTGGCACAGAGAGGTTTTAAGAGCCACCTGGGTCCTGAGGATGCGGTGTATGTGTTTCCCTTGGATGCTGCAGTGACCAGCGGCTCTACGCCTCTGTGTAGGCACTGTGTGCTGGGGAAGGAGTGGTTAAATATGTTTCCACCCGTCGTGGTGGGGAGCCCCTCACCCAGGTGTCAGGGCTGGCTGGGCAGCTAGCTTATTTAAACCGAGGTGGTGCCGAGCTCCTCTGTGGTCCCGCTGACCCAGAGTTCAACATCTGCTGCAGCTGGGCTCCACGTTGCATTGCCATTGGGAAACAAGGCTTTTTGAGGTGTAGGTTCTTGCTTTCCCATCAGCGGGACCCAGCTGTGCCGGCGGAGCTTTCCCCACAAACCTTGCAGCGCAGTTCCTAGAAAGACAGCAACTTTTTCCCTCCTCTTTTCCAAGCCTTCGCCGCCGATGGTAGGGGCTGGAAGCCATCCAGGGCTGTCGGTATAAATCTCGCTGACCTTGTTTCACCATCCCTCAACTTGCAGTTCAGCATCTCCCATCAGCCGATGTCGGCGCTGACTTCCACTTTCTGGCTCATTTATTCCTTTTTTCAGCTTTACGGTTTTGTTTCCCAAGCTTGCCTGTTCGTCCCTGAGTGGGCAGGGCGCTGAGCGGGGGACTCCCGGCCTCTAAAAACCTCCCAGGTTTGTCCCCGCGAGGTTGCCAAGGCAAATATCTTGCAGGAATTTGGAGACGAAGCTGTAATCAAGCACTCTGCAAGAAGACGTGCTTTAGGGGTGAGCCTGAGCCTGGCTCACGGGAGAAGCAATGCTCGGAGGCGCAGTGCAATGTCGTTAGGAGGGAATAGCGGGAGATGCTTCCCCTCAGCTTGGGCTCTGATCCCAGCAAACGCTGCCCGGCTGCCATGAGGAGGACGCGTGCCCCGGGAGGGTTTGTGCTCCGTCCCGGTCTTGGTGCAGGGCGTGCGTCTGTATGGGAACTCGTCACTCTCCAGAGGGTCCTTGCTGCTGTCATTCATGCGTTACCCCTATGTTCCTGCGATAACGTTATGTCGCATTTGCTGGCCAGCTGCTTTAAGGGGCCGTTGGCTGCAGGGGAATGGCCCTGTGCCATGTGCTCGTGGGATGCTGGCCTCGCCAAGGAAGCCAAGAGGCTGGCGGCCGTTGGAGACGTGGCCGGTGATGGGAAGAGCACAGGACCTCGCACCACAGCACTTTGCTGCGGTTTCCCGTCCCGGTTGGCCCAGCCGCTCCAGAGACCTGGCTCTCCCATCTGGGTCTTGGAAAAGGGCAAGACTCCTCCCAAAACTCCACAGCACCACTTCCTACTTGCTTCCCAGGTGCTAAACCCATACTCAGAACTTGGTTTTCCACCTGCAGCTGAGTCTCAGCTTAAAAAAATCATTACAATGCCAGCGTGTTTGGTTCCTCGTGGAAGAACTATGCTGGTCGCTGCCATTGCCGCGCGCTGTCTTTGGTGCGTTAGCAGGAGGAGTTTGGTGGCAGGATGTATTATCGGATGTGTATATTTGCTTTTATATTCTCCCCGAGATAAATATAAATATTTTGCCTAGAAATAGAACAACCAGATAAAATATAACTATTTTAAAATATAAATATTTTATCTCCCTGAGATAAAACATAAAGATTCTCAGAGCTTGTGGCTCTGAGTTTGCGGGTTGCGGGTGCTTGTGTGCAAGGGAGCCAGGAGCATGCAAGGGATCCGCGGGATGGGCATGACTTTGCACTTCTGGAGGAAAAGAACCGAAGCCTTTCAGTTGTATCCTTGGAGGATTAGGGTGGCTAATTGGATTTTATTCAGGGTGCGCCACAAGCTCAGCATCCCAGCGAGGGAAAGAGCTGGCCTGAATAGGGAGAGGTCAGAGGAGATCAGAGAAGGCTGCAGAGGGGCACGGCAGCTATCTGCGCGCGGGGAAAGGGCTGTAGGAAAGGCAAGAAAGAGCCAAGTAAATGGCATGAGAGCTGCTGGGCGTAAGCAGCCGCAAGAAACATTCCAGTAAAACAGGAGGAAAAACTTTCCAAGATAAGAAAGGCGGCCCCGGAGGGGCTCGTGGAGGCTCCCTCCACCTTTGGAGGTCTTAAAGCGCAGATCAGGGAGAGATCTGCCAGGAATGATCTCGCCGCAGGGCAGCCGGAGACCAGATGACGTGACTGTCAGCTCGCTGCCTCCCAAAGCAGGGCTCGTGCTTTCTCCACCTCTTCCCCTGGACGAGCACAGCATCTTTATGGCTCTCGTTGGCCGTCTTCTAGCGGCGCTCCTAAAAATCCCCTTGGAAAGAGCCGAGATGCTGAGAAAGGGATGTCCTTCTCTGCTTCAGCTGGCAGGGGGGTGCTTTAGGGAGCGAAGGGAAGATGCTCAGGGGGCTTTTCTCTCCCAAGAGTGAGGCTCCCCTTCCGCCACGGGCGCTGCAGCGGGAACTATTTTCTGGTTTAATCTCATGGCGGCTCTGCATGTCTGAGGGATGAGGTCATGCTCGCTCACCCACAGCCTGGCGGTGCTTTTGCTTTGGTCCCTCTAGTTTGGGGAGTGGGGAAGGCAGCGGGGATTGCACTCCCTGCAGAGGCTCTGGCTCCCTGCGCGGTGGGGTTTCGATGTCTTCCTAAGCACCGAGCACTGCTGCAGACCTTTGCCCTTCCCTGTGCATGGATGTGTGCTGCACCCAGGATGGGCGCGGGCATCAGGTGAAAGCCCCGACCGTCCCCCCTGCCTGTCTCACCTGGGCCCAGGATGCTAGTACATCTTTTCCCAGGATGCCAATCCATCTCTCCCAGGATGCTAATCCATCTCTCCCAGGGCTCCTGCTTGTTTCTTACGGCCACTTTTAAAAACACAAACCAAAACAAAGGGCTGAAGAAATGCTTTTTTCCTTCTTCTTCTGTTTTTTTCTTTCCGCCCCCCCACTGGCCCCCCCCTCCCATTTCTACCATTTCTTGCCGGAAATCAGCCCATCGGGAGGCTTTAAATTTCTGGGAAGAAGAAATGCAGTGCCTGACGGCTGGAAATACAGACCTAGCTTCTCGCTCCGCTTGATCCCGAGCTTCCTGGCTCCTAAACTCATGATATTATGGGTAGAGAAGCCAGTTTAGGTAATTGGTGGAGATTGCTATGATTTTATTAGACCTAATGCCCTCCCCTCCAGGAGGCTTGCACAGCAGAGCGAAACAACGACTGCCCATAAAACACAAAAAATTAGACCCAATTAAGGTTTTTTTTTTTTTTTTTAAGAAATCCTTCCAGCCTGGTGTGATGGTTTTCCCAGCCCTGAAATTCAGGATTAATCGCACTTCGGGGCCAATAGCCGCATCGACTGCCGGTGGGGAGGGATCACCCCACACAGAGGTTTAGGGCAGGGTGCTTGGGCTCCAGCTCAGAGTGGTACCTGGCTGCGATGGGCAGAGCTTGGCGGCACCACATCTCTCTGGGATGGGCAAAGCTTGTGTTCCGCCAGATAAAAATCAGGCTTTAGGAATACAGGCTGGAGTCTGCTGGGGCAGGGAGGGGGTGGAAACAATCCGGTTTGGGGCTTTTAAAAGCAGCAGCTGTTGGCAGCTTTCTTCTCTGGAGGCTGGAAAGAAAAACTGCTCCTCCCCGGACCTAGAGGTCACCTAGTAGATGGGAAAAGTTCCCAAAAAGATGTCACTGGCAAACCTCAAGGCTGAAGAGAGGAGCGCCTGTCGAATCAGAAAGCAGAATTGCAACGTGTTGTGATCGACGGAGGAAACGGGGATAAGACAGCGTTCGAGGAGGGGGAAACAGGAAAAGGTTCCATTTGAAGTCAAAAGCAGAAAGGAAAAGGTTAAGCCTAAATTCAAGGAGAAGGGTCGGGGCAGAGCTAAAGGCTGGGAGGGGAAAGGCTAAGCTGGGAGACAAAGAGGAGACTAGGGAGGCCAAAGCAAAGGGGACGGATGCGAGGGGGAAAGGACAAGCGTGGAAGGGAAGAAAAGGACAAAACCGGGCGGAGGGGCTGGGGGTGACCGCAGGGGTTGCTTCTCCTCAGCTGCAGCTGAGGGGTGTTGCAGGGCTTTTGGGGGGCGAAAGTGAACGCGTTGGTGGGGAAAAGAAGGCGCGGTGTCTGCGTACCCACCCCGCCACCCTGGCCAAGTCCCCTCTGGTGCCCCTGGGACGCCTGGGGTCTCCTGGAACGATGCCACAAAGCAGTTGCTGCCTCTCCTCTCCCTTACTAATTTATTATAAAAAAATTAAATTGCTGCAGATCGCAGTTTAGCTTTCCCAGCAAGAATTATCCCGTATTTGCCTCGTTTCTTCACTCCCCCCATCCTGTCTTTATGCTGGGAATCGGGAGGAAGAAGGCTGGAAAGAACAACAACTTCTTCCTTTTTAAACGACAGCATATTGGGAGAGAGTACGCAAAAATTTTCTTGCCGTGGTTGATCATGTTAGTATTTCAGGCAGGTGAGACCAACGGGTGGGGCTGATGTCCCTGCTAGGGTGACAAATTAACATCTCGGCACCTTGGAGCTGGGGAGATCCACCTAAGGGTCTTGTTCTCACCACACATAGCAGGTCATAGGGTCGGTATCCTATGCCGTGTCTTCACTACCTTTAGAAAGTCCACAAGCAGGAGGAACTGCGCGTCAGTCCGTGGCCATCGTCATTCGGCCAGATTTATGCTGCTGAAGGCAATGGTTTGGTAACGCTGGGGAAGTGTTAATGCTGTAGAGGGAGTGGATGAGTTCATAGATCTTGCGGATGAAGAACGAGTTTATTCTGCCTTGGCACAAACGTAATTAAATGATGTTTCATGGAGCTGTTCTTCACAAGTAAAGTATGCTCTTCATTACGTGTTTCCGCATAAATCTGTTTAGTCATACCAAGGGCTTGTTCCAGCTTTAATGCTCTAACAGGTGCGTATCTGCCCAAATCACCTAAAACGCTCGAAGCACAAATTCTTTTTCTGTCTTTCAGGCAAAGAATCTCTTACATACCCCTTCTCATGTTTAATAACGTATTGCACTATGCAACGGAAGCGTGCAAAGACTTAAACGGGGAAATGAAATCTGTTTCTCCAACTGGAAATTCTCTTTCTCTAGTTGAAGTAAGCTCATTCATCTCTTTTTCTGGAGGTATCTTGTGGCTTTGCCTGTTGGGGTTTTTTTTTTGGTTGCACTTTGACCGCCGAGACCCCAGTCTCCCCTGCGTTCCCCAAAACCCCACCTCTATTGACCCAGCTGGAAAGCAAGGCTCTTCACCCTCATCCGCAAGCTCCAGAGCGTGGCTTTGGCGGCAACTGTTCTGCACAACGCGACTGGAGGGGGAAACTCAGCACTTCGCCAGAAACGGCCACAGCAGGGCCATCTCCAAGGGGTTCCCTGGCCCCATGCGTGGATCCTTCCCCTGGCACCCAGCAGCCCCACCAGCCACCCGCATCCGCAGCAGAACTAAGCACAGCTTTCCAAAGGTGGCTTTTCTCAAGGGCTGGTCCTCTCGGGCCGCTCCTGGCATCGCTGTGCCGCTGGGCCAGGAGCAGAGCTCCAACTCAGGTCCTACCAAGCACATCCAAAGTAATAATCCTAAGGGTAGAGCGGATGTGAAGTTTGCAGCCTGGCACGTTCTTTTCCCTGCTTGCCTTTCCCATCCTGCTCTGGCTGCTACAGCGGCTTAGATGACAATGCCTTGGAGGCAGGGATTACTTTTTAGGACAGACTTTGCTGAGCCTAACGTGAACTGCCCCAGAGGCCCCAGGTAAGTATAATCCACAAGCAGCACAACTGGTATTACCGGTGCTGCGGCACAGCCCCCTCCCTTGAGCTGGCCTTAAAGTCCTGTGTGGAGTTAGATTTAGAAGAAGAAGAAAAAAAAAATAGCTGGACTCAGCAAATGTAAACCGTACTGAAGGGCATGTTCCTCTGTGCTGACGGAGGGGAGGGTTGTGCAAGAGATGCTCGGAGGCCCTGTTCTAGTGGGCTCTGGTGGCCGCTCGTCCTTTAAGCATTCACATGGTGGGGTGGCTTCTGCAACGAAAACGAGCGATGAGAGAAGGCCCCTTACAGAGGCGTCGGATGTGTCGGAGTTCTGTTTATTTTTCAGGGGACCACCTGATTTATTTCGCCCCTCATAAGGGTGGCGGCGAGGTGCGCGATGATGCCCTTTGGGAAACCCATGAAGAGAGGTGGTCGCCCTTGAAGAGCCACCGACACGGCATCCGGAAACCGGGTGCTGTGCGAGCGCCTTCTTCCATCGCTCCTGAGAAACGAGAGGGGTGGGCAAAAAAAAAAGAAATGAAATAATAATCCCAGATGTTTCCACACACGATGTTTACTGACACCTCAGGAGGTGGCAGGGGTTGGAGCGCTGGGAGCTGGCTCTCCCTGTGGAGCTCGCCTGGGGAGGGTTTTGGGGCAGAGGAACCCCAGGGCAGGGAGGGAGGGGGCACAGCCGAGGTAGGGGGCTCCGGTTCCCGGCTCGCCTCGCCTTTGTTCGGGCAGGGCTGGAGCCGCGGGGCGGGGAGGGACGGAGGGGGCGGGGAGGGAGG
>VZSC01017921.1:121716-182885 GCA_013398225.1 Steatornis caripensis | reverse complement strand
CCCCCCCCCTTTTTTTTTTTTCTTCCGTCTACAGTCTCATCGTAGATGAACACGGTAACAATCCATCCCAGTGTCATGGAGTAGCAACAAGACACCCAGTTTATTTGGGATGCGTTTTCCCCTTGCATTCATGCACACTCTGCATCAATCTTTAACGAGTACATTGTGTGCGTAGGTACACGTACGCATATATCAAAACACCTTTTTTTCTTTTCCCCTCCCTGTTTCTTTATTTCTTTGTGGAGTCCAGGCTGGCCTGATTCGGACAGACAGCAACGAGTTCTTCATCGAGCCCCTGGAGAGGGGGCAGCAGGAGACAGAGGAGCGCGGGAGGGCCCATGTGGTGTACCGTCGGTCGGCCATCCGGCAGGACGGCGCCGAGCCCCGCCGGGACCTCCACCCCGAAGGTAAGGGCTGCTGGAATCGAGACTTTCCTCGCAGTTGATAATAACTGTTTCTTGTGGGGAGAGGATTTCTCCTTCCACTTGCCCTCTGGCTCGTGCATCTCACCCGTATGGCTTTAGACTGGCTTTAACTGGTGGTTGGGTCATCAGCAAGAAGAAAGGGAAGAAAATGCTGGGAACTTTGAAATTCTTCCAACTTTGGTTAAAATTGGATGGGTTATATGTGAGTTACTCTTCCTCTTCTTCAAAGAGGATCAGGTCCATGGATGATCACATCAGCTTTGGGATGGGAAGCAGAATCGGGACTCATGGGCAAAGGGGTCAGGAGGAGCCGGGCTTGGTCCGGCTTGGCTGCCAGCTGCGGCGTGGAGGTGTGGGTCCTGCAGCCTTGTTTGAATCGTCTGTATGTTGTGAAACGCGGCGTTGATTTGACTTTTTAACAGATGATAGAAACCCTTCCTTTTCCCAGCGTTCACAATTCATTTCACTTTTCTAGTGCCTTGTCCTTTTTTCTTCCTTCTCCTTTGCCTCGAAGGAGAAAAGCTTTTTTTTTGCCTTTTTTTTTAAATAGTATCACTTAGCCGTGCGCTGTGCTCTGCACGCGTAAATCACCTGCTGACTTCCATCTCACCCGCATGGAGCTGAGCGCACCCAGAAGTGTTTACAAGCGTGGGGTCGACGTTGCGCAAAAGCACTCTATAAACCTATTTATATTTATGCAGAGGCGTTAACCTTCCCCGGTGTTTATTCACCTCTCATGGCGCTGTAATCGGCTCCCTGATATTTTTTTTAAGAAGTTTGTGAGTTTTCCAAAAGCTCGTTGCTTTCGTAGCGTTGCTAGTAGCGTTGCAATTGGCAATTTGAAGGCGCTTCTGGGTGACGGGGCAAAGGATGTGACGAAGGGCAAAGGATGCGATGAAGGGCGGAGGACACGACGAAGGGTGGAGGATGCTCTGGCTGCAGCTGCTTGCTCTCAAGGAGCAGCCGCCATCTTCGTGTGCAGTCCTCAGCTACCCACCACCTCCGCGGGTCTCCCACCACCGCCCAACGGACAGCGTAGGACCATCACCACGTAGATCTTTTAGCGCTGGTGCTCCCAATTCAGACCTGTTTGCCCACCGTAGAGCAGGCTGCGTCAGCGACCTGTTTGGGGTTAAATACCCTGTTCATTTTTCCTGCTTAATTTGTATTTTTTTGGAGTGTCACCGTGGTGTCAGGTCACCTCAATGGCTGTTTCGTTTTCTGCCCTCCGTGCCTTGCTCAGCGCCCGGCGTGCGGGTCGGTGATCTCCCCAACTCCCTGGAGCTGATGGCAGAGCGGCTGGGGGACGCGGAGCGCAAGAGGCGCCATGCCAGGAAGGATGACTATAACATCGAGGTCTTGCTGGCAGTGGATGACTCGGTCGTACGCTTCCACGGGAAGGAGCACGTCCAGAACTACGTTCTCACCCTCATGAACATAGTAAGTGTGGCTTTGGGGGGGGCCACGGCTCCCACCCCTCCCTTGGTTTGCTGCTCTTCTGACACTGCAAATCTGTTATCCTGGAAAAAAAACGTGTTTGAGGTGGAGAAAGCGCCGCAGGAAGGGCTGTTCCTTCACCGGAACAGCTTGCTCTGGCATTTAATAGCCATGGTAATTGGAGTGACAGAAAGCCGAGCCCTTTCACGTCCACCTCTGTGACGTTCCCCGGTCCCTGGCCAACAGCAGGGTTCGGTGTGTTCGTTGCCATCACTGCCTCTGTCACCCGAGTCCAAGAGCACCTCCTGTTTCTCCTGTCCCAGACCATTTCCTCCTTGCGGTTGAAATCTCAGCACGTGCTGGGAAACAGAACGGTTGTTGATGATTTAGTTTGAGGTGATGATATTGATTATTTATTTGGTAACTGCAATGTTCATTACTCATTTTGCGTAACGTTTGTTGATGGGGGTAAGATTTTCGTAGATTTTTGTAAGTTTTTCACGCTCCTCGTGCGGCCTGTGCACCCTCAGGTTTCATGTTTGGAAAGGAGTTCACAGCAGCTTTACGGCAGCCCTGCTTCTGCACCTCTCCTCTCCTGGTGGCGCGGGGCAGCCCTTGCTGATTGCCTACATTGCTTTTCTTTGCTTCTTAAGATAAAACTGGACGTATGCCCCAAGTCCTGAGAGGTGTGGAAGGATCAAGGTTTATTCAGCTCTTCACCTCATGGTGCGTTTGCTCCACCAGCGCCTGAATGCTTGCAAATAGGGTCAGCGTTCAAAGGTCTCGCTCGTGCGCCGTCCCGTTCTTGTTCTGTTTTCCACGCTTTTTTATGCCGCCTCTGTTTGTTTGCTTATTTTTATTTAAGTACTCTTTCGCACGGCGATTGAAAGCATTCGAAAAGCACAACCTGCTCGGAAATAACTGAGCTACAAAGATGCTTTTGCTTTTTGGGTTGCTTGCGCGTGCGTTTGAGCGTTATTTCTGGCTCAGAGCTGTATTGTTGGTAGCGGAGGGGAAATGGTCAACGTAAGGGGTAAGGATTTGCAGGATTAGAGGCCAAGTGTAACGTGGCCAGTCCCATATACAGAAGATGTCAGGTTTGGAAAGCGAATGCCTTCATTGCAGTGTTTTATTCCGCAGCGTGTTATCGTGATGCCCGTGGGAGGATGCTCTTGGCATCCCTTAAATTCACTCTCTGGAAGTTTCTCCCTTTAAATTATTATTATTAATTATTAAATATTATTAATTATTAAATCCTTCTGCATGGGGGAAGCTGCAGGGTTCCCCGTTCTGACCTGGGGCTCTTCCCACGTTACGGGGCTCAGAGATGATGTCATTCGTCCTTTCCGACCCAGGGGGATGGTTTGAGCGCCTGGGGATTGTCAGCTCTAATCAAAAGGTCGGTTTTCAGGCACATTTCATGGTTTATACCCCGCGGGCAGGACTTTTCAGGGAGTGAATGCGCGGGATACCGGGCTGGGACAAGGGAGGACTGCTGTCTGTTCAAATAAAGGCGGTGCTGGAGACTTTAATGAATTAAATAAAGGGGGGGGAAAGACCCCAGGATAATGCAAGCAACAAATACTTCCCCCAAGTATTATTTCCTTCTATGCATTCTTCCCCCACCCCCTTCCCCATCTTTCTTTCTGGTTTTTTAGTGCGTTTTCTTTCCAGCTTTGCCGTGACCTCCATCCGCCTCCTCTTCCCTTGGCGCCGCCTCGTTTCCTTACCGGCTCAGATTGCCTCAAAATACCCGATTCAGCAGGAAAAAAAAAAAAGAAAAAAATTGCTTTCTGGCCTGGGATGGCAGAGGGGAGAGAGAGGAGGGTGCTGGGGCTCAGCGGGGAGGAGCATGCTGGGACCACACAGCTGAACACTAATCGCATTAGTAGGAGGCAAGGGGAAGGAGGAGAGGCTTGGCCAGCCCTCTAACGAGGAAAGGACTTAATGAGCTGGGCTGGAGTACACCAGGGAGATGCCGCATGGGAGCCAGCGGGAAAGCCTCCAGTTTTCTTATGGAGATACGTCCCAAGGAAAAGGGGGCAGCGAACTTGGAAGTTCATAATAGACTTTCCTGGCCTTTTCTGGGGTCCTCGCTGGGTGCCGAGGGGGTGGTGGGACACGTGGCCCTTCCCAGTGCTCGGCTTAACACGGCACTGCTGTAGGTAGCGTCCTGGGGCTCTCCTCAAGACACGAACGCTTTTATTAGGAACTCGGTGTCGGCTGAAGCTCGGTGATAAATGATTTGTCACGGAGACCTTTGTTTTTTCAAAAAACCCAAACCCCTTACTGCATTGCCAGAAATGCAGATGCCAGGCTTTTCATCAAGCGGCGCTGTGTCCATCGCGGGAAGCTGATGTGAGGATGACTGCTCCTTTTGTGCACCTACGAGCTTCCCCACAGGCTGCCTGCCCCACTAGCTCCCGGCTCCCAGCCTATGTTCCCAGCCTGCTGTTCCCTTCTTGGCTCGGAGGCCACACTAGGATTTTGGGTCGGGTTGAGGCGAGTGGCACTAGAGGAACCGCAGGCTTGGAAAATGCGTCCTGACTTCGACATAGTCTCACTTTCTCCTTTCTCCCTTGCAGTCTTCTGATAGTAAACTTAATGCAAGCATGACCGCCTTTGTTTTGATTTGCTTGCTGTGCATGCTGGAGAAGGCACATCTTGGCGTATCCCGTAACTCTGAGCCGAGCATCACTGTGCCCACTGGGGCAAAACCTGGCCCCCTCGCTGACGCCGGGCTCTGGGGATGAGTGGCGATGTGACGACTGGGAGAAGCCGTTCCCCTGGCTTGCTTGCTGCCCGTGGCAGGGATCGCGATGCTACCGAAGCAAAATTAGCATCCGCCAGCCACAGCGACTGCTACGTGCGAGGGCTGAAGGGTGGGAGAAGGGCTGGGAACCCTGAGGGCATCCAGCACCCCTTAATGAGAGTAGGAGAGGGAATGCTTTGTGTCCAGCTTTGCTTTTCAGCCTCTTGCCCTGTGATGAGCTCCTTGGTCTTCTGCTCCAGACTTGCAAGCACCGCTTGCTCCTGATGCTCTCAAGGCCAGGGCTGGTTCCACTCAGAAGACACAAGCTGAGCTATGGGCTCTGTTAAGCCTGGCCCTGGTGGCAACTGGTTCGCTCAGGGTTTTTGTAGGACCTTGCCCACGATTTGGTTAAGGATGCAAAGGTACTTGGTGTTTTCCCATTGTTGCGGGTTCCTAGGGAAACCCCGTGAGTCAGAGCCCACTCCAGGCTGGGACTTGCCCGGCTCCCCTCTGGCACATCAGCCGAATTGTTGTTCCCAGGGGCCGAGTGACAAAGAGTGCTGCTGAGGCCCTGCAGAGGAGAGCGTTAGAGGAAAAAAAATCAAGCCTCTGGCTTTAATTTTAAGCTGGGATTATCTGAAAAGCTGAGCCAGAGTGTGGAGTGCTTGAGACACCAGTTTGCACAGCTTGGTGCCGTTTCAGGAGAGAGGCCAGTCTGAAATACTGGGCAAATTATGGTCCTCCTGGTGTATGCTTGGGGGTTTTTCCGGGTGGTTCATGAGCCCTCTGACTGATAACAACAAAAAACCCACCTCTGGTGTCTCTCGCGCGCGTGCACACGCTTTTTCCTACCTCCTGCACAGACTCACGTGCTTGTTGCTGTGTTTTTGGGACAACATAGCCTGTTGCATAGAGAGCTGTGATAAAATCTAGACTCGTGCTCTGCAGAGCAAACCTCTCCTGTCGTCCAGAAAATATGGGTGATGTGGGTGAGCCCCTGCCAATGGTGGTGTGCATCCCTGGGGGGGATGCGAGGGCACGTAGCAAGCCCCGTAACGCAGTTGGAAGGGCTTTTTGCCTCTGCTCCTGCCCGCCGAGCTCCAGAAAACAGGCTTGGGGTGAACCCTCCAGCACGAAAATTGAGCAAGGGAATAAAAGAAAGGAGCTTAAAGATGACTTGGCTGTTCTGAGCGAGAGAGTTGGGGTTTTGAAATGTCAGCTATTCTGCTGGTTTGGCAAATTCTTCTTATGTGTCTCTCTTTGTTTTCCTTCCCTGAAGAACGGCAAGGTCTAGACGTTGCCAGTGCGGTTTGCTGTCGAGATCTTGTGTCTGGGGCTGCAGACGCAGGGCTGGCCAGACTTGCAGGGATTTAGGTAGGCAGCGTCGCTCACTCTCAGCGCCAGCGAGGTTTGGGGCCGGGGTGGGGAGTGTGGGGGGGCGGGACACGCGCTTCACTTTGCAAATTCATTGAGCGTTTCGGAAACAACGCGCGGGGTTTTAACGTTCCTTTCGTTCTTTGTAAAGCTTAGCATCGTCCTCTTGGTGTTGCAGGGCTGGGGGCTTTGGAGTTGCCTGCGGGGAATCCTGCGGGCTGGTTGTTCTTGTTGGCTTCCCCTTAACGCACAGCTGGCCTCAGGGGCTGGTCTGTTTTAGGAGAAAAAAACCCCTCTTTTAAGTGAAATAGGAGAGCATTTCTTGCCAGGTGACGGTATTATACAGGCTGGGCATCTAAGCATGTGGATGAGGAGGATAAGATCTCTATCCCGTCTGTTTTCAGGGAGGTGGGTCCCTTTACTGGAGCCCTTTGCTGAGCAGGTATTTTTGGCGGGGATTTTCTTTGAAGATGTGTACTCGCTTCATGGCACCAGCGGGAGGGCAGGGAGAATTGTGCCAAGCCTGCAAACCACTCTCCGGGCCCATTTCCATCCCCTCCGCAGGCTTGAACCAGCTCCAGGCTGGGCTGATGGGCAGCAAGCTCCAAGCCTTTTGGATTTTTTTCCCCCCTCGATCAATTATTTGTATCTAGCTATTAAGGGAAGTCTGTAGCCTTGGGCGGTCTGGTTCCACATCTGTTTTCTGAATTAAAGGTCGCTGCTGAGCTGGATCTGTTAGGTACAGATCCCTGCCGAAATGCTGCCCTCCCCTAGGCGAAAGAGGGGCTGGGGTTTGGCTCAGGGGCTGGAGGGGTACCTAGTCCCTGCTAGCTGGGGAAGAATGGGCTTTAGCACTGCTTTAGAAGGAAGATTTAGGGGATTAAATCCCATCTTGGAGTAATATGGCTTCTTGTGTCTTAGTCCCTTAACGAGCTGTTTCCAAGCTGCTCGTGGTCTTGCCGCTTGTCTGTAGTCACTCCACTAGCGAGGCCGAGGAAGGATGTGCAGTGCTGGGAGGCTCTTGGTGAGTTGAGTTGTCAATGCCTGCGAAAAGTATCTCTGTTCCCAAATTTTCTTTCTCCCAGGGTAGCTAATGTTGTCTGGGGGTGTCCCAGAGCAGGGAGGCAGCTCCTCTCAGGCACGGGGACCGTTTGCAGGCGCTGCTGGTGGGAAGAGACGTTGCCGAGAGGAGGGCTGTGGGGCAGGTCAGCCGTTGCGGAGCAAAGCTCTTGCCCCGATGGCTCCTCTGCTTGTGCTCCTTCCTCCCCTCGAAGCCACCCTCCTCTTCTGCTCGCCAGGGCTGTGGCGCGGCGGGTTGTCACGGTGCATCCTTTCCCACTGCCTGTGGGATTTGCTGAGCATCCTGCCAAAATATCCTTTGCAGCCAGGAAGGAAGGGGGCTATTCTTCTCCCTCAGGTGCTCTGAGTCACGTCAGGGTCAGGCAGTGGCTTGGCTGGCAGCTCCGGCTGGCGGAGAGGTCCCTAAGGCAGGAACACTGTTCATCCCAATGGATCAGGGGGTCCTCGGGAGCGGGGAGCAAGTAGCAGAGTGCTGGTGGATGATGCTGAGGTGCTGACTGAAGTGGAGGCTTAATGGTGCTCCAGCTCCCGACGAGTGCTGGTGGTGAAGGAAAAATGCATAAAGATTTGGGAAAGTCAAGGAAATGGCCGTGTTTTCCCCCTTGTTCCCCTGAACCATCCCCCAGGACTGGCTCTCTGCCTCTTCAGGGCATATACCCTGAAAAAGATGGCACACTTTTCATTTCTCCCTCTCCCCACATTGCTCACCCTTTTACACGCCTGTCGCATGACATGCGTTAAGGCTGAAATAGTTTTGTAAAGGGTCAGGCTCCTGCCACGGGAGTTTTCAGATCCACTGGTGTTTTCTCTGGGATGCCAAAGCCTTGTATGGTCCAAAACCTGGGGCTGAGCATGACCCCCACCACGTCGGGGCATTGCAGCTCTTTGCTGGGATGGCTGCTTCGTGCTGTGGTAGGACCGTAGGTACGAGGCAGGTTTGCTCGCGGGAGCCCAGCTGCAGTGCTGCGTGACCTTCCTCCCGTCTGCGCATATCCCAAAAGAAAAGAGCTTGTGTCGCAAGGAATCCATCGCGTTCTCGTTGTTCTTACAAAACGCCTTTAGAAGGTACTTGGCACGGCGTGAAGGAGCATCCCAACCACAATAAGCGGGGGTGAGCCAAGGATGGGTCGTGCGGTGTTCGTCTTGGCACGCCGCTGGAACGATGACCCTGCAGCCCTTGTGGCCTGCGCATCCAGAGGGATGCGTTCATGGGGGTGGAGTGGCAATTTATTTATTGCTTCTTTTAATCAACTTCGCTGAATTCAAGATGTGGGAGGCTCAGGACCTGCCTCACGTCTCCGTAAAGCTCGGAGCTGCTCCGTGGCAGTGTTAGTTGTTGTGGGGAAATGTTAATGCTGGGTCTTTGGGTTTAAAAAGGGCCCGAGTGGGTGTTCCAAACAGAAGCACAGCCTGTAAAGCGAGGGCCTCGTAAAGCGCTCGTGTGGTCTGGGGAATGGTGGACTTGCGTGCGGGCAGTGGTAAAAGGGCAGTCATCACCCGACCCTCGAGTTCAAACGTAAGCCTGAAAATCACAAAAAAAAAAAAGAGTGGGGCAAGAAAGAGAAAAGCTCCATAAATCTGGATTCCTCTAGTCTGGGAAGCTACGCTAGAACCATGGTAAATTATTTCCCTCTAGGGCAAAGTTGAAAAAGTATATTTTAATGTAAACATTAATATTAATGTCCATATTAAAAATTATTGTAATTTGACTTCCTCAACCCCTGCACAAAACCCCCATTTGTGGCAGTGTTCATTTTGGAGACGTTTGGGGAATAATACAGTCCTGTTCTCTAAAACTCAGTTGTTTTTTTTTTGCCTGAGCTGTATTTTCACCCGTGATGGGCAGGTAGGTGAGGGCTGGTGCAGGATCTCCTGCGCTTGCCTGGGTTTCTGGCTGCCCGCTCGGTGCCTCTCTCGGTTGCTGGCGCTCGCCACGCTCAGCTCACAGGGACCTTTCTCGTCTGGATGTCTTCTTCTCTCGGTGGCACTTAGGAGTAGAATTTGTTTATTCGTCCTAGAACACAGAAGGAAAAGGTTATAGCTCGTTATTTCCGTTGCAAAGTCATTTTTAATAGCCAACTTTGACAGATAGCTTATTGACTCACAAGCCCTTCCTCTTTTTTTTCACTGTATTGTCTTCTCCTGAGGTTTCTGAATGGTAGGTCAGCTTTGACTCACTGGTATAACTGAGTAATGCCCTTGCTTTGATACAATCGCTTGCCTCTCCCCAAAAAGCTGTTTTTTTCTTTCCGCTGAACGTGAGGGTGCCAGGGTCCGAAGCGTTTCCTTCCCTCTGAGGGTTTTGTACTCAGAAGGGGGCAACGGCTCATCGCTTCGTGCTTGGTGGTGGAGGCAGCCCCCCATGGGAGACGCAGCCCTCCTCCACTCCCTAGATGGGATGGGTGGTGTCACTGACCATCCGAGCCACCCATCCCAGGGAAATCTGGCTTATTTCAGCTTGGCTTTTTGACTTTATGCTTTTTACACAGGAGAAAATGAAAAAAAAAGCTGGAGGTGGGAGGAGGGAGATGAGATCTTTGCACCTGGTCGTGTGCGGTCTTGGAAAGCGGGGTGGGACGCTGGACGTGGGAGCGTGGAGGCCAGGAGGGGGCTTGAGAACTGGGATGGTCTTAACTTCTTCTCTGTTCTATTTCCCTCCCCTCTTCAGGTGGATGAAATTTATCACGACGAGTCCCTGGGCATTCACATCAACATCGTGCTGGTCAGGATGATCATGGTGGGATACCGCCAGGTAAACACGGCACTTGGACGTGGCGAGGAGGAGACGCTATTCAGGCTGGCCCCTGCTTTTCTGCTGCTTTCCCAGCTCGAGCCCTGCCCTGTAAGGGAAGGAGGGTCGTTGAAATGCAATATAGTCGCAGCAATAGCTAAATAGCGAATGCCAGGAAGCGTTTGGTGACACTGTGGCTTGTTGTCTCGTCGACATAATATTTAGCACTTAGGTAAGCCCCGGCTTGGGAAAACGTGGCCGTTCAGGTCAGCTGTTGAAGCCCAAGCAACGACTGTGCTGAGCAGGGATGAATTTGAACCCTCATCCGGCTGGGCTCTGGAGCCTGAAGGTCTGGAGAGCCCCATGGCCACCCAGCCCAGGGCAAAGAGATTTCCTGGGGGAGACGGCGGGTGGCTGCCATCTGCCTTTATCTGCTTGCTCTGGGGTGGGTGAAAAACTGCGAGATGCTTTAGGGTGGCCGTAGGCAATGGGACAAACGCAGCTTCCCAAATTGGCAGAAGCTGGGTGTTAGTGAGGAGAAGGCAAGATCTGATTCTCCCGCGTCCCAGCCTTGACTCGGTGGCTGTGGAAGGCTTCGCCGGCTGTCCTGCAGCTCGTGGGTGGCTTGGACATGGCCAGAACAAGCATGGGAAGGTTTTATGTGGTTTCTCAGGTTGCATTTATTTTTTGGGGCTCGTTCGAGCACGACAGCCAAAAGATTTTCTTTAGAACAATGTGATTTGCTATACTACTGGTGGCAAGCCCCTGTCCTACATGAAGCATTCTAGCGAGAGTGTTATTAATGACTTGCCACGGTGATGCCTGTGTGTGTGGTCTGCAAATAAGCCCCATTAGGTCTTGGTGAAAAAATAGCCCTGCTTGTTACAGAAATCTGCTTGGCCGGCAGAAACCGAATGCATCCTAGAGACCCGGGGATGGTCCTCAGGAGCAGGATGGAGGCTGGCTCGTTCTTGGAGGCTCCTAGGAGACCAGGAATGTCATCTCCACCCAAGAAAGCCAGTGATGTGCTTGGCTTCCTCCCAGCTGTGTTTGTGCTCTGGGCTGGAGGATGGTTTACAGAGTGGAAGGGACTCCGAGCTGTCATGGCCAATAACCGGAGGGATGAGAACCAAAGGGTGCTGTTTAGGATGGTTTATCCTCCCAAGAGCCCATGCCAGAGGTACCTTCTTTGTCCAGCTACGTTACTGCTCGGATTTGGGAGGGTGATGTGGGAAGTGACGAGGAGATGTTTGAATCCAGGAGAGATCTCAGCTCACCGCTGTTTAGGTCTGATGCTTCCTGAGTGAGTCCTCCCGCAACTTCTTGTCTCCTGCCTTGCACTTTGTTGGGTAAAACCTCCATGGCTTCCGCTTAAGAGCCAGGGGAAGGGCAGTGTTTCCTAGTCTCTCACTGCTGTGGCTCAGCAGGCATGTACCTGAAAGCATGACTTATTTTGTAGACCATAATTTATTTTATAGAGCATAATTTTGCAAAATGCTAATCTTGAGCAAAAAAAAGAAGGACATGGTGACTGCTATAAAACAGTCCTGGACATCTCCACCTATTTCCTACTGGGCATTTGGTCTCTGTGGGTCAGGTTTTACAGGCAAGCATTGCTCTGCTCGTTGCTGAGCATCAGCGTCTTGTGACTTCTCGGCAACGAGCCCATGCAGGAGCTGAGAATTCAAATCCTCTTTGCTTCCCAGCCGCCTTACTCGTTAATCTACCGCTGCCCCAAGCACTTGTGTGACTGAAGAGGGTCGTGTGCTGTCCTGTACCAGACCCCATCCCTTTGTGGGAATGATTTCCTTGCTGTTTTTAAATTAAAAATGTGCAAGATGCTTTGCAGATGCAAGGCAGGGTGTTGGTGCTCCTAATGATGGAGAAGCACTTCTTAGGAGTCTTTCGGACCCCAAAACTCTTGGCAGGCTTATTCTCCCCTGCTAACTTACCCATCTTTTTATTTATTTTTTCTTTGTTTTTTTTTTTTAATGATTCTTTACCCAGTCAGTCAGCCTGATAGAGCGAGGGAACCCGTCTCGGAGCTTGGAGCAGGTCTGCCGCTGGGCTCACTCGCAGCAGCGCTCTGACCCGGAGCACGCTGAGTACCATGACCACGCTGTATTCCTCACCAGGCAAGATTTTGGTCCTGCAGGTATGCAAGGTACTGTATTTATCTCTATCAGGTATGTGCAGTTTGCTGGGGGAAAGCCAGCGAGGGGAGAGGATTTCATGCAAACACAGTCTGTTTCTTGGCCAGCAAGGTTCAGAAAAAGGTTACAAAGATTGGTATTTTTTTTTTTCATGAGAGGTAGAAGAAAGACAGAAAAAATCCAGAGCATCAACCTGAACGGATCAAAAAATCATCTTTATTTGTTCTGCCCTTACTTTGGCTTTCATGCACCAATCCTTCCCTTGTCCTGAAGTGCCCTAAACAGTTTAAAAATAACATTTAAAAGGTGGGGTACCACAGGAAGCTTCACGGGGCCAGTCAGTCCTTTCTGTCGTCTGAAGGACCTTTAAAACCTGGTTCTACGTGGGTTGGTTTTTTGGCCCTCTTAGGACTGGATATGGGAGCATCAAGTAAACTCCGGGCCGAAGAGGAGGTCGGAAGGAGCGATGGCAATAGTCCTCACACCCTCTTGGTGCTGTGCTGATCTGCTCAGGGAAGCTAGAAACCTAGGCAAAAAAACCAAAAGAAAACTGCGGGAAAAGGTTCCAACATTTCACAGCTCCGTTAGAAACATGGATGCTTTGGCGGCATCACGAGGAGTGACTTCTCCCAGTTCTCCCGAGCCCGCTGCCTCCAAATTGCCACCTCCTGCTTCCCACACTGGTGGCAAGGTCTGAATTTCCCATCGGGAGACTCCCTTTGATGCCATGAACATGCTGGTAAGGTCGCACTGATTTGTAGCACTAGTCCTTCTGGTGTGTGTGGGAGGACGGAGAGGTGGAGGAGTTCTGGCCTTGCCTCCGTTACCTCCGTGCAAAGGTTCTCCCTGCAGCGGGGGATGAACCACAGGAGACATCCAGCTGAAAGCCCTCATCCTGTTGGCCATCAAAGAGCAGAGCTCGGGCTGTGCCAACAGCTTTCCTGCTGAGCTGTTGGCTTGCCTCGGGTGCATCGTCCGGAGTCAGGCAGCAGCACAGGTGAAATACTAGGTTTTGTTTCGTTTTTCTAGACCCTTCCTGTCAAAGTGACTGTGTCCAAAGGCATTGGTGAGAGGACCTTTTTTGGCATGCCAGTGGCTGGGCTCCTGGGAAGGAGTCATGAGATCAGTGGAGCAGCCCTGCTCTAGGGATGCTTGGTTCCAGCTCCTTCCCCTTTTCCCTGTGGATCTGGCTCCTTGCTTTTCACACATCTCCGGGACGGATGTTTGCTTTCTGCAGAGCTCCCCATGGCTGCCGCGTTCTTGCCTGGCTGCGTTGCATGGCACAAGGCGTGGGTGCTCCTCACCCATCGAGAACTGCCCTCTTGTTGGGCTGCCAGCATAGTAACACTTTGCTTACTCTTGCCTCTTTTCCTCAAAATGATCTCCGTTTAGCTCCGCATCATCCCTTTTCAGCTCAGAGCTATATGCAATGAAGGACCAGACCTTGGCACCTCTGATACTTGCTTGGGGCCTGTGTTTGCTGATGGTGTGCAAGCGGCTTGCTGAGGCGATGGCAAATACCTGCTGGCTTATTTAGCCACCGCTGCAGGGTGTACGTGCCAGCTGGGAAGCATCTGCCCTGCTCATGTGTACCCTGAAGCTGAGCTGAAGGCAGAGGTGTTCCTGCCCCAGAGACCCTATGGCCTGAATGAACAAGCTGGGAGAAAGGAAGCCTTTGAGGATGAAGTCCTCTAAGTCACAGGGACCTGGGAACAGAGCCTAAGTGTCAAGCCCGTGCTTAGCTTGATGCTTCATCACTCGTTATAGTTGTGTGCCCAATTAGCAATGGAGAAGGGGCTGGATCTGACTCATTAACCCACGCAGTTCTCTTAGCCCAGGCTATTTCCATGCTAGCAAGCCCACCGTGCTCCTTCACCACATCCCCACCAGACACTGCTCACCTCCTCACGTATCACCACATCCCCACCAGACACTCCTCACCTCCTCCAGTAAACCAGACCGGTGTCTGGTCTAGCGTGGCACCCGCTGCAAGTCCTTGCGAAGCGTTGCGGCCTTGCAGCATAGCTCTTCTCTCTTACAGGTCCAAGCTGAGCCCTAAGGAGGTTTACAAAAACTGCTCAGCGTTCGCAGCAGCCCTGCCGGTGGCGTCTCTTGGTGGAGATGGGAGTAGTCGTGGCCAGTGCAGAGAAATTTTGGAAAGCTGATGCAATTGTTGCTTTGGGAATCGAGGGAAGGTGGAGGATGTGAAGGGAAAGCGCCAGGAGGGAGAGCTGAGTTGTGCTGCCCTCACACGTGGGTTGCAAACAAACCCCTGGCGTTCGAAGAGAAATGCCCCTTGGCCCTGGACACAGGGGTTGTAAATTATTAATGGCTGCCGCTGAAGCCCTGTCTAAATCAGAAGAGAGTGCCGTGTCCCTCTGCAGCAGGCAGGCGCGGAGGGCTTTCTGGCCCAGGCCGAAGGATGTTTTTGCTTAGGCTTGATTCGTTGCCCTGTAATGACCTACGGTTGGCCTTTGAGCAGGCTGGTGGTTCGCATAGGAGGTTATAGAGGCTCAAAGCAGGTAGGAAACATCCGTAGAGAAGAATAAAGTGTGCTTGGAGGAAGCAAGCGATTGGCTGGTGTCTTGCCAGTATGGTGAGGACACGCCGCTTCCCTTACATGTGTGCCTGTTGCAGGCTAATCCAGTCCTTGGCAATTATTTTCCAGGCAGTAACTTCTCGCCATTGTTCTCCCGCGGAGAACCCTTTATGCTTCTTCCAGTTCTCACTGGGGTTTTAATTATGAGAGACCGCTGCCTGCCTGCCTCCCTGAGCGTCCACCTTTTCGTATTCCTTTGTCCCATCTCCTGTCCAGACATCCAGAGCCTCTTTGGTTGGGAACACGGCCCATTTTCATCCTAGGCAAAATATCTTAGCTCTTCCCTGGTACGGAAAACTTTCCACGTCTTTGCTCTTTCTTGTGGAAAGTTTCATGGGGTGGGGCTGGGAAACGTTTCAAAGTGATTTATCTAGGGTTTGACTCATTCGTGTATGGTTAACCCCAATTATCTGATTCTTTCGCACTAGCTCTTAGTTTGGCCTGGTACCTTTTGCTTTCCTTTTGACCGCAGTGCCTGTTGCGCGTGTCATTTCTCTGCTCTTTTCCTTAAGGTGTTTTTGTTTATTTGTTCATTGGAGTAAGTCTCGTTGCCCGCTTGAACGCGGGGGAGATGAAAACCAAACGCTTCCCCTAGTAAATAAAACCCCAGGTGTATTTATTGGCACTGCTTTGAGAAGATCCTTATCACTGCGGGGCTTTCTCTGAGGTTACGTGGTGCTTTGCAGGCAGAGGTGAACTCACTCTGCATGTAATGAGAATCAGGTATTTATTTAATCTTGGGCTTTTTGCTCAGTAGCTTGGGTTCGCCCGACCTCCTTCACTTGGAGCACAGGCAAAAATGCGTCCGTCGCTTCCCACAAAATACTGCGTGAGTGAGCCTTCAAAGGTTCTTGTCTGGGCTTGTTTTGAAAAATTAAATTATGATGATGAGAGAAAAGTTTTCTTTACAAGTTCCAGTGCAGGTGGACACCCTGGAAGATCTCCACTCGGCTGATAAAGAGAAACGTCGAGGGAAATGCTTGCCCCAAAGCCCCTTGGCTTTGCCTTATGCCTGGGGTGAAGGCAACTTCTGGGCGTCCAGCGGTGCCGGAGCAACCTGTCCCTTGTCCTGTCAGGCATCCGATCCGCTCAGTGTGGCCACAGAGTCAATCGCTGTTGACTTTAGGGCAGAGCTGTGGGGAAACCTTTTATTTTTGGCTTTAATCTCTTGCCCTCGGCCAGCTGTGTGGTGCCGGGACCCACTCGCTCGTTCATCTTGGGAATTAAGCTGAGTGCAATTGCATCCTTTCCTCTGCGCCCTCTTCCAGGGCAATTTGTCATGAGTCGCTCCCCGTCCACTGGCTTCGTGGGGAGCAGGTGGCCCGTGAGGATGTTCATGGGTGGGCTCCATGGGCCCCATGTTTTGGCTGTGGTAGGGCAGATGCGGGGGGGCGCGTCCATCTGCAGCTCATCCGCCTCCCTCTTGGCTCGCTGAGCTTTCCTGTTCGAGCATCCCTGTCCCCCGGGCAGAGTTATCCAGCATGGTCCTGCCGCGCTTATGCCTCTCAGACCTGTAAGTCCTTCCTTCACTAACTTCCTTTCCCTTGATGCCAAAAAGGGTCAACCTTTTTTTTTATAAAGAAAAAAAGTTAAAAAAAAATTGGAAAGTAAATTCTAGAAGGTACCAAATAATTAATTGAATTTGGGAGACATAATGCTAGGAAAAAAAGGAAAATAAACCAAAATCGAGATGAAACATTGCTGAATGGGTGGGGAGAAAGCTTCCCTGCCTGCAGCTGCCCCACTGCACTGCAGTTGATCGAGGGCTGGGTGCTGGGGGGTGCGTGGTCCTCCCCGGCTCTGGCTGGTGGGGGGTGCCTCAGTGCCCGGGGCTGTGCGGGTGCACGTTGGGTGCATTGCAGGGCTCCCCCGTCGCCTGTGCCGAGTGAGGCTCTGTTTTTGGCAAGGCTTGGGGGACACCTCATGCCTTTCATTCTCTCTCTTCCTTTCTTCTTAATTTTTTATTTATTTTAATAAAGAAGATTGCAGGGGATGTTGTTTCTGGGCTGGGAGGTGGTGATCACCGACACCAATAAAGCCCCTGTGGGTCCCTTGGCTGCCCTCTAACCGGCCCAGGTGCATTGGCACGAGGGCGGAGGGATGCTGGCGAGCCTTGGCGTAACCTCGGCATAACCGGTATGGGACGCTCGTACTGGTGAGCAAGTCCATGGACTGCCGTCCCAAGGGACCTGGGCAGCTGCTCCTCTTCAGCACCTTCCTCTTTGTTTTCTCCTCTTGTTGCGGTGAAGCCAAGCTGTGGTTTTTTGGTTTGGTTTTTTTTTTTGATTTTTCATTTCCCCCCCCCACTCCTCTCAAAGGTTTTCTCTCTCCTCTCTCCCTCCTTTCGCTCTTGCTGCAGGCTATGCACCGGTGACGGGGATGTGCCACCCGCTGCGCAGCTGCACCCTCAATCACGAGGACGGCTTCTCCTCGGCGTTCGTCGTCGCCCACGAGACTGGCCACGTGTAAGTCACAGGCACAGAGCCGGCTGTCCCCTTCAGCAGGGGGACAAGTGCGGCACTGCCCCTTTCTTTGGAAAAGGGACTTCGTGCTGATGCAGGCGTGCTCGCCGCCGCAGCATGAACGGGCTGGTGTAAATCCTCCGGGAACCTGACTTTACACCGGCTTTTCCCACCAGGTTAGGCATGGAGCATGATGGCCAGGGCAACCGCTGCGCCGACGAGACCAGCATGGGGAGCATCATGGCGCCGCTGGTCCAGGCTGCCTTCCACCGCTACCACTGGTCCCGCTGCAGCAAGCAGGAGCTCAACCGCTACATTCAGTAAGTCCATTTCAACCAGGGGCGGACATTCCCCTTCAGTCAGCGGGACTGCCCGTGTGTCGTACCCAGCAGCTCCTGCATGAAGCAAGCAGTGGACAGGTCACTGTTGGGATTCCTTGTTTTGGCCAGAGTAGCAAAACGGTGCCCTTGGGAGGTTATTTTCCCTTTTGTCTTTGGTGCCTTGCACCAGTCTGAACTGGTTTTGGGCTGCGGAGGCTGAAGACAAATAGGAGACTGATAAAAGCCGGAGATGTCGCCAGAGCAATGGTTTGTAGAAGATCTCTGCTGGTGGAGCCCGGGTCCAGGTCTCGAATGCTTTTGCCGTTTGCTTCGGGTAGCCTCTGTGGTTTATCCTTTAGGCTACAAGATGTTGCGTGCCACATAAAAATACGGTGTAGAAGCAGGCCGTCAGCTTTCTGGGCATCAGGGCCAAGGAGTGTAGCCGGAAAGCAGGTGGCAGTGGTGGTACCCACTAGTGCCAAGCTGCTCTGTCCTTTGACAAATACAACTTGAGAAAATACAACAAAAGGCTCGTGGGTCGAGACAAGGACAGAGAGATCGCTTACCCATCACCGTCATGGGCAAAACAGACTTGGCTTGGGGAAAATCCGTTTAGTTTATCACCAATCAAATCAGAGTAGGATAATGAGAAACAAAATCAGATCTTAAAACACCTTTGCTCCACCCCTCCCTTCTTCCCGGGCTCAACTTCACTCCCGAATTCTCTCCCTGCTCCCTGAGAGTGGGGCCGGGGCATGGGGAACGGGGGCTGCGGTCAGTTCATCACACGTTGTGTCTACCGCTCCAGCGTGGGTCCCTCCCATGGGGTGCAATCCTCCATGAACTGCTCCAGCGTGGGTCCCCCGTGGGTCACAGCCCCACTGGCAAACCTCCTCCTCCACGGGCTCCTCTCTGCACGGGGCCACAGCTCCTGCCAGGAGCCTGCTGCAGCGCAGGCTTCCCATGGGGTCGCAGCCTCCTGCTCCGGTGCGGGGTCTTCCACGGGCTGCAGGTGGATCCTGCCCTGCCGTGGCCCTCCGTGGCTGCACGGCACAGCCTGCCTCGCCATGGCCTGCATTGTGGGCTGCCAGGGAATCCCTGCTCCAGCACCTGCGGCACCTCCTGCCCTCCTTCGCTACTGGACTGGGTATCCGTAGAGTTGTTGCTCTCACACATTCTCACTCCTCTCTCCAGCCGCAGTCACACAGTTATTTTTTCCCCCTTCTCAAACACATCACTGCCGCTGTTGCTGATGGCCTCGACCTTGGCCAGCGATGGGTCCATCTCGGAGCCGGCTGGCGTTGGCTCTGTTGGACAGAGGGGAAGCTTCCGGCAGCTTCTCACAGAAGCCACTGCTGTAGCCCCCCGCTACCAAACCCTGGCCAGACAAATCCAATCCATCCGCACAGTTGTTTTTTTGCTGAAAACACATTTTCCAGCAGTGGGTAGTTAGCATCAGCGCTCAGAAAATTCAGGTTTCTCCAGATCTGAATCTGGAGAGACCGCTGGAGGTGAGGGGAAGGGATGACAGCAGGAAATCCTCTGCATCCAACTCCGCTTTGCCTCTCCCCTGCATCTCTGCAGCTCCTACGACTGCCTCCTGGATGACCCCTTTGAGCACCAGTGGCCCACGTTACCCAAGCTGCCAGGCATTAACTACTCCATGGACGAGCAGTGCCGCTTTGACTTTGGCGTGGGCTACAAAATGTGCACGGCGGTGAGTACGGAGCCGATGTGCGTGGCGCGCCCATTTTCCCCCGCCGGGACCCCCAGCTGGGAGCTGCGGGGCGAGGAGGGGTGCCGCCAGCCTGCCGGGGCTCCCCGCTGCTGTCCCAGCCTAGCTCCTCTGTGCTCCCCAGTTCCGCACCTTCGACCCCTGCAAGCAGCTGTGGTGCAGCCACCCGGACAACCCCTACTTCTGCAAGACCAAGAAGGGGCCACCCTTGGACGGGACTGAGTGCTCTCCGGGCAAGGTAGGGGCTTGTCCTGCCTGCGCCCTCCTTGGGAGGGGATGAGGACACCCTTGAGGGTAGCAGGCAGTGGGTGCATGGTTTTTAGTTGGTGTTACTCCCTTCTTTCCCCTGGTTTGTGCTCAGCTGAGGGCTCCGTTTTTCACCTCGTCTGCCTGCTTGTGCAGAGAACCAGGACTCGTTCTGTCACCTGGCAAAAGAGCGTCATTGCACGTCTGTCTCCTGATGTCGTTGGGCTTTTCCTTTAGGCTCCCTTAGCACACCCGTTAGCGCAGTGTGGGAGCGTGGATGCACTGGAGAAGCTGCTGGCCCGCCGAGTTTTTGGGTGGCTCTTTGCTGGACAACGGGTGGGCATGAAGTATCCAACACCTTTTGATAAAGTTCTGTGTAAATCCCAGCAATCCCGGCTGAAAATGCTGCCTCCTTGAGTGCCTGAATGACCCGTTGCCAAAAGCTTCCAAACTAAGGCCTTTTGAACCACATATGGATGTGTCGCACGTCGTGGTGGCGCATCGCTCTGGGCGACAGCAACGTCTGGACTGGGAAGTTCTTGCTTCAGGCTGTGATGGGCACAGGCTTGACAGCGTTTTGCCCCTTTGCGGACCTCACATGCGTCCTTTGTGGTGGCCGCTGGAGGCACCGTTGGCTTTTCCCCAGGGCTGGAGTTAAACCCCTGGGCGCCCATGGGGTGACACCGCAGCTTCGTGCCAGGCGTCGTGTGCGTGCCTAGGGGGAGGTGCGGGGCTCTGGGTTTCGTTTACCAAAATGTTTACTTTGCAAAAGTTTGGGTTCATCCTTCTGATGCTGGCAGGGAGACATCCCCAGGGCTGATCCAGTCCCGGACCTGGGTGTAATTCGGTGGCTGCCCGAGGATCTGCATGGGTAGGGAGAGGCGGTTTATGACTGGAGAGAGAAAACCAACCTAGGAACTCAGAAGTTTGGTGTTAGGGAAAGAAAACAAAAGGGCTTTGTTTTGCAGAGGGATCTTTGCGTGCCCCCCGCTTGTGCCTTCAGCAGCTTTTTGCACGAGTTTGTGAGCGGGTTTACACAGCTGCAGGCTCTTCTTACCCGGTCCAAAGCATGAACGTGTTGGGAGCCTGCCCTGCTTATCCCTGCTCCTCTGCTGCATTTTCTGCTGCGAGTCCCAGCCGTGGAGCTGTGCTGGGCTCTTGGAGCAAAGCCGTGGGCTGCTTGTGCTCCCGGGATGGTCGCGAAATGCTGCAGCATGCTTGTCCCCAAGCCAGCCTGGAGGGCAGCCCTGCTGTTGCCTGTCCAGGGACCACTCCTGGTCCTGTTGCTGATGCGAGAGACGCGGTCAAGGGTGTGATGAAGAGCGCCTTCTTCCCATGTAAACTGTTTTTGTAAACCGTGAGCCATTTTTGTAGCGCTGCGGGTGTGGGAGGGCTCTGCGTGCCGGTGCTGAGCGCTTTGGAAGAGGCAGGCATGGAGCTCAGCCCTCTTCCTGCTCCCTTCCAGTGGTGCTTCAAGGGTCACTGCATCTGGAAGACGTCAGAGCAGCCTTACAGCCAGGACGGCAGCTGGAGCTCCTGGTCCAAGTTTGGCTCGTGCTCCAGGACCTGCGGGGGAGGCGTGCGCTCTCGCAGCCGGAGCTGCGACAACCCGCCGTATGTTCGCCCTCCGCCTCCCTCCTTTGCGCGGTGTTAAAGCTGGAGGTACCTGAGAGCGAGAGGTTCCTCGCTCTTCCCCTTGCATGCTCGGTCGGCAGGGATGAGGACATCTGCTCCTGCCTGGGCTCTGCCATGCATTCGGGCACTGAGCTGCGTCGCGTTTGAAGAGCATCCCCCTGACTGCTCTTTTAACGCACTTTATTAACTTATTATTAACTTTATTTTCCAGCCCAGCGTACGGCGGGCACCACTGCCCGGGAGCCACCTATGAGTACCAAGTGTGCAATGCCGAGGAGTGCCCGGGGCCCTACCACGATTTCCGCGCCCAGCAGTGCTCCAAGCGCAACTCCTACTACACCCACCACAATAGCAAGCATGCCTGGCTTCCCTACGAGCATCACAACGGTGAGCGGCGGCAGGGCCTGGGAAAGCAGCCGTAGCCAAATTGCCTTCACGGCCAGGGGAGGCTGTGCTGGTGGCCGTCACCATGGGATGGAGACTGTGCCAGATGCGCTGGTGTTGGGTTGTGGAGAGCTCCAGAGGCAGAACCTAGAGTGCAATAAGCCAGCATCAAGCAGCCAGGTCTTTAAAAATCGGTCTCCCATGCTTGCCCTCAAGTGACACGCAGAGAAACCCAGATGTTGCTCTTGTTCCTGCTGTCTCAGAGTGCAGCAGAACCGGGCTGAGCAGATCAGCCCGTGTGGAAACCTCTCACTGCTCCTCCTGTGCTCGGAAGAGGGGAGCCCCTTGTAATGGTAGACAGAGACAGAGACGAGTCCATTTGCACTACTTTAAAAGTTTTATCTCTGCTTTCTGCGTGCTTTGGCACGCAGAACACTTGTTTTCCTTGGAGACGGTAGGGTGACGGTGCTGCCTGCACACTCCCTGGGTGGCGGTGGGGAGCGTGCCGCTGCGGGCCAGGGTGGGAGCCAGGCCTGCCTGCCTGCCTTGCTGTTCCTCGTGCGTGCGGCCAAGCGCCTTGCATCGCAGTGTCACGTAGCGTGTGCCGCCCACTTGCCTTCTCTTAATTTCCTGAGTGCGCTGGGCAAAAGTGCAGGCTCTCGAGCAGCAAACAGACATGGCAAAATGAGGCACATGAGCAGCCTGGGCTTTGGAAAGCTGGCTGTACTCTGGGGTACAAGCTGAGATGGTTTTCTATCTTCAGTCACCCTATTGTATTTCCACAAAACCTTTATTTTTTTCCCCACCCTCCTTTTTCCCTTTACTTTTTATTTTGCCGCAGATGCTCAGAAGTGTGAGCTGATCTGCCAGTCTGAGGGAACGGGGGACGTGGTGTTCATGAATCAGGTTGTTCACGACGGTACCCGGTGCAGCTACCGAGACCCCTACAGCGTCTGTGTCCGGGGCGAGTGCGTGGTGAGGAGCTGACGGCTGCTGCACGACTGTCCCCGACCTTTGCCTGTCCAGGAGAGAGCTTGTGCATCCCCTTGAGCCACCACCCCTTGGGGACGCATGTTTTAGCCCAGAGACCGACCCTGTGTGCAGCAAGGGGCTATGGGGATGGTGGAGCGATGGGCTGGGCTGCAGGGATGTAACCCCGTGCTTGTCTTCTCTTCCCTACGGGTGACACAGCACGTCGGCTGCGACAAGGAGGTTGGCTCCCTGAAGGAGGACGACAAATGCGGTGTCTGCGGCGGGGACAACTCCCACTGTCGGACGGTGAAGGGCACGCTGGCCAAGACCCCCAAGCAGCCAGGTGAGCGGGCTGCATGGCTTTGGGAGCGGATTTGGGCAGGGTCTGCTGGATTCGCACGTGGGTGCGAGCAGGCGCATGTCTGGTTGGAGCAAACCCGCTCTTGCTCCTCTTCTCCTCTCCATCCTCCCTCCCTTTCAGCGGGCATTTTGAAGATGTTTGAGATTCCAGCTGGCGCGAGGCACCTTCAGATAGAAGAGATGGAGCCGGCATCACACAGCATCGGTGAGTACACCATAGTTTGCCTCTCCCTCCGCCCGCTGCCTCTTCTGAGAGTTCCCACCCAAAGGGTCTCGTTTGGGTCATTCCAGTCCTTCGAAGGCAGTGACCAGCAGGAATGACGTTGGAATGCCTCCTTTCTCCTCCAGCTGTTAAGAATCAAGCGACGGGTAACTTCATCCTTAACGTCAAGGGCAAAGAAGCAAAAAGCCAAGTGTTCATTGAGATGGGCTTGCAGTGGGAATACACGGTTGAACATGGCAAGGAGAGCCTGAGGACCAGCGGTCCCCTGCATGAGGCCGTCAGCATTTTGGTAAGCCTGGCTGATGTGTCCTCTGGGGGCTCTGGGGCTGACTATCGCCCAGCAGTGCAGAGAGGGAGGATGGTCTGGGATGGGACATGGGAGGTGATGGAAGGACTTTGGTAGAGAATGGCTGTAGGGCAAGTCATTAAAACCGGGGGAATGAGCCTAGCCCAAAGCAAGAGACAGTGAGCAAGGGTGGCACGAGGGCGCGTTTCTTGGGTGCTTGCCTTTGAGTCCAACTGCATTTTGCTCTGCGCAGCAGTCGCTTACGGCTCCGCGTCTCATTTTAGTTATACGGGTGTTTGGGGCAGTTAGGGATTGGGTTCCCTGGGTAAGCAGGGAAGGGTAGCTCTGCGCGACCGTCTGTCCCAACGGCTGGCGCTGGCTTTGGGCACAGACTGTGGTCCTGCAGGTCAGAGGAAAGGCCGGGGCCCTGCCGCCCAAGGCTGGGCTTGCGGTGTTTGGGCAGTGTTTTTCTCCACAATTGGAGAGGTACGTTCCTGAAGCGTAGACTGTGCATTCAGAGACCGCCTAATCATGTCGGAGGTAGTAAAGGGGTTTGTTTCTCCTACTCCTGTGTGTGCTGTACCATGTGGTCACTGTTCACTTCTTTTTTTACCTTTGACGGCCTCCTCTTCCCTTCCCTCTCCCATGGCATCACTCCTTCCTCTCCTTCCCCCTCTCCCATCGTCCTCTCTCTGCCTGCAGGTCATCCCTCAGGAGGAGGAGGTGAGGAGCAGCCTGATGTACCGGTACATCATCCACGAAGACCTGCTGCCCATGATTGGAAACAACAATGTCCTGCTTGAGGAGATGGATTCCTATGAGTGGGCCCTCAAGAGCTGGTCGCAGTGCTCCAAGGCGTGCGGCGGAGGTAGCTTTCCCTTCGTAGCAGGCTACGGCGCGCGCGCTCTCAGGAGGATGCTTGGGTACGTTAGGCAGTGCGTGAAGCCTTTGGGGCGTCTCTGGCATGGAAACATGGAGATGCTGTTTGAAATCGTTTCTCCCCAACACCACACATTGCAAGGCTTTAGACCTAGACCTGGTCCTGCTTGGAGGCCTGGCTTTCTTCTCCGCACCCGCACCCATGTTCTTTGCATCTCTGTAATTTGAGGCATCTACCATGTGGAAATGTGAGTGGTGAAAACCATTATTGCAGAGCGGTCCGGGTGAGCATTTTAGCCAGAGTTCCGTCTGTCTGTGTATCTGCTGAGTTTTTAATTCGTTGGCTGGTTTTTAGCCCAATTTGAGCCAAGGAGTAGTGATCTTGCAGCTGACTGCTCCTAAAACTTGCATGGAGATAGGTGTGGACGCACCGGGAGGTGCTGTGATGGAGGGCAAGTGGCACACGGTTGCTCCTGGCAGAGTTATCGCTGGATTTTTTCCCTCTGGGAGGAAGCACGTGTGCCCACGCGCCGGTGGCGGGGGCTTGCTCATGAAAGTCTTGCCTCCCTGTGGCCGGTGGGATCTGACTTCGAAGCTGGCCCTGCTCTGAGCAGGTGCTGGACTGGAGACCTCCAGATGTCACCTCCAACCTACATGACCTGAGCAGTGACATCTGAGAGCATGTGTCCCCGCAGGGATGCAGGAGAGGGACCGGATGGGGAGCCAGTGGGACCCTGGCACCCGTTGCCTCACTGCCTGTGCTCTGCCCAACCCCAGGCATCCAGTACACCAAGTATGGCTGCCGGCGGAAAAGCGACAACCGGATGGTGCATAGAAACTTCTGCGACAACGGCAAGAAGCCGAAGCCGATCCGGCGACGCTGTAACCTTCAGGAGTGCTCCCAGCCAGTGTAAGTCCTCCCCAGCTGGCCTGAGGTGCTCTCAACCCCTCTATGGGGGTATTTGGGGCTGCGTTGGGAGCGTGCCGGTTGCTTCCCGGCGCGGGCATTGCCTCTAACTCCTTCGCTGTGTCCGTCTTTCCCCCCTGCCGGCAGCTGGGTGGCCGAGGAGTGGGGTGCGTGCAGCAGGTCCTGTGGCAAGCTGGGGGTGCAGGTGCGCGTGGTGCAGTGCGTGCAGCGCCTGCAGGACGGTACCAACCGCACCCTGCACACCAAGTACTGCCCTGGGCAGCGGCCTGAGACGCGCCGGCCCTGCGGCCGCCTGCCTTGCCCTGCACAGTGGAGGACGGGCGCCTGGTCGGAGGTGAGCTGGGGAGGGGAAGGAAGGCCCCTGGCTGCGTGGCGGGGTCTGGAGGAGGGATATAGGGACTGGGTGTGAAGGCCAGGTGCTTGCAGAGCAGGCTGGGATGATAGGGATGGAGATAAGGGTATGAGAGACGGTGATGGTTTCACCGAGGGGACACTCAAAATTAGGCAGAGAACAGCATCCCCATGCACCCCAGCAGAGAGCAGGGGGCGTTGCTGGAGTGGGTGGTGGGGAAGCTCTTACTAGAAAGTGATGCCCACCCAAGGAGCCGTCCAGTCAGTGCAAAACCCCCTCCGAGGCGGCTGCTGGGGTGTGCCGCGTCCCCTTCCCTGTCACCAGTGTCTGTCTGTGGGTATGTCTGTCTGTCTGGGCGCAGTGCTCGGCGAGCTGCGGGGAAGGAATCCAGCAGCGGCAGGTGGTTTGCAAAGGCAGCGAGAACGGTGGGCGCTGTGAGGGCGACAAGCCGGAGGCCGTCCAGGGCTGCCACGTGGCCCTCTGCCCAGGTGAGAGAAGGAGGAGGAGGGGGCATTGAGGGGGGGGACGCCAGCACGGACCCAACCGTCTCGCGCGCCTCAGGCCCACATTGGCTTCACGGGGATGCCGGGCAAAGCAGGTCATGGTGTAGAATGTCCCTGGTGCTGCTGGCAGAGAAAGGGTTAAACGCCCGACGAACTGTTGCGCTTTTCTGTTCTTGGCCCTGATACTTGCTGTAGATGGTTGTATGTTTTCTGGCAGTTTGGGGGTGCGGTGGGCTGAGGGTACGGTGGAGGTGGGCATCCTGAAGTTCATCTCGGGGGTTTTTGGGTGGTTTAAGCACTGGGCCAACCGGGTGCTCCCCAAGAGACTTTGTTTTTAAGGAGATCCCTTAAAAACAAAACCAGTCCTGTGCTAAAACACCCTCCTGAGGTATTTCGGGTGCCCCCAAGCTCCGGGGCAGCTGGGCATCATGGCGCTCTCTCCACAGGGAAGCTCTCTGGCATCACCACCGACGCTGGTGACCACAGCACGCGCAAAGGGCAGCGGGTGCTCCAGGATGGCCCCAAAAACCCCGTTAGTAAGATCTCCTCCAGTAAGTGTCCCCGCTCGGGGAAGGGCAGCGCTTCCTGGGATAACCCTCCCGAGGGCTTCTGCAGGCGGCTGGGAGTGGGGGGCTCACATCCAGCAGCGATTTTGGAGGGGGGGGAATTTACCCTCTGCCGCTGCGTCCCCTCTGCCTCTGCTCACCAAGCCTGCTGCTCGGTTGCCATCTCGTGGAGTCCGGGATGTTGCGGTTTCCGCTGCCTTCGGCTGGGCACCCTCCTTCGCCTCCCGGATTTCATGCCATTTCTTTTTTTTTACCTTGAACTTTTTTGCCAGTCTCCTGTGTTTACCCAAGCAGGCAGATGGCTTCTGGCTTTTGCCCATTGCTTCAAGCAAGGGATGGCTTAGGGCACTTTGTAGCTGGAGCGAGACACGTCGCGATCGGATGTAAGATGCTGGTTCGGAGCATCCCTTGCTCTCTGTTTTTTCTCCTGCACGCAGAAACCTCGAGCGCTTTGGCTCCATTTCGCCAACTGCCCCACTGCCCTTGCCGTACGAGCATTGCCGAAATCGCTGCTGTGGGGCGGAGAGCGATGGCAGGCTCGGCAGCACCCTGCAAGGGGGCACCCCGTGTCCTCTGGGACGGTTGGAAAGGTGCTGGGCTGCGAGCCTAATGCCGCTGCCGTCGTCCTTTATGCTCTCTGACACTGCTCCGCGCTCTGTCCCTCTCCAGGGGAGCCTTGCCTCGGGGACAAGTCCATCTTCTGCCAGATGGAGGTCCTGGCCCGCTACTGCTCCATCCCTGGCTACAACAAGCTCTGCTGCGAGTCCTGTGGCAAGAAAGCTGCCACCGCCACCGGCTCGCCTGCCGCCGCCAGCCCCAGCCCTCCCCTGGGATCTGCCGCTCCCAGCCCTGCTCCACTGCTCTCCACCCGTCCCAAAGCCCCTGCCGAGGGGGGACCCGGTGGGGAGCCCACCCCGGCTCCGTGGGCCGGGCCAGCTGCTGGTGGAGGGATGCCCAGGGGTCTGCTGGCCCCAAGCGAGCCGGACCAGGGCCCGGCAGCCAGGTAACCCGCTTGGGACCACCTCGCCATGGGGCAGGGGAAGCCTTTCGCCTCCCTCCCTCTCCTCCTGCCCCTCTTTCCCCTCTTGCCCCCGGCTTCCAGTGACGGTTTTCACGGGTGGCACTGCCAGGTTTGGAAATGACCCAGCCCACTCAGAAATCCCCGGGAAAACCGCTCTTTTTCTCACAACTCCCCCCGGCCCTCCCAGCTGTGGGTTTTTTCGCAGCACCACAGAAAAAAGGTGGGAGGAGCGGAAAAAAAAGTGACAGCGGCTTGGTTGCCGGTAACCTGCAATGGGCCGCTTCCTTCCAAGGTGCTCCAAAGAATTTTTTTTTGGCGGGGGGGAGGCTTTCATGCTGCTTTATCCGTCTCCCTGCCCCAAGTGGTGACACAAGATGTGCTGGAGAGGGGGGTCCTGGCTCAGCGGTTCAGCCCCTGTGCTCGGAGCTTGGGGGGAGGATGGGAGGGTGCTGGGAAGCCGGGGGGAGCATGCAGCCGGAAGGAGGTGGGAAAGACGGTGGGGAAAATGTCGGGAAATGCCCGAAATGCTGCCCTGGGATGTCCCCGTTGGGGTGGAGATTTTGGGCGATGTGTCTGGGGGAAGATGGGGTGTGAAAAACCAGAGACCGGCTTCTGTCCTGTGTTGCAGGATAGGCAGGAGCTGGGCTGGGCCACTCGAGCAATGGGGAAGGTCAAAGACCAAAAATACCTTTTAAAAATGCCTGTCACCCGGCTGTGAATTTTTAGCCAGTACTGCCCTTGGCCAGCCTTGAACTGGTACTGATGCCCAGCATCCCCAGGACCTGATCCCTGCACCCTTGTACCCAGTGCCTGTGGGGCATTGACACCTTTCGGAGGGAAACGGGGATGGCCAGGAAGCCAAGAATGGACTTTAGGGGCGATTGCAAAGAAAGGAGAGAGAGGGAGATTCATCTGCATCCTTTTTGTCGCATGGGATGAGGGGGAAAGGGAGGTGATTGATGCTGTTAAATACTGTGCCAAGTGCTAAACGTATGCACAGCACTTCAGGAGCCTGGGGCTGCCTGTGGCTTGCCAGGGTCTGCCTTGGAGGGGTTAAAACTCCCCAAAGCAGGGTGAGACAGCATGTGGTGTCCCCAAGGCGGCTGCCCTGGTTTCAGTGCTTAGGGGTGTGCAGCCCCCCAGCTGAGGGCATCCAGCACCTCGGAGGGTGCAGCAGCAGGGGGAAGGTGGGCTCTGGTCGGCAAGTGATCGCTGGGAGGGAGGAGGTTTTGGGGTCGGAGTGGTGGAGTCGGAGGAAGGCAAGGCTCTGCAGATAGAGCAGTTCAGCATTGCGAAGCGGGATCTCTCGGGAGCACGTGCGTGGCATGGGTGCTCCCGCTGGCCCTGATGGCGCTGCTTCCCTGGCTATGTGGGGAGCAGGACGGGGCATCTCTAGGGACAGTTTTGGGTAAGCTCTTCAGGCGTCCGGGGCTTGTTGGCGAGGCAGCCCGGGGTGCTCGGCACACTGTGTGAGCCCACGGGTTTTAGGGCACGCTGCTGCTCAAGCCGGGAGCTTTCAGTGCTGTCAGTGCTGGGGCAGAGCGCTGTGTCCATAGCACTCAGGTGGCTGCAAGAAATTTGAGGTCAGGGCATCTCGGAGGAGCTCGCATCAGTGCACAAGCTCCCCTTGGGCTTTGCTAGCCCAGAGTGGCTTGTGGTAGGGGTGAGGTTGAGGATGGTATATGCTGTAATTGAAACAAGTGGAGGCCCCGGTGCATTCGTCATGTTTTAAGCGTTGGACTGACGTGGCCCTCCCTCTGCTGCCTTCCCCTGGAGTCACCCAACACCGAAGAGACGTTAAGAGGGTGGCTCGTGCACCCTCCTGCCCCTGCATCGCCTCCGAGGCAAGGCCAGACGAGCATTTACCCAACTGCTCTTAAAAGTACCCGAGGCTGGAGGTCCCCTGCCTCCCTTTGCCGTTAAGCGGGCTTCCCGAAAGACAGAAGAAGGCCGCGCGTCTGCCTGAGCCAAGCAACCAGCACGCCTCGGAGCAGCATGTGGACGGAGGGGTGCCCACCAAACGCTGCACAACGGGGTGCCCACGTCCGAGGTGTGCAAGTATTGGTGCCCACCACATCGGTGAGAGACACCGGGCCTGTACCGAGCTGGGCGTCCTCCCTTGGACTGCTGGCACCACTGCCGTGCCCCTTGCCAGCCTGTCCACCGGCGTTTATTTATTGTGCCAAAGATAACACTTTGTTTACTCTTCAAGGAGCATCCCTCTGGGGTGGGAGGGCTGGGGCCGGTGTGGGCTCTGCCAGAGTCCCCTCCTGCTGCTGGGCCAGCCCTGGGCCAGCTCGGGGCAGGACCGAGCTTGCTTTGCTTTTCCGTGCCCGAAGCAAGGCTTTGCTTGAGTGTTCAGCCCCTTGCCCCATAGCCTTGGAGGCATCAAATAAAAAGAAAACCCTCCTCCGCAGCCCCAAAATGGGCTGCATTGTCACCAGAGCGCAGTATATGTGCGTGCACTTGTGCGTGCTCGCTCCTTCCTCCCAAATTCTCACCCCTCCCTTCAGTGCTGTCCTGGGCATTAGTACTTTATTGTGTTAGGAATATTTGCAGTGGTTCCTTGCTATACCTCAGAGGAGAGCTGTGGCTCAGGGCTGGCCCAGCCCCCTTGCACCCCACAGCCAGGGTCCCTGGGGGGATTCGGGGCAAGGGGGCTGCGCCACAGGTGCTAACCCCCACCTCTAGCCAAGAGAGGCGGGCGAGATTTAAAGTAGGGTGCGATAAGAACCCCCCCCTCCCCGTCACAAGTGGGTGCTTTGGGACGGTGATGCCGCGTGGCTGGGGTATTTATTCCGGGGGAAGGCGCCTCGGGCAGGCGGAGGCTGGGTTGCTTCCCGCTGCGCAGATGCCGCGGTGTGTGGGGACGTAGCGATGCGGTGTCCCAGCTCCCAGCAGGGATTTCGCCCTGTCTCCGGGAGGAGAGGCTGCGTGTGGTGCCCCATGTCCTCATGGGCCAGGTGGGCGCACCAAGTCATTCCTGTGATGTAACCTTGTCCAGTGTTACGATGATGTATAAAGTTTTGTACATACGAGATTCAGAGCTTTTTAACTTTTAATATTTATTAATTTTTTGTTGGGTTCTCTTTTTTTTTTTTTGAACTCTAACATAATGTAAAAAAAAAAATAAATCCACATCAAAATCTCTTTCTGTTGATTTATTCGGGAGGCGGGTGTGCGAGCAAGGGGGGGAAATACAAGTGGGGCCTGTGTGTGGTTGTCGAAATGGATTTCACACAGCAGCCACCACCTCTATTTTATCACAATCCAGCCACTCTTCTTTATCAGCCAGCTTCATGTAGCTGTTTTGACGTGATTCCCCCCGCTGCCCCCTTAAATAAGGCAAAGACGCAGCAAAACCCGTACGAACGAAACTTGTACGAGTGACATGCACCCTGCAGGGTGGGATGGCTGGGGATCTCCTGAGGATCCTCGTAGGACAAACCCCATTGTGGCGGAGGCGTTTTATCATGCTGTAGGTCTGCAGTGATGAGCTCCCTTGGGTGCACGGTCCTGGAGGGTGTGATGCTGCGTTAGGGGCTGGGTCCAACCCTGCTGCAGTTTCACTGCCGCTCGCCTTCGTTAGCTGCTGTCTCGTTTGCCTCACCCCGTTCCACATCGCAGTACCGTTAAGTCAATGGAACTGACGGTGAAAAGCACGTTTCTGACTCTCTGGGACATGGCTTTAGTGGCTTTACTGCTGTGCGCCTGCTACTGTTAGCATAGCAGGAGAAAAACTAACTGTATACAGAGATACACGCACACGTAAATATAAATTAGCCATGCCAAAATAAATGAAGGTGTGTTACTGGTTCAGGCCAAAAAAGAGCCCCTGAGCTCATGCTGATGATGTATGCCATGGTCAGGTAATAAATAAAGAACGATGAAACTGGGGCAGGGCTGAAGCCGCAGAGCAAACAGCAGTGATGCGTGACGTCAGGGCGCGTTTCGGCAGCCACTGCTGTCCCCCGTGTGCGGCCCGACGCCGAACGCCAGCTCCCATTGCTGGTTGTGAGTGAGGTTTGGGCGAGGGTTTTTAGGCAGCTCCTGATGCAAGGCTCGGTTTTGCCTAAGTCGCCCCAGCTTGCAACCGCTCCACTCCAGCCCCGAAGCAGGGGTGCGGTGCTGGGCATCCTCCGTGCTCGGGGTTGCTCGGTGGGTGTGCTACATTGCCCCATCGCCGGTGGCTGTGGCTCCTCGGCCGCAGCAGCAATGAGCAGGGGCAGGAGTGGGTCTCCAGCTCAGGCCACATCCCTTGCGCTTGCACGGAGCCTGTCCTGCCGCAGCTCAGGGGCACGCGGTGGCAGAGGTGTGCCGGCGGAGGTGCTCGACGAAGTCTGTTTGGGACTGTGGCAGGACGCGGTTAAGGACAGACACGGGGATCCAGCCCTTTGGGAGCGAAAACACCCTGAATTCAGTCCTGCTAGGTCAAGGGAGTTGGGGCACCCATCCCAGGGAGGAGGGTGCCTTTGCAGCCGGGACGCGTAGCCCTCACTGTCCCACCCCGAGTGACTCAGTGACACTTGCCTTCAGGTCCATGCTGAGGAGCCACGTGAAGCGGGTACAGCCAGGGTCCCCTGCCAGCGGCTGCAGGACTATGCAGCTCAGCCGGAACTCGGCCCTGCGGTGGGCGAGGGAGCAGGCAGTTAGGGTCCTCCTGGGGGGAAAAAAATGGGGGTAAGGAGGTCCCAGAGCAAACGCAACGGGGAGGGAGCTCTTGGTACACCTCTCTTGCCATGCCCGGTGCAAACATCCATGGCTGCAGCTGGGGTCTCCCCCCTGCAGGGACACAATACCCCGTGATGGTCACTTTGCTGGGGGTGTTTTACCTGATGCACCCTTCCTGTGAGGGCAGTGGCTCGACGTGGGTGGCGGTGCCCACCAGGCAGACGGCTGTCTCACTCCTCCCACGGTGCTGGATGCTGACAAAGTCCCGCTGGCCCACCAGGTTGCCTGGGCTGGGAGCGGTGACTTCGTGAGTCACCAGCGTGTCCGTCCCGACGTGCTGCAGCACCTGCCGTAGCAAGGAGCGCCCTGGGGATCAGGGTCCTTGCAGCTGCCCTGCCGGGGGCATCCCCGCCACCCCTTTACCCCTGCCCAGGGGACATGAATCCGCCTTAGGGACAGCAGAAGCAGCAGCAGCAGCAAGGTGAGGACTTGGGGATGGTGCCTGGCGATGACTAAATCCCAATGCCCTGCAGGCTATTAAGGGGGAAAGCAAGTGATTTTTTTCAGCCTTTTTTATCTGGGACGGGGCTCTCCCTATGCTCCTTCTGTTTCTGAAGGCACAGGGAAGCGGTAGCGCTAAATAAGCAGGGGCTGGGTAGCGTCTGAGCCAGCCCAGGTGAGGCTTTCCGAGGCTGGCAGCTCACCTAGGGACACGCTGTGATTTGGGAGCTGAGGAATAAGGCAAATACTCAAAAGAAGCCCAAGACAACACATAAGCTTCCAGTGTGATATATTTGGTTGGCCTCTTTTTTTTTTTTTTTTAGCTGCCTGATTCCCCTGAACGGCTTCTTCCCCTGACGTTAAAGTCTGAGCAACGTCAGGGTCCTCCAGCGCGGAAAAACCTCTGTGAACAGGTGCCGTGCGGAAAAGAGAGCTTGGAAATGCCACGTTCCTCAGTGCCATACCGGCAAAGCACATCTTCTCTCCCCGGGGTGATATCCCGCTCTTGCAAGAGTGCAGAATTACCTTTAATCCTCCAGCAATCTTAAAAGCCTCGATAAATATGATTTTTTTGGATGCTAGCAACCCTGGCAATGCAAAGCCTTGTATTGTCTGCCCATGACAGCATCTCTCACTGCCCGTGGTCCCTCCTTCCCTGCCTTACCTCCACCTGGCTGAGGGTTGGGTTCCACTGGGGCGTTTGCTCCATCCTCTCGAACAGCTCCCGGTGCAGCTGTGCCACCGGCACGGCCAGGACCACCTCTGCCTGAAACACCTTGCCCAGCCCGGGGAGGGCGGCACTGGACACAACAGCCCCGGCATCCTAGGAGAGCAGAGATCCTGCATCAAACACCCCGAGCGGCTCCAGCTACATGCTGAAACGCCTTGCGGATAAATCATCCCGCTCTCTTTTTAATCACTGCTCAGTTTGCAGGCGAAAGCTACTACCTCTAAATCAAGCCATTACGATCGCTGGGCTGGGGTTTTTTTAAGCTTCTTTCTAGGTAAATTAAACAAGTTGGCAAACAGCTTAACGAACAAGCAGTATAAGCAACAACAAAGTCACAATCTGTTGGGTTTTTCTGCAGAAAAGCTCCTGGCTTTCGCCAGGAATACAATTATCTGACTTTCCCCTTCCAAGCCTTCTCCTGCTGGCTATTTACTTCGCAGATGGGGTCGTGAATGCGCTTGACGAAGGCTCACTTGGAAACTGCAACGGCCCCCATCCCTCTCCGCTGTGCACAGTTTTGCATGGCACATCTCCTGCACCCATGGCTTCCCGTCAAGCAGGAGGAATAAGGGAAGCGAATCTCCCCATCCCCAGACTCGTTTCTCCTCCCAAGAGCTTTTCTGGCATGAAACTTCAAAGGCAAGAGGTGTCCGGCCTTTACCAGCATCGTTTCTGCCTGCCAGCTGGTGTGCTGCTGCAGGATGCTCAGTGCTTGCTGCAGGGCTCTTTCTCCCTGAGCGATGTAGGAGAGGTTCACACTGGAGAACGGGCTGGGGCTGACGCCTCCATCAGGCTCTGGGCGTGTGGCTGTGGGAGCAAGGCACGGAAAAGTGAAAAGCTCCCCCAGCCCAGCTCTGCATGCACACGTGGCTGTGGGTACCGAAGCGCAAACGGAGCTGGAGCAGAGAGTTTTGCTGACCTAAAGTCTTGGCTCTTGCACCGCCATTTCCAGCACGCAACTGGTCCCCCGTTGGGCTGGCGGACGGCTTCGTGCACAAAACCTTGCTCTCAGGAGCATCCCCGGCATTCATTCACTGCACCTGTGCTGACTGCTTGGAAAGCTTGTTGAAATTGCTTTCCAAATCAATTCCCAGCAATGCTGCAGTACAAATTGCTTGGGTATTACTGCGTAGGCAGCCTTTGGACCAAGCCACACTTCGAAAAAAAATGGGATGAATTTGCCAATTTCCGAGTCTTTAGATGAGTGGTGGAACTAGGGACACAGCAGGCGTGCAACAAAACACTGGTAAGTGCCCACATAACCTCTGCTGGAAGCTTTGTACAGTGAGCTAATGCAGTTTGCCTTCCCAGTCGCAGCGTCTCCCTGCTAACCCCATTTGCCATCAGTCCGGGGAATGCTTTTAAGCTACCGGAGCGCTGGAGATCAGCCCGGTGGTGAGACGGTAATGAACAACGTCCTCCAAACCGAGGAGAGAGGTGCATTTTAATACACGTCCCTCCAGCCCTTGTTGCAAGGGGTTTGTGAGCAGGGCTAGAAAACGTGGTACCCAAGCGCCTGGGCTGATCTTACCTGTCTCCTTCCCCATCAGCTGCTGAATATAACGAGGGATTTTGGAAGGCAGATGAGGGGATCTTCTCACCGCCAGCCCTGTCATGTCTGTCTGTATTGCCGTGATGGCTGTTACCTTCAAGCCTAGCAGAGAGACATGTGGGCTTTGGTGAGCACGGAGCGTGCGAGGAAGATGTCGTGGTGGCCCGCGTCCCTGCTGGAAGTTCGTTTGCAGCTAAGACTGAGACTACCTCATGCACGGTACGATGCGGGAGGAGAATAGATGCATAGATGTGATGCTTCCAAGGGAGCAGCTCCCAAGGGGACGCCCGTCAGACACAGACTTGGCATCTCCTTTAGGACTCTCTTTTCTGCGTGTTTTTCCCGAGGTTGGGGTGGGGGGAGGCGAGCGGTGCTTACCGGGCAGGCGGCGCAGGTGGTCGTGGGCGATGCCGCAGCACAGCTTGATGGTGGCCCACAGCATGGCGCGGGAGCGGGGCTGCCTCCGGCCGCGTCCTGGTGCACCTTTAGAGCCGGCCTGAAGGACAGCACCTGATGATAGGACTGCGCTGCCAGATAGCAGCTGGGAATAAGGAGTTCTCAAGGACAAGGCAAGCGAGACGAGGGGCTGGAGGGAAAGGCCAGGCTTCCCTCTGAATGAGCAGTCCCGGCCTTTGCTCTGGACAGGTGGCTGTGAATGAACACAACCCCAGGGCACGGCCGAGACAGGGGACGCTTCCGCGGTCCCCGGTGCCACTTGACACAGGGCTGTGGTTTCAAACCCAGGCTGGCAAAGGTGACCGGCAGCACTTGCACAGCGGGCAGGCGAGAGCCAAGGAGGGCTGTGGTGGGGGACAAGAGCAACATGGCTTTGCTTTGGGTGAGCGTGGAAGCCATGCTTGCGGCAAATTCTTCCCACGGAAACTTCATAGCAGTTACGGTGGTAATTGCAGCTGCTGTAACTCCTCAGGTAGCTCCTTGTTTTCCTCTTTGCTACTTTACTCCCTCTGAATTACTCCCTGCAGACCTCTCTTGCTCATGGTGGTGGTGGGACCGCTACATCTTTTGGCATGAAGTTCCTCAGTCCTTCCCCTTGTGTTTTGAGCAGCCCCTCTTGAAAGGTTAAACACGAAACCTACTAGGACACTACTTAAAATACAGCCATGCCTTATTCCTCTGGCCCTTTGCAATACCTGCTCTTTCAAGTGCTTTGGAAATCCCACTTGGTTTTTTTACCACGGAAAGGCTCTTTCGCCTGTACGTACCCCAGGGGTTGGACGCTTCACTTTCACTGAGTGTCACCACAGCTCGCGTCACCTTCAGTCTCTGAGGCTGCAACTGCCAAAAATATTTGGGCAAGGAAGGATTTTTGGCTTCAAAACGGACAGGAGAGACTTTGAGGCATGCAATCTCGTGCGGCTGTGGCCAGCAGGTCTCTTGCTAGGACAGGGACGGTCCTTCCGTGGCTGCTGGGCAAGCGCTGCAGGCAGCTGCCTGCAGACGCCTGCTCCCTGGCAGCTCCAGGGCTGTCACAGCAGCGAAGGGGACTGTCTGGTGAAACTGTGTGGTATGGCGTGTTGCTTTAATAAGCGCGTTACTAGGAGCGGAGTAGCAAGAGAGATGCCCGTGGACAGCTTTTGGGCACAGCAGAATAACTGCAGTAGAGGGTGAGCAAGCAGTGGTAGGAAACTACTGGTTTCGCCCAAAGCTCGCGGAGTTAAGTGTGGTTATTTGCCCTTTCTCTCTCAGGGATGGAGCACAGGGAAGAGTTTCATAGGAAAACTTCAGCTTTTTCCCCATGGGTATTGGGCCATGCTGGGTCGGGGGGGTTCGCCCCAGCCTTGGGGGCTTGTCAGCTCAGCTCAGCCACTTCCCAGGCTCCTGCCTGACACACCGGCCCCAGCCCCGAGCTTTTCCCCCTGGCTTTTCCTGCAGGGATAACCTTGTGGTGCAGCTACTGTGGCTTGCGCAGCTGCTGTGGCTTGCACAGCTGTGCCCTGTTGCAGCTTCGCAGCTTTCTCCCTCCACTCCTGATTGCTGGGCAGGTTATAACAGCACCTCCCTGGCAGCTACTGCTTTTTGGGTGCTCCTCTGCTTGCTTGCAGCCTGCTCTGGGGTGACTTCTTCAGGGGTGGCACCCAGACAAGTGCCTCTGTGTGTGTCCCACGCTTGCAGGAGAGCCTCGTGGACGTGTACTTGTGATGAGCATGGCCCAAAGCTTTACAGCAGGGGCTCTGTATCTGTGCCGTAGCCCAGCTGCAGCTCTCTGGGAGACTGGCTAGTGCCAGAGCTCCCTGGCCAGTGCTGGGATTTATGCTGCTGCTTTGGTGAGTTACAAACCACTTTTTCTGGATTGTTCGCAGGGTCTGGGGAGTCACGGAGGTCCAGTAGGTAGAAAACACAGTACTTTTTTTACAGGCTGCCTGGGAAGGAGAGAGCAGAGGCTGATAGGAGTGATGCCCCAGTGCTTCAAACCCGCACCTCTGCTAGCTCCCAGGGAGAGCCGGTCCCCACAAATGGTCTATCCTCTCACACACATTCCCCTGGCTTCTGCGCACGCTTTCTGGGGTTAGTTTTGTCTCTGCGGAAAGCTGTATTAGACAGGCAGATAATGTTTTATCGGGCTATTTGGTGAGCGGTGTCCACGCACTCTCCTGAGGGCTGTACAAGATGTCCTGGGGATAGAGTAGTTTAGGAATAGAAAATACCAAAACCTGCCTGCGATGGCAAGTCTGGAGGGCAGGTGAGGACGGTGTTGCCACATGAGCCCTCCGCTCGGAGCAGCAAGGGGTTGCCATGGCCCATCGCCTGCTGGTGCAGAGATCCCAGGACCCTGGGTGCAGGGTGCTGCGCACCCAGCCCCTGCGTGGGTTTTGCCCTGGCATCTCCACCGGGCTTGGCTGCAGCCACTGGAGGTCACTGCTGGTCTGCAGCTCCACATGCAAAGCCACTTTTGGAGAGCGGAGCAGCAGGCCTGCTCTCAGGTCATGGCTCTGGGATGCTCTGCCTCTTACTCCCTGCAAAGTCCCTGGGCGCTGGGTGGCTGCTGGCACGTAGGACCTCCGCTCTATAGAAGGTGGGGCACCCTCAACCCTCCCTAGTTATCCCTGTCCGCTCCTGCTGGATGCAAGGACCCTTTGAGGACCCGTCACTTTCAACCGCACAGCTCAGCGTAGGACCTCCCGGGAGGGATGCCGGCCCCAGGGAACGTCCCGCAGCTTGCGAGCAAACAGCGGTGCCGCGTGTGAAATGCAAAGCCTGCAACCAGTGCTCTGGAAGGCAGAGGCGGAATTTTAGTGGCATGTGGTGCTGCGCTCCAGCTCCGTGGGCGCAATACAGTCAGCGCTGGGGCTTTGGGGCTGAAAGGGCCCTTCTAGGAGTGTTTGGAGCTGTTGCTGAAGAAGTGGGTGATTTCATAGAAATGTCCGTGTCCCTTCACTGTCTTTTGCTGTTTGAGCATCCAACCAGAACCGTGGACCTGGGAAACCTTAGGGCTGACTGGCTCAGCAGGAGATCGATGCTACCAGCAGCAATGTGAACTGGTAAAATCCCCATTGAAATGTCCTCACCGTTCCCGAGGGGGCTGGACATGTGCTTCGAGCTCCGGTCCCAGCTGTAGCACCCGGCTCCTATGGCAGGACAAGTATCACCTTTCAGGACTTAGAAGTTCAACTGCTTTGGGGTGATGCTGTTGCTCAGCATTTAAGTAAAACTGGGACTAAAAGCTTTTGGTGTTTCCACATGCGCTGAACACTGTCTCCTCACCCACAGGTTACTGCAGGTAGTGAGCAAACATCACTTACTTGTTTAGAGCAAAACTGACCTGCTTTCTGCTGTGAGAGCTCACCCATCAGCAGTATTATCCTCTCCCACCCCAAGGGCTAAGGATGGCGTTTTCTCATTTAGAGTGTGCAGTGCAAGCCTCAACTGAACAACGAATCTGCCCCTCTAAATCTCCTTTAGAGAAGAAGAGGGAAACAGCAATGGAAAAACTCCTAAATGGCGAGTGGGTGCCTCTTGGTTTTGGCTGAGGAGCAAACACTGAGGCTGAGAAAGTGTTTCAGGTCCAAATGGTCCTCCTCAAACACCTGGCAGTGCAGCATGGTTCTGGATGGGGGGGAAGGCTTGTGCAGGTCCACAGGTCGCCGCAGGGGTGGTGCATGCCAGCAGAGGTTACAGCAACTCATCAGCATGTAAAGCGCTCTGAGTCGGCCCAAATCCTGACTGTGAGACGAGAGGACTGGGAAATAATGGGATGCTCCTGAGGAAAGGGTGAAGACGGGGAGTTAGTGGGATGCTGAGCAGCTATCAGCAGCCCGTCAGAAAGCTGAGCAATGCCACAAGGGCGATACAGGCTCCTTTGTCCCAGGGTCACGCTGGGATCCTCCTGTTCAGACCCGAGGGCAAGTCTCGGGGCAATTACTCTCCGTGTCCTTGAGGCCCGCTCTGAGCCAGACTGCTCTGTCATCAGCAGAGCCTTGATGCAGGGGATTTGAAGCGAACCTTGGATGGCCTCCAATACCTTTGCAGAAGTCTGCAGGAGAGGGTAAGGCAGCATCTTCAGCCCCATGGGAAACCTCTTGCAGGGCTGCCGTCATCCCAAACGGTGCTCTGGGGAGCAGAGGCAGCCCTCATGTTCCTGTCTCACCACTCTGATGGGGCGTTTAGCTACGCATCTTTGGGGTGCCCTAAATACAGACCTAGAAAGCAGGGCATGGGGAGTGTGACTCTATTTAAAGGTGGTTTTGGCCGTGCTGTTCTTGCTGGGAGTGCCTGTGCTATGGGAGCTGCTCTCTGCCTCTCTCCTCTTCCCAGCACTGTGTCCAGAAAATTTGAGCCAAACAGAGAAAATATAAAAACTGTGGTGTTTATTTCTGTACATAACCAAAGTGCTCGTAATTAGTGTCTCCAGATGGAAAACCAGACAAGTTTCCTCCCCCCAAACCAGGTGCTACGTTCTCAGGCTTCTAATTTAAAAAAATGCTTAATGTCCCCATTTTATTTTTTCAATAAGAAAACATGCTTTTTAGGAAAAAATACTTTAGAGGCATGTTCTTATCGGGAAAAAATGAAGAAATACCACTTTTTTTCTTGCCAGCCTCCCTCCAGCGCTGGAGAGGTGTTCGGTGGTTGTGGCTGATAACGGTCCAACTCGAGAGAAGAATGCAAAACACAAGAACAATATTTACTTGAAGCTAATAGTAATTTTCACAAATGGTCACCAAGAGAGCCCAAATATCAGCAGAAAAGGGAAGCTGCTTTATCTCTCTGTTGCTGGAACGCTGCCTTCCGGCATGTAGGGTTGAGGCAATCTTATCTCCATCTGCTGCCTCAGTTATAAGAGCAGGGGAACTGCTGTTTGGGTGATAAGAGAGGCCAGAGGCTTCTCCATTAATATGTAAACTTTGGATCAAAAGGAAGACGAGAGGCTCTAGGCAGAAGCCACCTTTCAATAAATGCGTTTTGATTCTGCACACACCAGCAAAAGGCAGAACGTGTACGCACTGGCTTCCATAAAGAGGGCGAAGGGGATGGGATGGAGGTGTGAACCTGCTACTTAACTTTCCCAGTTTGGGCTGAATAACGTCCACACCGAAGGATGATTGCCTGAAGTAACACCTTTGTAATACTTGTCCAAGCTCTCTCAGATAGATTCTCAAATCCAGGAAGGACTGTGTCAGTCAAACACGATCTATCGCCCTCCGTGGCAAGCAGCCTCTGCATTTGCCCTGTAAGATGGACCGAACCACCGACAACTCATTAAAAAATCCCCCAAAACACCAAGATATGAAGAACTTTCCAAACACCTTGGCGGCTTGTGCCCATGGCTTGAAATTGTCTGGTTCCCTGTGCGAGCCTTGCTCAGATGCAGCTCTGCCTGCCACCCCTGTTAGAGCAGTAATTTCTCTCCTTCCAGTGCCTTCGTCCCGTGCTGGGAGTCCTGACAGTCTCAAAACACCTTTTTAATCCACCCTTCGCAAACACTAAAATGCTTGTGCTCTTGTGGCTTTTAATTACAAGATGGTTTTTACGACCTCAGATGATTCTTGCAGCCCTGCCTGTCTTGGAAAAACATGTGGAAAGGCTCAAGTGTAGACACTAGAGCGGGAAGTGGTTGCTGAGGATCCACGTTACGATGGGGAGATGCAGAGCTGCAGTGAAATGCTTTAATGCCTTGGAGACACCAGTGTCTTCCCTTTTTCCTTCAGCCATGCCCTGCTCGAGCTCCCCCATCTCTTTCCAAACTCGCTCAGCACCCAGTGGGTCTCCAGCTTTTATCCTGTGTTTTTCAGCTCCACCCTCCATACAATTATCCCTGTTACAAAGTGAGGCTTGAGTCTGCTGGTCCGTGCTCTTTAGGAGGATCTCTTGCAATTTCCTACGCTCTTCCCTGCTCTGTTTCAACTTTGCCTTCATTTCCCTACTTTTGGGGAAAGCTCTGTGCGTTGCATTCCTCTGCCTTGCTTTTTTTTTTTGTTTGTTTTGTTTTCTCAAAGTGTGGATCTGACCCCCACTGAAATACAAACTGTTCCCCTCCCCAGCCTCATCCTTGCTGCCTAATGTAGCACCAACCACATCTCTGGCAACAGAGTGCAAATTCCCCCTCCCGCCCCAAGGAGTAAGACGGCACCGAGCCGTGAGTGAGCCGAGTTGCCTTCGTCTGCAAATAAAGGCGAACACCTTCAATTAATCTGGAAAGAACACACAATAATTAGCAACAGGTTATGCACCATTCTGTCTTGCTTCTCTGCCTTTCTCCCTGAGGATTATTCCTGGGGTGAATGCCTCTGCGGTTGCATTTATAAAAAAAAAAAGTTAAAAAGCCCCAGACCTCCTCCAGAAATACGTTTTTCCACATTCCAGGGCGATTTGGCAACCGCAAAACTCTGTGTTAAAGGAGGGTCATTCACTCCCTCTGTCGGGAGCCTCCTCCTTGCTGGCTGCAGCTGTGCTCCCTCCTGTTTGATAAACGGGGAGAAAACAGTGGGTTTTGGGATTGGCTTGCAGAAGGGTTTCTTGGGTACGGGAAATTCATTCATTTGCAGAAGAAGGCTGTCTTTCACAAGGATTAGGTGGGGAGGGCAGGCTTGGCTCCTCCAGCCCCCAAGCGAGGGGTGCCTCTGGCTGTCCTGCAGCAGTTCCTCTCACGGTCTCTTCTGATGCCCTTAGTGCAGCATTTTTCTTTTTATAAGAGGGTTGTGGAGGAGTTGAGCAGAGCCCTTGACAGCTTTGCAGAGAACTGGGGTGCGTGACAGGCAGCTGTCCAGTCCCTATTTTTCCCCTGTTAGCAGGAGGCTGCAGACCTTGGAGTTGGCCTGGTGCAAGGCAAACTCCCGCCCAGGCATGGTGCCCTGCCTGCCTTTTCGAGCAGTGCTGCTCTGGCTCCCGGCAGACTTGGAAACGGTGAAGATTTCTCTGTAGGGCAAAGCAATGGCAAGATGGTCAGGAGGCTGTGGATCTTGTGCTCCTCCCAGACCAACATATTCACCTGCAGGGCTTCTCCTCATGGTCTAGGCATGGTGCTTCCACCCCCATCACCATGAACTTGTGGTGCCCTTCACCTGCTCTGTACTGGTTTTGACCTGCTCTGCTCAGTAAGTGCACAACCATTAACTCCCTCTTCTTCCCAAGAAATCCTCCTTTTTCTCAAGCACATCATGATGTTCCTACACATCTGGCTATACCCTGAGCTCACCTGTATGGGATCTGCTCCTCTCTCAGCTGCAGGCACATGAGCACCGGGCTGCCAGAGAACCTCAGCATGGTGTCAAAGTGGATCGAGGTCTCCACCTCAGTTTGGCTTCTCATGGTGGCTTGGAGGAAAGGGGCATCTAGTTCTGCCTGGAAATCAATGGTGAGGCTTCCCCTGCAAGAGAGAAGCACGTGGGTCCAGTCAGCGAGCAATGGCCCTGCACTGGCAACAAACAATTCCACAAGTGTTTTAATTTTAGGTCTGGCCATGGAAAAGGAGTTTGGAACTAACGCCCACCAGGCCCGTAACCAGTGTGTCCACCAGGAAGCGCCGGACCCATCGGGAGAAGAGCAGGGGGCCATGAAAGCCAGCCCAAGATGGAGCGTGCCTCGTGCTGGGTGCTGAGCTCCCCAGGTACCCTGTGTTGCCAGAGCCGGGCAGTTTCCCACCTGCTGACCTTGCATTGATGCTGGTTTTCAGTTCCTGCTCCCAAATGCTCAAGTCCATGTCAGCTGAAATGTCAAGCCCCAGCCCGCCCTGGAGTTTGACGGCAACTTGGATGCCAGACTGTAGAGGGATGACCTGGGAGATGGAGAAAGCAGAATGTGCTGTGACGGGACACCTCTCTTGGCCAAGCGGCTGGTACTGGCAGCGACTTGTGGCTGCTGGGACTGCCTATCCCAACCCTGCAGCAGGGCTTGTGTGGGAGGAACTGGAACCACTTTGTGTCCCACAGCAGAGCCAGCCATCCTGCTGTTTTACCCACCCCAAGAGACCTCTGGCAGTGCCACCTTGCTCTTAGCTCTGTAGCCACAGAGTAATATACCTAAAATCCGCTGGCTCACGCATCGGATTCACTTAGGATTTGCGTGGAGGCAGGTCAGCCGCCCCTATCTGGTACCTGGTGATGGTCCATCAGCAAGAGGTTCCCTTTGACCACGCTTGTGGGTTCTCCGCTGCTTAACAGGACCTTGGCCATTAGGTCTGTATATCCCTGGAAGAAGACGATCGGCCGCAACTGAACATCGAAGAAGATGGCAGACATCCCAGCCATGAGCTCTGGCTCCTCTTCCCCTTCCAAGACATTTTCTCCCAGCATCGACTCCATCCCTTGTGCTTCAATGGTGACCTAAAACACAGAAGCGGGGACATGTAAGTTGCATGGAGCAAAGCTGGAGGGTCCATTTCATGCCCCTGCAAGGCTATTTGAGTTGCTGTACTTGTCCAACCCTTGCATAGGCACCCTTTGAAGCAGGAGGACAGTGATGGAGTGGGCTGGATGGGGCATCCAAGCTATCCCTGAGCGTTGTGCAGCAGCGGTGTCATAGCCACTGGATTTTTTTGGGGGTGGGGGGCAGGGGGCTCCCTCCTCCAGAGCAGGTCTGTGTGGTTTCACATCAGTGATGGAGGGGGACGAATTAAGAGCTGCGTGCACTTACGTATTTCTGATATGGGGCACACTGAGTGGGGACATGAGGTCAAGCACCATGAGGAGGTTGAGAGGGGATACAAATGGGGCAGTGGCACCACTGGGTTGGTGCTGCCACCCTGCCCTCCACGTATGAGTCCCCCAGCCGCTCTCCTGCCATCACACCTGAGCTGCGCGAAGCCACTGGCCGCGGCTGAGCAGCGAGAAGTCAGAGACGCTTTTCCTCAGGAATCCACCCTCCAAAAACAGCAGGTCCAGCCCGAAGGTGGAAAGCAGGTCCTGGGTGACTGAAAGGCAGAGAGACACCCATAAGCATCCCCAGGCTGTGCCTGGGAAGTCTCTTTTTGTGAACGAGACACAAACGGTGCTGGACCATAAACACCCTGAGAGCATCCCTGAGGGGATGAAGGCTGACAAGAAAACACAGAGCCCGTAGGTGGGATGGGCAAGGCTGGGATTCCAGCAAGCGCGGTGCCATGACCTCAGTGCTCAGCAGGACAGGGAGGTTTCTTAAAAGGGCTCATCCAGATTGATTGCGGCAACAGGGAGGTCACTGCGCGCGTCTAAAAGCGGGATCCTGAGAAGTCCTTGGTAATTTGTTAGCCGCCTCAATAGATTGTACGACTGCTCCTGTAGAGCTGTCCCATCTGTGGTCAGGGTGGCTGACCCGTATCTCATACGTTAGGCATCAGATATCTGATAAAGCTAAATGATTCAGAGGGGAAAGCTTCCCTGCACCATCTCCTTCCGCTCTTGCAATAATCAGAGGATTTAGCATTGCGCTGTTTTTCTTCCGGGTGCCTCCCGCTACCCCCTCCAAGGCCAGGCTGAGCTAACGTGAAGAGGGCCAGGACTGAGAGCTGAGGGGCGAAGATTTAAGCAGATATTTAGCAAGTGTCAATTGTTGCAGTCTTTCTGAAGTCTGATTTTTATCTCAGTACAAGGACTCTCCTCTTTGAAGAGCTTATTAAAAACACCTAAGGAACCGAGGAACGGTGCTAAACATCTTGACTTATCAGAAAAGCATAGAAACTCCCACCTACAGTCTACCATTGGCTTCATCTCCGGCTGAAGTTCCTCTTCCAAATTAGCAGGATTTGGAAAAAGTACGTGGCACAGCGCAGCCCCCTTGCTGTAGGGGTGTCGGGGAAAGGTGCGTGTATATATCTCAGGTGATGGCAACCAGCCAGCTGCAGCTGGTGCTGGGAGACACACTCAGGAATCTCACACTGAGATTTTGGGGCGTTTCTACAAAGCTGAGGCCTCTCCTGAAAGCTGCTTTTCCCTACTGGCCCCTCCTTTAGCCGCTCAAGGGGACCACGGGATCAGTGCCCTCCGTGGCGTGCGTCACCTGTCAGAGGTCCTGAGAAAGAAGAGGAGATGCCAGCTTTCGAGAAGAAGTTGTAATTATTTATCCGTGGGTCTCTCATGATGTCTTTCATTATTTTCCTGGAAGTAAGAGGGAAAGGGTGTGTCAGCACCGGGAAGGAAGGGAAAATGTCAGTGGTCGTTACAGAAGTCTATACAAAGAAGGAAATATAAACTTCCAAACTATTTCTCTCAGCTGCCCAGAGAAGCGTGAGCAAAAAAAGGAAACGAGCAGACATGGGCTATCCTGGAACTTCCCTCTCCTCCGGTTTATTAGCATAAACCAGTCAGGTATTTTTCTGCAGCTTTTGCTTAGCTCTGGAAAACGTTAGTGCTCGGCTTGTTTTGTGCAGATAGGAAGATTAATGTCGTTACAAGTCGTGCGCCGCCCTGCGAGCTGGAGCTTTGGCCTGCGAGGTCTCTGCCAAAGCCACAAGCCCCAGCCCTGGTGCCACAAGGCAGGGCGAGGAGGGACGCGAGGGACGCGGTGTTTCATCCGGCTGCACGTCATCTGCGTTAGCAGCCCTGCCGTTTTCTTCCTCCCGCAGCTGGGGATTTCCAGGCAACTCCAGTGCCAGCTCCAAGAAGTGACGCTAGCACGCTTTAAAGGCATGCTAGGTCAAAAGCCACAGCCGTAGCTTGCAGGAGGAGAAAAAAGCAATGTAGAACTAGGGGGAAAGATGCAGCCTTCCCCTGCAGACCCACCTTGCCGGGTGGTGGTCGGCACGCAGGCTGTTCTGGACCTTCAGCAGCAGAAACATCGCCGTCTCCGTCTCCAGCTCGCTGGCGGCCAGCAGGATGTTGACAACGTCCATGGGCAAGGGCTCGTTATCTAGGAGGATTTCTGCAGCAGCCAGGCGACACATTTTTTCATAGCTCTTCCTCTTCTCGTGGAAAATCCTCCTCATTGCCCGTTTCACCTGATGCAAAAGGATAATTAAAACAGCGCTGTTAGGATGGCGAGGTGCAAATGGTGGGTCCGTTTGCACCCTGATGGCGTGGCTTTGGGCGGGAAGAGAAGCACCAAGCCTTGGCAGCTTCACTTCATACCTTGCCGGAGATGTGCCGTGTGGGGAATCGCCGCAGGGCGGAAACAGCTGCAGTGGCGACAGTAGTGGGACCCTCCTCAGCGTGGTCCAGGAGGGTGGGGATGGTTTCCGGGAGCACCGCGTTCCCCAGGGCCAGCAGGTAAATGACCATCTCGGACTCCTCTTTGGCATCTCTTAGCCCTCCAAGGATGGTTTCCACCCCACGGTCCACCTCCTGCTCGGGGTTTGCAGGAGGGCAGAAGCAAAGGAGAATGAGGGGAGGGACATGAGACGTTCTGAGCACGCCTGGAGGGATGGGGTGGGGGGGAGGTGGGCGAAAAAGCCAAGCGTGGGGGTCTGCAGAGGACCTACCTGCAGCCCACACAGCTGCTGCTGGCACAGCTTGTTGACCAAAGACCCCACGGCAACTATGCCCGTCTCCCAGACCTCGGGGGCCAACTGTTTCCTGTCCAGCTTATCCTGGACACCAGGAAAGGGATATTAGGAAACAGGAGGGAAAAAAAAGGGAAAAAGAGAGATGAGGAGCATATTTTACTCATTATCTCAAAGCGTTTACCAAAACAGTAAGGAAAAACTAGTTCTTACCTGCTTTGAAATGAGGCAATGCATGGTTTAATTGGATAAAATGCTGATTTTTCACAGTGGCTTTTAATTAAGCTTTTATTATCTGTAACACACTGATATAATGCACTTTCTGCTGAATGCTTTCCCTCTGAGGAGCATCTACTCACATCTCCAGTGTCCCGTTAAAAGCATGTAAAATAATCACATAAGCAGGAAGATGTATTTCTACAGAAACACATTTTCCTTTTTCAGGAAGATACCCTTGCTGTTCCCTCCTGGCTGCAATGGGGTGAGGATCCATCCGGACTCAGGTCCCTCAGGGAGGGAGAGAAATGTCTGTACTTACTAACACCAGGTGGAGAAGCTCTCCCGACGGCCGGGGAGAAAAAGCAGCTGCGTAGAGAAACTTTTCCAGCAGTGATTTGGGCTCCTTGCCGAAATCCAGGAAGTCGGAGAGAGCCGCCAAGGATGCCACCGACTGTGCGGCCACCGCCGCCTCCACGATGAAGGGGCTGGAGAGAAGAGAGGTCGTCAGTGGCATGACCTACTGTTGGAGCTCAAGAAGAACTAAGGTGCCCTGTGCAGCTCTTCATCTCCCTTTCTCTTCTCCGTGCTTTCCTCTTGGGGTAACTCTTGGGAGCTTCAGTTCATGGGTTAAAAAAAAAAGGACCGAGAAGGTTGGCTCTTTCTCTGAACTTACCCACGTTGAGGTATACCACTGCAGAGTGGAGCCTGGCCCCAGCGCCCACATTGACAAGGGACGGATGCTATGGCCGTGGGTGGATGGGCTGTAAATAACAGACCTCCAACGATATTTGCAGAAAGCCTCACTGGACCATTCACTCCACTCCAAAGCCAGCAAAAAAAAAAAAACAACCCCAAAAGCCATGCAGTGCTGGTAGAGAAGGGGCATTAAGAAAAACCAGCGTACATTTGCACTAGTTGGGACAGCTGCCCACACTGGGTATGGTGTACAGACCAGTACCAAACGACCCTAGTTGCCTGGAATGACGCGCCAGGGACCTATGGACCCTACACGCCAGGGCTTTAGGTGCACAGAAAGCCAATTTTGGCAAGATAGCTCCTGGTAGCCTCACAGCGTCTCCTCGGGCACTCTCCTCAGCAGCTGCAGAACATCTCTCTTCTTTGCGCTGCGCAGCATCTGTATGAATCTCTGGAACTGCCACGTGGTCGCCACCTTCGACGTGTCCACTTTGACTCTGTGGCTGTCAAAAGCCTTCAGGTAGGCTCTCAGCTGCAAAGATGAAGTTTGTTAGGTGGGATTTAGCCTCTTTTACTCCCACGATCACGGGATAATGCTTACAGTCGGGGCCCGTGGGGGTCATGCAATTGCCTGCAGGCATCTACCGCAGCCTCCCGCCCCAGCCACTGAGGACTTGTGCTGAAGCCCAAACGCCCCAATTTGCGGCATGTGCCAGGAAAAGAGCAGCAGAAACTGAGAGCATCGCTGGCGCCTGAAAGTTTTTTGCAATTCCAGATTTCCTAGGTGAAAAGCCTGGAGGACTGGAGCAGGCAGAAATAACCCCTCGTTTGTCCTTGCTGGCATGACTGGCAGTGGAAATATTTCCTGACCTCGGACCTGTGATGAGTTTAACCCAACTGTATGTGCCAGCTGTGCAGCAGGTTACTTCCCTCATCACAGAAATGCAGCTATGTCTGGAGGGAACAGAGGGATCCTTCCACCATGGGTGGAAGGCACATCAGGCACATTTAGGAGGGGTAACAGGCTCTCCCGGGGCTGCATCCTGCCTCGACAGCAGTAACCAGCCCCTCCCAATGCACCACCACTTTCAGCCCCAAGCCTTCTCCAAGCCTTTCAATCCTACAGCCTTCTCCTGCCCGTCCAGGTGCCCAGCTTAGGGGAGAGCACATGGTGAGTTCTGGGAGTGGGTAGCATCACCGACCGATGGGCAGCGGGTGCAGACCCTCCTGAAGGGCAGGCTGGCCATGCCTAGGGGCTGGTGCCGTCCCTCCGTGCCACCAAGCGCATCCTCGAGGCTTCGTCCAGCCACTTCTGCTGGGCCGGGCGTGGGAGGGGATGCTAGCTGGAGCTGCTGCCTGTGGAGGGAGAAGAAGCCATCGGGAAGCGCTTTGTTATTTGCACCCTCTGTGGCTCGGAGGCTGGCGGGGTTCAAGCAGGTTTGGGGAAGCAGGAGACGCGAGGGGATGCTGTAAAGAGGTGTCTGGTGCTGCCTCCGTGCCATGCCCAGCTGCTGCACCCTGTCCTCCTCATTGCCTGCACCAGGCTGTGCCGGTGGGAAGGCAGCAAACGCTTCAGCTCCAACAGGCGCATGTTCATCCCATGCCGGGCTGCCAGATTTGAGCAGCAGTGTGAGGGCATCACTCACCTCGAACTGATTTTGAAGCTGGTGGAAGACCTCAGGGCTGGAGACAGCACGTGGCTTTCCTCTGCCAGCACTGACAGGAGGAGGTTGTCTTTCACCTTGTACTGGCTTCTGCTGGTGGGCTGCCACTCGACCCCGAAGATCTTGAAAAAGGAAAAGCGAGGAGAAAAACCACAACCTTTTCTCTCTTCCCCTCTCCCCAGGAGATTTCTCTCCTCCCTGTTAGCAGCAAAAGAGCTTTCCAGTCCACGAGGTCACCCACTTTGCTTGCAAAATGTAGGAAAGGAAAATCCAGAAGAGCCCAACCAGGTGTGGGAGAAGGCAGCGCCAGGTGAGGACCTTGCCATGGGGATGCCCTCCCTGGTGGCTGATGCTGGGAGATGGGCGGTGATGCCATGTGGACTTTTCCTTTCGTCACTGGATGTTGTCACCCTGGCTCAGCCACAGAAGAAATTGGCAGCCCAAGGAGCAGGGGATGCTCCTGCCTGGCGTGTGTGATGCCCAGAGACTGCAAACTGGAAGTAGGTGCCTCCCAACGCATTGCCCTTCCTTCAAGCGCGTCTGACAGCTGCATGGTGTGGGAAGAGGTATGGCCCTCAATGCCAAAACCTGACTCAACCAGGCGAGCATCCAGCAAGGACATTCTCCAGGCAAAAGAGGAAGTTAAGCCAGAGAGCTCGTGCCAAAAAAATGCTCGGCTTCTGCGCAGTGACTGGTCTCTGGCTTTTTTCGTTCCAAAAGAAATGACGCGCTTGCTGGACTTCACCTCTGCTCCATCTCCCAGACTGGCGAAGGGAGGGCCGGTCACCCCAGAAGATGTTATCGGAGCAGCTGGGCTTGCACATGGCATGTCTTGAGGAAGGGCGAGAGGTGGGTTTTGACAGCAAACAACATTAGAAATAATAAGATCGCTATTTCAATAGAGGGTATTTTTTTAATCCAAGGCTTTGCCTCTTCCAGAGCTGGGCAGCGTCGTTATTTTGCTGTCACAGCTGCGGATGCAGGCAAGGTCCAGAGAGCTGCCTCAAACCAGGCAGCACACTCGTGGGAAAACCCTGTTGCCAAAAATGTGCTACATGGGGTTTGTTACTTTCTTGGGTAAGATTGCCGTGACTCATGCCAGAAACCTTTTATTCTACGAGCACTCGGAGTTTGACTGCCGGGTGTTGAGATCCCTGCCAAAGCCCGTGGCCTCTCTGTGTGGTGAGGCCCATTTTTATATTGAATTCAGTAGAATTTATATATTAAAAAATTCTACTAGTGGCAGATATAATTGCCAGAGTTTCATCTGTTTATGTCAGGGCTGAACACGGGCTACTGCTTTAAATGACACAAGCAGCGCTCTTTTCTCCTGTCAACCTAATCCCCAATCTGATGAGTCTGAGGTCCAGAAAACATTTCTGTACCTCCGCCTTCCCGAGTAGGATTAGGTGACAGGTCAGAAGTGCTAACAAGGATGGGGATGGGATGACCCAGGACATCTTTCCTTCTCCTACCCACCTCGAAACCATACGCTCCTCCTGAGGTGTGGTGGTGCATCCCACCTTGGGTGTGGGTCTAAGAGCTAGAGGCCCATCCCAGGCTGGTAAAGCCAGCTGGGAGTGGGACTCAAACCCCACCTGCAGGAAGATTTTGAGGACAACCCTGATGTACTTGATGTAAGTTGAGCCCACTACCGCAAGAGCAATGGACTTGCTTTGTTTACGGAGGCAAATCCGGACTTCGGCTTTGCGCAGCTGAGGAGATCTTTTGTCTTCGTGACGGAAAGGTTGGACATGGAGTACGCGACTTGGCAGCTCCCGGAGACATCCTCCTGAAACATGGATATAAGTGACCGTGGGCAAGGGTGATTGGCTTTGATGGAGCCTGAATGGAATGATTTGTGTAGAGGACAGACAAGAAGGACAAACTAATAAATAGAAAAATCATCAAAAAGCTAGAAACTGGGCCGTATTTGGGGGTGCTGGCTTGCTCCAAGTCCACCTGGGCAGGAAATCTGCTTTTGCAAATATAGGTGAACTCCCGTAGCAGCACCTTTGTGCCTGCAGTTTGGGGTTTGAGGTTATTTCGTGTTGTTCGAAGGTCACTCCAGCATCAGCTGAGCTCAGGAGGGAGGGATTTCCCTGCTGGACTGGGCGAAGCAAATCCCACTTGGCAGAAATCCTTGAGTTTTTTCTCTGCTTTTCCTACTCTTCAGGGAAATATGATGATTTTGTAAGTGTGCCCATTCCCCGAAATCATCTACAGATCATTTTTCTTGTTTGATGTTCACAAATCCCTTCTGTCTTTCCAATAGTCACCCTCACTCACAGCCCAGGGGCAGCTGGAGCAGCAAAGCCCGTGACGTTTAACTTAAATTTCGTCTCTGCTGAAGAACCTGGTCTGGCCGTGCTTCACGGCCAGCTTTCCTGCTGTGGCACGGTCCCTGGCTTTTGGGCATGATCCTGCCCTGGCTCCATACCTACCTCCACTGCGGTGCCAGCATGGGGCTGGAGCTGGAGCAGACTGACAATGCCTCGCTTCAGGTTCAAGATCAAGGTGCTCTCTTCTTTGTCCCCGTAGAAACCTTTGACCTGGGAGGGCAAGAGGTGGCGCCTGGCTGCAGGGATGGCTCTGAGGACCCTGTGGACTCTCTGCTGCCTTCCCTGCCAAAAGGCATCTCCCCTGCAGCGTAAGTGACATCCTGTAGATACCCAAAGATTTTTCACAAGGAGGACCCTATCCCTCAACAGCATGGGCTTTGTGGATGCATGCCCACAAGTTTTCCCTTTTCCCGCCCCGCTCTGCAGTTTTGCCAGGCCTTAGAGAAGGTTAGAAAGGAGCTCACATCCCACAGTTGGGACCTTTAAACACAGAATGCTGCAGCTCTGGCTGAGCCTGCAGACCCTCTGGAGGATGGGGATGCTCCGGACCCTGCGGAAGATCTGCATTTGCCACCCTGTCCAGTTCCTTGTGCTCTGATATGAAATCAGAGGTGGAGCAGGAGTTTGTACGGGCTTTGTAGCTGGGAAAATTTAGGATGCGGGCAGAAGTGTTCTTTGGAGGGAATGAGCAAGCCCTGGAGGTGTCCAGCTGACCTTCCCGCTACTCCAGGAGATGAACACCGGCTGCTGGAGCTCTGCCCACACCTCCTGGCTCAGTGCAATCTCTGCAGTGTGACATCCAGTGCCATCCTGGCTCCTCTCCTCTTCTGGCTTGTGTTGGGCTTTCAGGTCATAGATCTACGACAGCAGAAGATGGCAGAAAGCAGTGACCAAGCATGCCCGCTCCAAGGCTTCTGTGCGTTTTACCTGCAGGTGACAGCCCCTCGGTCACAAAGGTAATTTTTTGCATGGTTTGAAAAGGGAAAGGGGGTAAGGAAAAACAGCATCGCTACTCCCAGAAGGAGCACCCGGCTGCAACGGCTTTGCCACCTCACGCACCTGCACCTGGAGCAGCTCTTCCCCTCCTCGGTCCCTCCAGAGCCGGTGCAGCTGGACCAATGCCTCAGCCCGCAGCCAGGCTCCCCGTGGGGACGGCGTGGAGGTGTGGTCCAGCTGGACATCCAGGGTATAGCGGTACTGATACAGGGTCCCGGGCAGGAAAGAAAGTGGCTGCAAGTCCCCTAAGGAAAGATGCAAACGTTGAAAGTGCGTGGTCGCAGGCCTCCGTCCCTCCGCTTGCCGCAGCTGGCACCCTCCGTCCTAGAGAGGACCTGGACTCGCAGGAATGCTTGCGACCTGCGTCACTTCGCCTCCTGGAAGTGTCATTTTTATGCCAAGCCGTAGGTATAGACGATGCATTTGGAGGAGAACACGGGAAGGTTTTAACAGGAAATTATTTCTGCCTGTGGTGTGGATGTTTGGGTGTTCTCGGGGTGACAGCCGATTCCTGCTTGCATTTCCAGTCCTGCCTTAGAAATGATAGCCAGGGTGGGGGCCCTCCTCAGGGACTTCAGGACTTTTCGAAGCTGCTGGAGAAACGCACCTGAATCCTGAAGCAAAGGATCCCACACTCAGGAGGGATGTCTCGAGCTGTCCTTTCAGCAGTGTGCATTAACTGGGGCACCGCTAGCATTTTAATTTAGGGGAGAAGAGAGGCCGTGTTCTTCATACTGTGTTTTTCCCATCAGACCCACCAATATTTAATTAAATCACTGACTTTGTGATGGGCAAAACGAAGTTTCTGGGGCAACATTGAAGCTCCTTGCTTCAATCTTATTTATCTGGAATTATTTGGAGGGTCCTCTCTTGTTCATATACAAACATAATCATAGCGGGGAGGGTCACCTTCGCCATGATGTAACCAGTCTAACCTATTTCTAAAGCAGTTTGAAATTCTGCTGTGAATATGATGCACTTGCTGGGCTTCTGAAATGTTTTTATAGTTTTGCTACTTCAGTTTAATAACAACTGAAAGGAATCGGTGGAAATCCAGCTCACTCCCTGGGGCTTTGCACCATGAGTCAGACTGGAGTTTCTATATTTCTGCACCGTGCACAGTTTAAAAAAACTCCAGCTCTCCCGTTTTCCTCACCCCCAAGACGAAAATATTCCCCGCCTCCGGAGACGCTCAGACCATTTGCAATTTTTGTGGCAATAACTCTTCCCTCCCCAGCCGGAGACCGGGGAGATGCTGCTCTATGGTGAGCCCTGGGAGACTCTCTGCGTGCCAGGATGAGCATCCCACCTCTCGGGGCATCCGGACCCCGCTGTGACCCTGGACCCGAAGCGGCTCGAAGTCTCTTACCTTTTGCTGTGCTCACCAAGGAAAAGCAAAGCAGGCAAATGTATTCCGAGACTGCCTGTGGATTCATGGCGGGCTGTGGGAGCTGGGTGGGAGATGGTGAAGAACGGGGGTGGGAGAGGGACTATACAACAAAAGTGGGCAAAAGATTTGCAGCGTCAGGCGATGAGGCCCAACCTTCTCACTATCCCCGCCTTATACACCCCAAGGAAAAGCAAATAATTAAACCTTTGCACAAAGCCCCAGCAGCCACGGAGGGTTTGGAAATGAGCTGAGGCTTGACAAAGGCTGGCGGGAGGAGGGGAAAGCTGCAAAAAAGAGCTGCCAGAAGGAGAGCCGGGTGGAGAGATTGCCAGCCTGCCTTGATGGATGGGAGGAGGATGATCCGAAAGCTGCCCTGTCCCCTGGGGAACCACCTCTTCCCACCAGAAAGCAAAGGGGAAGAAACGGTTGCTTTTAAAAGAAAAGACCCAGGAGGGGGAAGGGGGAAAACTGCTTTTTTCATCCTTTCAGTTACAGACTGGGCTCTGCAGCCTGGAGGCTCATGTTACTTAAAGGGCCAGGCTGGAGGGGTCGGGGAGAGCCTGGTGGTGTGTTGTACGGCAAACGTGGCTACCCCCAAAAAACCGCATGGGAAAGGGCTTCGGAGATGGGTGCTTTGCTGGTTGTGCTCCACACAGCCTGCCAACCCCTTGGCCCACCAACCACGCATGTGTGGTGGGTTTTTTTTCCCCACACGTGAGCTTTCTTATTGCGGAGTTCAATCGGTTCCTAAAGACAGGATAGGCTGCAAAGGGCCAGCGTCCCTACGAGGTGGTGATGGAGCGGCTTAGGGTACCATGAAGTCTTTTTGCCGGAAAGAAGAGGCAAGCGGGAGAGAGCGGGGCGCATCACATTCTTGTCCAGAGATCTGACAGGCCGTAGTGTCATTATGGAAGTGATCTGCATATCGCAGTGAGACCAAAACCCAATGGTTTTAGTGTTACGGCGTTTTCAGGGGCACATCTTCCAGCTCTGCATCACCACTGGGCTTTCGGGCCACCACTGTGACCTGAAAAGCAGGGCAAACCCAACTGTGAGCTACGTGGGGAAAGGCCGTCTATAGATTTCCCATAGAGGGTGTCTCCACTTGGTCCTCTGATGGTCTTCATGGACAAATATCCCACGCTTAGACTGGAGCCTTTTCGTCTCTTTATTTTCTTCCTTGCAGGTCTCAGCTTTTCATTCGATAGCTTTCTTTTGAGCGACGATCGCTAGGGCTATCCTTGAGTAGGCTGCTCAAGATGTACCCCATGGGGTGGGAAACCGTGAGTAGGGAGAGTCTGCCTGCATCAGCTTCTCCTCTTGGGATGCACGGACCTGCAGGACTTCTGCTCTGCCAGCGTGCACTGAGAGAGCAAAGCACACCGGGGATGGATGGAAGCCCTGCTAAAAGCTTTAGCGCTTTAGCCAGAGTGGGGAAAACCAAAATATTTCAAAGACCAAAGAGGCCATTGAGGGTCTAAGTCCCAAAAATAAGGTCCCAGAATGTTTGCTGGTTGCAGTCAAACACGCTACCTGGAGAGGAAAGGCAAACAGAAATAGCTTGTGAAAAAGACCCTGCTGATAAAGAAGCCTTAACCTGGAACCGAACTTCAGCAGGTTTGCTTAGACTCGGCTGCTGAGTCCTTCCAGGACCTCAGCTTGGGGAGCTGACAAGCTGCAACCTGCTTTCCCACAGGTGGCTCTGGCTGCCAGTTTCCAACCGCTTGGAAGTTTGAGAGGTGAAACCATGCGATGGTCACTTGGCAGAGTTTTCCCTGCGGTCCCAAGGAAGGGAGTGTATCCACTGCCCCACAACCACATCCCAGTGGGAGGAAACCTCCTCCTGTAGCCTGTGCTACCACCTGTGAGATGCTGAGCTCCCACTCGAAATCTGCACAGGAGGCGTCTTGCTGTCATTTCTTAATCTCCTCTGTTATAATCTTGTCCTCATGACAAGACAGCAATGGGCAAGGAAAGTTACCAGGGGTGGGATTTATCTCTGGGTTCCTAAATTATGTCTTTAGACTAAACCAACTGTCCTGGATCCTTTTAAAGGCAGCAGAGAGAGAGGGAGATACCTTCGGAGGATGCTACGTGCCGCTTATCTTGGGCACTGCCTTACACTGACGTTAATCTTCTTCTGATTTTATTAAACTCTATCAATTATGTAGGAAATTTAATACCTTGCTCAGACTTTGATGTGTAACTTTGAACTGAATCCTGCTTTCTGATGTGCAGCTTTGCCAGTCACTGCCACAACCTGTCTGCTTGGAGAGAAAACTGCCCCGCGTTTGTTAGTGCAGGAGGAGAGGCAGGGGTGCACAGCAAGTTCCAATGCCTGCTTTCACGTGGTTTCTCTTCCTCCAGACCTGGCTCTTGCTTCAGTCTCTGGAAGAATCTGTAAAAGAGGAAAGCAGAAGAAATCAGATGTTTTATATTCCTGGTGCTGGTCATGAAAATGAAGAGCAGATGGCTTTGCATGTTGCTCAGCATTGCTGTGTTTGTCCACTCCATGGTGACTATGCGACACTGTGGGTCTGGGCAAAGACACTGCCGCCCAGCATCGCTGCACGGTTACCCGTGCCCGGTGCTTTCATCCATGTACTGCTCAAGTGGCGGGATAAACGTCAGTGAGCTTTGACTCCATCCCGCAGCTGAACCAAAAGAGGGGGAAAGAAAGTATTTGAGCAAGATGAATTTCACCACCACCCACACGCTTGTCCTTTTTCCGTTCATAGGAGAGCCCTGAAGCGCAGCCTCCATAGGCCCCTGCAAGTGGTCAGCACCCATCCCCGGTGGCCGGACCCCCTGTACTGCCCGGTCTCTGCCCCCACCGCCTGCGGATGTCTGTAGCTGCAGCCTCCAACAACCCCAGAACGATGCTCTTTTCTGTAAGAAGAGGGCAAAGTGGAAACAGAAGGAAGTGTGTTCCCTCTGTTGCGTTAAAAGCTTTGATGGTAGTGTCACAAGCTGATCCTCTTTTCTGGACCTTCACTTTTAATTTTGACTCACGTCAAATTTAACCAACTTTTATAAGGCCTCCAATTTGCTACGCATTTATGAAACTTTGCAAACCTACAGACAGGTGCGTGGTCTTAAAAATGGCACTGCTGGAATCCTGGGTGCTCCTCCCGGATCATCCGAAGGAAACGTGATCTCTCGCTTCCATCCAGGCATAGCCTGCCAGGGCGAAACCTCTTCTAATAAATTAAATTAGTGTGCTCAAGGATACCTCTCTGCCATTTCACTTTCTTATTTGGACACTAGGCTGCTGGCTCACTCTAGGTTCCCTTGGAAGTGACTTGGCAGCAAGCTTTGTGGACTGAATTGGGATGCCAAGCCCCCTCCCTGTTCCTCAACCCTCCTCAAACAGGTGGTCCTCACCCCACTGGCCAGTTGTGAGCAGCCACCGCTGAATTGCCGTGGGGGAGCCTGGCTGCTGGACCTGACATGGCAGCTCCAAAAGCCGTTGGCAGGAGAGTAGGGTAGAGAGGGTCAGTGTCACCGGGTCACTGTGCCCCAGGGTCAGAGAGGCACACAGGGACCTCGCCACCCAGGCGTCACGTGACGTCAGCATGGACTTTGGCAAAGGGTGGTCAACCTGCCCAGAGGCTGAACTTGCTTAGATGAAAGCAGGGTGGATGCAACAGGGTTGCATCAAAGCCTACCGACTGCAGCCCTAACCCGTGGCTGTTTTCAGGGGATTTTTGGGTGCAGGTTCTCATAAAAAAGGTCTAGTGGAAAGAATGAGACCCCAACACTCCTTACCGAGGGGTGTACCAGTACCAGCAGCCAGTCTCTAGGCTTGGAGGCTACTGTGCTGGGGTCTGAACTGGGAAGGTAACTGCACCCTCTCAGGGATTTCCCAGCACAGATCTTGGCCGGCTGGGGAGTTCCCACCTCTCCTTCCAGTATTGGATCACCCTGGGGCAGATGGGAGGGTGGAAGGGAAGACTCCTTAAGGGCTCTGTGTTTTCCCATTTGTTGCACTTGATCTTTAGGCACACATCCCTTCCAGCCTCTTTTTATTCAGGAATTTTTAGGAAGGTCCTGCAAGCAAGCAGAACCCCCCCCCCACTGCTAACATATGCAGATAGCCCGGAGGGAGGGCAAAGTAGGAGATAAGGAAGAGCACATAACAGGCCCTGGGGGTAAATCTTTAAAGGGTGACTCAGTGGAAAAGAGCAAAGAGCAAAGGATGCAGGCTGCACCTCCAGAGCAGGGGAAGACTCAATTCTCCACACTGTGGCTGCCGCTAACCAGGACGCCCCACAGCGGGTCCCCTGAGCAGCAGGGAGGATTCACTGCGGAGCAAACTGCTGAGGAAATCAGGGGATGCTCCACCCCTCGGTAACCTCACAACAAGAAGGATGGCTTTGCTGGAATTCAGGAACGCAAGGATAATCAGGTGAAATTCTTCATCTCTACTCAACATGGCAGATGATGTGATATAATAACCTATAGCGGCTTTACATCCCATCTGGCGCCACTCATCCTTCTACTATGGACCAGAAGCTTGTGAAAACAGGCTGTCTGTCTGTCTGTCTGTCACAGCCACCTCAGCTCCAGCTACCATTGCCCAGCCACTCCAATCTCTTTTCCTTACCATGGGCCCTTACTGCGGGAAGGAGAGAACAGATTGCTCTCCACTGGGCATTGTGTCACGCTTTGCTCGCCATTTGCAGAGGTCTCTCCTTCCAGCTTCTGCTTGAGTCCCTTCACTCCTGCCCTGTAGCGGTTTTTCCGTGTCCTGTGGTGCTCCTTGCCTTTCATCTGCTGCTGCTGATAAATCGTGGTCCAACGTTGCTGCTGCTGATAAATCCTGGTCCAACGTCACAGCTACACCTCTCCAGGGCGTCAGAGTCAGGAAGGTGTCAGCTCTGCCATATGCTGGGGCGGGACTGGGCTCGTGATTCAAGAAGGGGAAAACGGCTGTGTCAAGCCAGTTCTTGGTTTGGCTCGAGTCCCTTCGTTTTTCTTGCTGGAGGCATTGGCTTGGAGTAGTGAAGGCAGGTTTCCAGTGCTGCAGGGAAGGGGTTCAGAGAGCTCCAGAGAGTACAAGTTTGTACATGATAGAGGGAGGCATACTGCATGGGCTCAAGAGTTGGGATGGGAAAAGTCAAGGCTTGGCTTGAGGAGCACGATTCACCCTAAGCGAGGTGCTCTTTTAAACTCCCCTTTTCCCAAGGAGATTCCCAACACCACTAGAAGTCCTGAAACTACCCCAAAACCCAGGACTTACAAAAGTGATGGTGCAGCCTCCAACTGAATTTAATTCATTTTTTTTTCTCCTTGCTGCATCCTCCATTTCTTTCTTTCTTTCCTTCTAAACAACCTTCACCCGCAAAATCCCCGGCATGCCCCCCACAGCACCTTCTCCTGCCTTGCTGCCTCCCGTTTGGTTATTGCAGCTGTAGAGAACGCACTGACTCCGCCAACAAGCTCCCTCAGTTCTTCCTCCTAAGAGAAAAAACTGACAGTGAATGAGCAGTTCCCACGTCATTGTACTGGTGGCACTCAAAAGCCTTCAGAAGCCCTGAGCAGACAGATCTCCTCTCATTTTTCACCCTCCCGCTGTTGCGTGCTATCACACGTTCAAGCTGATGTGACACCAGAGCTGGGGTTGGGGAGGGAGAAGTTCTGCCTGATTCTTTCCTGTGGATGGGTGAAATCGAACCTTTGCCTTGCTAGAGAAAGAGTTGGGTAGAGAGCCGGGCTTGCAACAAAATGGTCTGGTGCAGCAAGCAAGGCAGTGGGCAGGCAGGAAAGGACCTTCTCTGACTTACGGTCCACCTTACTCCACTTAATTCAAGTGCTTCTCATCACATTGGTTGCAGCAAACCAAGCTAAAGGCATGACCAAATTCAACGGTGGTGCACCTAGTTGAATTTCCGTGGGAGTTGCACTTGATTGGGAAATGTGCAGGTGATGCAGCAGGTCTCGACCCGGACTCCGTGGCATCTGCTGCTGGCAGAAGGTAATGGGCATTCACCTGTCGCCAGAAGAGCCCTTCCCAAGATGCTGTCCCCGCCGTGCAGCAGGAGACAAGTGACACCTCTGAAATCTGACAACGTCTTTCTGTGGTTCAGAGTCATTTCAGCTCAAACAGGCAGGAGAAGTTACCAGGTGGAGAAAGGGACATGGTAGCCCCCGATTTTGCCCTTACAGCCACACGTTTCAATGCAAAGCCCACGCTCTCCCACAGGGTGACCACTAACAGGTTTTTTGCTTACGCAGCGCCTGAGCTGCCATCCTGCAAATGTCGCCAACAACTATTTAAAGGCCAGTGCCCATCTAGTGAAGTTAAATTGTCCGTTCTCCATCTAAGCTACTGCCTCTCTAAACTGAACCATGCGTTGCCTCTCTCCTCTAGACCGGAGGCAACTGCATGGGAGATAATGGAACTAATGGAGAAACCTTGAAGGAGTTTCTTCTACAGCCTCTTGGAGCTCCCTGGGAGTTGCTGCTGATGCTCTCCTCCAAAAGTATGCAGCACTTTATTGAAGCAATCAGAGGTAAATAGGGCCATGCAACAGATAGATAGCTTGTAAACACCCGTTCAGGTGTGCCTGGTAGGTGCTTCCTAATTCAACTGCTTACAAACCGGTGTGGACTCTCTTCCTGCTGAAAGCCATGCTTTAACTCAGAGGGAGCCTTCCCTGCAGTGTCTGTTGGACGGAGAGGAGCAGGTATGGTCCGGGTGCCCTGAGGTCATATGGGACGTACTGGCCAGGACCCGTGGGGCCAAGTGTTTCCAATGTAAAGCTGAGGGTACTAATGAGCCTTAACTCAGGAGCCTCACCTGGGGCTTCCACCCACACCCATGGGCCCAGGAGCATATTTAAGCTCAGCCTCCAGCTTGAGTCACCTTTTGAGTCTGTGCTGCAGCCTTGGTACCTGCTCTCTGTCCCATATCTGCTGTTCCTGCATGGAAATGAAGCTGCTTCGCACCCTTGCTGTGTTGCAGAGTGCTGATGGAGCCTTTTATGAGGCCCCAGCCTCAGATACTTCTGTGACGTGCGGAAAACAGACTCCACAAGAGTAAGATTGTAAAGTAGGTATGTTTATTTGGTGCCGGGCTGCACGGGGCGGGGGGGGGGGGGGGGGTCCCCCCAA
>VZSC01017921.1:0-99077 GCA_013398225.1 Steatornis caripensis | reverse complement strand
AGGGGCCGGACCCCCGCCGGCGGCCGGGCGAGGCCCATGCCGTCCCCCTAAACGGGGGAGTGGGGTGTCGGTCACCCCTGCCACCCGTGCAACGCTTCCTTTGCCTCACAGGTGCCTCGTTTCACGGCAGGGAGGATTAGTAATGGCCCTTTCTGCTGGCTCTCTGGGTTTATTTGAGCGGCTGGAGGTAGAAGTTCTGTTTTCCACTCGCTGTGGATTTTGGCGAAGATGCCTGAGTTTCTGCTGAAAGTTATTTGGCTAATAGAGACCCTTTTTACTTATTTCTCTTTTTTTTTCTTATTGTCTAGAAGTAGTAGAGAAGCAAACTCTTTGGTTGTAACAGCATTGCTTGAAATACAGCAGCCACGCTGTGGTATGGCATGCGTTTTCAGAGTCCTCAACCCTGGAAGGGTGCTGTCTTTTTTATTTTATTTTTAATTTTTTTTCCTCCAGGAAGTTACCTGAAATTACATCTGCTATTGCAATTGATGAAAGAGCATCGTCTCTGGCTGACTGCCTTTTCCCACTCGGTCACGGGGAACGGGTGTCGGTGCCCAAACACTCAAGCGCCACTTCCTCTTCCCACTCCAGCATCAATCTGTGCCCAGACGATGTGTCACCACCTCTGTGTAGGGCACAAAGGCAGAGCCCACGGCATGCCTTCTGTCTGTCGGTGTGCGTAGCCTTGGACGGCACCAAGATCTTGCACAGCTTGTGTTTCGGTTGCTTTCGGCTGCCAAAAGTTAGCTCTTTTGGAGCTGAGTAAATACCGCACACCTTGTGCACAGTGTGGTCTAGACTGGCCTGGGGTTGCTGGAAGCATGCTGCGTGGTCAAGCTGTTCTTGTCTTAGCCTCCCTGTGCCAAGGCTTTGTGGAGCAAACGGCTACTTACCACGTCTAGGAAGACGCGTGCAGGTTTGCTGTTTTATTTGTTAGACTAGATGGCAGCTTTTGCACAGGGTTCCTGGCTTCTGGAAAGCTGATTAAGTTGGCTTTATACTGAGAGGCTGAAGCTTTCTCTAGAGAAACATGGATACATGGCATTTTTCCTAAATTGTGGTATGAGCCTGCAATCCTTCCCATGCCCTTGGCAAAAGCGATTGCGAGGCACTCGAAGTTTTCTTACCTGAGTGAAGAAAAATCTTGCTTCTCCCCTGGGCTGTGCGCTTCCAGCCTACTAAGCACGGAGTTTTCCACCCTCTTGCTACCCTTACAAGTCATAGATGAATTGCTAACCTGAGTGGAGGATCTGCTGAGACGATGCCTTGCTCCTTGCCTTTGATTTCTCCAGTGCATATTTCCACTCTTCGGTGATCTTAAGATAAACCTAATCACAGCATTTATTGCACGCATGTGGTCTGACTGGTGCGGCAGTGATCGAAACCTTGCTGTGACCGTCTTGGCCAAAGGGATTCAGTAGAGCCTGCTTCCGTGAGTAAGGATTTTGAGGTGCTGCTTGCCTCTTCTGCCAAACACATGGTTCTGGCAATGAAAAGGCAAAGTTTCAATCTGATCTCCTCTTGTGCCAGCTGACTCCCACCCCAGACCCCGGTGTGCAGTGAGGGTTGTTTCAGAAGGCCCAATCTCTTCACACTCGTTTTTTTTTCAGGAATGGAGTGATGCGTTTTCGATCTAGAACTGTTGCTCTCGTTCCTTGCGTCCCAGGTGGTCAGAGGCATTTCCTTTCAAGTATTAGCAGGCCATCTTTCTGCAGTATTTAGTACTGAAATCTCTTTGTGTGCTGGCTAAATGGCTTCAGCCCTTTGCTGGTTAGTGTAGCGATGGGGGGCTTTGAAGTACGTTTTAGTGCTGTCCTTAGAGCGCAATGTGTGACTGAGATTTGGATTCTGTCGATTGATGTAGTAGCAGATGTGTTGGCCTCTCTGCAGTGGGCTGTGGTGACTGTGATACGCCTGCCTTTCTTCTTTTTTTGGAAAGATTTGAGTTTCCTAGAGATTTGCAGGTAAAAGTCGCTTGGAAGCCCTTGCGTTCTGAGCGTTTTCCATTTCCTTTGCCCCTCCTAGGTCATCGCGATTCATCCGTGCCACGTATCGGGAAGGGCGCGTGACCAGGTATCACAGGGGCTGAAGGGTTTTTGCATGTTAGTGTTGATAAGATAGTCTCTGAGGATCCTGTGCTGTGGTTGAAGTTGCCCAAGGGTGCAGGACCCTGGCTGTATAATAGCGGCGTTCAGTTGTGCTGATACTAGGAGTTTTGTCGGGAGGCTTGCATAACCCTGCTAGGAAGCTGTGCCGGGCCTTCGTGCTGCCTTTGTTCGCGGCATGCTGGTCCCCAGAACAATTGCCATGCTTTCAGACAGCCCCGGCCAAGACTTTATCTTTTAAGGCTGCATGTACCTCTGCATGGCACCGAGCTACTCACGAAATGTTTCAAATAGATACCTGTTTTCTTCTCTGGAAGGCATGCAGAAAGGACTGTGTGATCTGCATCTGAGAGGGTGCGGAGTGGAGGAGTGAACAAAATGTGTCCAGATGAGTCCCAGCACGCAGGGAACTGTGTGCTTCTTGTATCCCAATTATTGCAGGTGGCGGGAGAGGATGTTTACTTGCAGATACCGCACCTTCTTGGAGCCAGTGACCCATGAGGAGATCCATAATGGGTTCATGTAGGGCATCTGTTGAGTGATCCTGTCTCTTACGAGATCTGCGCTATGTGGAGCGTGCCTAGATGTTTGTGGAAGCTTTGCTTCTATACATTGGTTTGTTGTAGTCGGCATAACGAACGATAGGTAACGTCTTGTGCGTGTTCTGGGTTAAATGAAATTTGAAATGGCACCTAATTTTGAAAGTCCTTTGGGCTCTTGTAAAACTACACATTTTTTGAGCCTCGAATGAGCCGTTTTCCTTCTTGTTTTGATAGCTTTACGTTCCTTCTCTGCAGTGAAAGCTGAGATGCTGCTGGTCTTACTGAGTTGCTGCCTTGTTTGTCTTTGAGCTGAAGCTATAATTAGTAATTTTCTAGCCACTCCCCTTGAACTCTCAGGGCTGGTGGGATAGTATGTGCACATTCATGTTGCATGCACTGTGTATGGCAAAAAAAAAATTTGCTGTCCATCTGGGGAAAAAAAAAATGGTTACAGTATGGCAATGGCAGGAATGAATGCAATGCAGAAGCAGCTGGTGGTACCAAGGAGCTGTGGTAAGATGAGCATTACCTGAGTGTGTTTTTCTTTCACATAGGTTGAACCCATGCATCTAAAAGTTCGTGATTCTTGATTCCCGAGAGATCCGTGCCTGGTATTGCTCTGTGTGCCCATGTCCTTTGAGGCTGCAGCACACAGTCCAAACCTCGAGCTATAGTTAGGAGCTGACTGACAAATATTCTCTGCCCGGTGCTTATTTAAAGATATCTGTCATGCCGGGGGTGGTGGGGAGGGACAGAGGAGCAGATTTATTACTGGGGATGCGAATCAAAATGCTGCAGGCACACGCAGATGCTGAGGTGTCTTTCCTCAATCCCACTCCCTGGCTCTGGTAGGAAGCTGGCTGGCTCAAGGCTGCTAGTCCGGTGCTTCCCTGCGGCTAAGCCAGTTACGCTGCGTCTTTACGCTGGTCAGACGTGCCCTTTGTGGCCAGAGCTTGTACAGGCAACAAGGTGTTAGCTAAGGCATGGCTAATTGAAGACTTCCTTCTGCTTGGGAGGGGAATAAATAAATGAAGCTGCTGTGTTGTTGCTGGTTTTGTGCAGTTTGTTTTCAGTCAGGAAGCCTTCTCCTGGGAAAAACTCATTGCACAGGAGCACAGGCCTTAATTACAGCAGCAATACCTGTATTCCACGCGTTGCCCTAACCGGAGCCGACCTAGCTGTTGTCACTGTGAGCAATCTCCCTCTGCCTTGATTTACTACGTGCTGAGTTGTGTGGCACGCTGCCTCGTTCGCCGGCTCTGTTGAAGTGAGGAAAGACAAATGGCGAACGCAAGCATTAAGGTTTGGGCATGGGGAGGTGGCCAGAGGGTCCTGGGTTTGGGAAAATGTCTGGGTTCTGGTGGAAGCTGAGGATGTGGGTTTCATCTTAGCCAGTTCCTACTTGCACAGTGAGCCTAAGACTCATGATACTGCTTAAAATAAACTTGCCTTTAAAAGCTACTTTTATTCTGTGGCCCACTTTAAATGCTGTTCTGGGGAAGGAAGATTTTGCTGATAAGACTTTTTTTCTACTCTTCCCACAGGTAAATTCTGTGATTCTGTAAACTAAACTTTAATGGTGCTTCCACTTTACGCTGTCAGAAGCAGGAGGCACTTGTAACAAAAGCATGAGGCCTTCCAGTTCATTGCCTTTCTGTTTTTCTCTCTCTCTTTTTGTTTTTTAAAGGTTTATTTGAGTCCTAAAACTCGCAGCTGAGGAAATGCTGTTCTGGCAAAACTGCGAAATCTGCTCTCTTAGCTTTGGCATTTCCCCCTGCCCCTTCTTTTCTGTCATCTGGGACAGAAGAGCATTAGTGCAGTTAATTTGTCCTCTTTTGTAGTGGCATAAGTGCTATCCCTGGAACCAGCTCAGCTAGCTAATGGCTTTTAGAAATACAGCGCTAAGGATGTATTCCTAATCTGTGGAGCTAAAAATTCAGTATGTAAACTGCTTCGGTTGCTAAATGTATTAATACCGGTACAGATGAACGTTGCAAGTCCTAATGATAGCAATTAGTATTTTATCTGATACCTGGGTCTGTCTTAATGCTCTGAGAATTAAAAACAAATCCTCCAGTGGAGATTTTTTTCCCCCCCATGCTTTTTAGTGTGCTCATAATCAGGCTTTTAAACTGCTTCTGAAATAATCCTGTGTCTTGTGAAGCTTTTGTGGGGGGGAAGGTTCTCTGAAGGAAATAAAACTAGTTTATCTGCTCTCCTGTGATGGGAAGGGAAACCTTTGTTTTTTTGATGTCTTCACAAATAAGCAGGTTATTGCTTTACATGAAATTCTGTTCTGTAGATAGGCTTAAAATCAGGCCAGTGTGTTGTCTTCAGCCCGGCTGAGGGAGCAGTAATAGCAGGGGTGAACGGATGCTATAATCCTGCAAAGCTGCAAGCGCATCCCTTCTGACTACACCTGATGAGTGTTTCTTTTGGCTGAGGTTGATTGGGGCGGAGGGGGGGGGAACCCCAAAACAACCTTGTTTTTTACTCTGTGAGCAGCTCCTTCAGGGCTGCAGGGGAAGGGATTCGAATGGCCTGGCTGAATATAGGTGATGTGTTTATTACCCCTGCCGCCTCCCTGTAAAATAAGGAAGTGGTGTAGGACCGCAGCAGTGAGGCCACAATCGCGTGTTGTTGGGTGTAATAAAAACAGAGTACACCTGAATGCGAACTTCTAAAATGCCCTCTGGTTTCTCTGGGATTAAGTTGGTAATTTGGAAAGCAGAGGTCTCTCATACCTTGCTGGATGCTCTGGGGCAAAGAGGTGCTTTAAAGCACCGAGTGTTTAGTTAGCCAGGGAGCTGAGAATTGTATTTTGCTGCTAACTCATCTTCCATGCCTGTTTTCCCTGTTTTTTTATATCCCTCTTTTTAATATCCTCCTAAATTCATCAGTCTCATCCTTCAAACTCTTGTAAGTATGAAATGACTGAAGAAGGACATAGTGAGAAATACAGAGAAAACTTTACCCTCTCAAACTGGTCTTTGTGGAGTGATCTCAGATGGATTTTAAGGCAAGAAAGGGAAGGAAATTCTTCAGTGGCTTGGAATTAACATAATGAAAATCTTCTCTTGATTGTTCAAAATTTGGGCATACCATTGAGTTACCATGTACCAGCGCTGGCGTGCACGCTTCTAACTTGGGGTGAACTTAAGGTGAAGTGTTTTGCCTTGCACCTCACTAATGGCAAAGTGAGCAGAGACACGTTGCCTTGCATATGTAGAAGGCCAAGAGCAGAAGCGTGGATGTTGCTCATTCATCCGCGAGGTCTTCGTTACACGTCTGAGCCTTTTTTGCTGGTAATCTGGCTGAGAAGATGCCTTTGTGCAGCGGCGCGCTGGGGTTACTAGGGTGCCACGCGTTGCAGACATCCCAGCCGCACTTTGCTTGGGATCACCTGAAGTTCAGAGTCGAGCGGTCTAAATTTACAGACCAGAGCACCGGTTTGATGGGCTCTGGGAAAAGAGGGGACAGAAGGGCTTTTCCGAGGGTTTGCTCATCCCTGTGATAGGATGCAAGATTTGTCGCTGGCATTCGTTGCGCCTAGAAAAAAATGACTTTTTTTTTTTCCTCCTGTCCCAGGGGAGAGATGATGTGCTGCAGAACACAGTGGTTTCAGTGGGGAGTGTGTGATTTGGCAACAGAACGTGCCGTTGGCTAGGGTCTTCTGTCCAGAGCTTTTTCCAAGAGAGATCAATCTCTTGCTGGATGTGTTTATTTTAACTTGGCCACTGACTTAAGTGACTGCTGTCTAGAAGGTCACATTCCCTTTTGGGCTTATAGGTTATGGTATTCTCCATCTCCAGGGAAAAAAAAAATATTTTAAATATATAAATTTAATTTAAATATAGATATATTTAAATATAATAAAAATATACTTTATATTTGATGCTGCAGTGTTTTGTTGCCACCAGTTGAGAACAGCTGTCGAGACACCGGCATGTTAGCGGCTCCGTTTCGATCCTTTTAAGTGCAGTTCCAAAACTGGATGATATCCTGGCGTTAGCTCCTAGGCAGTGAACCATAGCCGCCGTTGTTGGTTAAACACGCTTTTTCAGAGGAGATTGTGCAAACTTGGTGAAACTTAAGTACCACATCTGGTTAGTTGAAAATGGTAGCTCTTACCTTAAATTCTAGGGTTAAATCAGCTTTGTGGTGACTGGATTGGAGGGCTGGGCATTAGCTAGGACATTGCCTAATTGCAGTGGTTTATGCAGCTGTCTTGTTTTCAAGGCTGAAGTAGCTGGTGTGTTTTTAAAATTGCACTTTGCCAAGCGGGTGGCTGCCAATTTGACTTCTCATAGCTGAGTGCTGCTCCTTGTGAGGAGACCTGGTATTCCCCAGTTCACTCCCTGTCCTCCAGCCTGTGCTGGGATGTGGGTGACATGAGTCCTCTGCGGTGGATTGACACTGTTGTTTTGCTGGAATTTTTTTAGCTTTGTGTTTGGGTTGCTTAAATATTTTTAAACTCTTTCATTATATTCATTTTCCTGCTTTTCCAAAGTAGTGAGTATTCATTCGTGGTGTGGTTTTTTGTAAGGAATCTTGGCTTTTTCCATTTATTATTTGGAAGACCTTGACTTTTTTTTAGGCTGTTTGTAGCCTCTCCAGTTGTGTTGAAATGTCACGTTACCCCTAAGTGTGACCTAAACCAGAAATTAAATGCTGCTTCTGTTGTTGATTTGACCCGGAAGTGAGATCTGTAAAGGGTGCTGAGAAGGGAAGTTTTAGCAGCTTTTAACTGAGTGGTTTATTTATATCCGTCTTTGCAAGCTGCTCTAAACCCACCAAGAGTGCGACAGCATAGGTATCAAGGGTGCGTTTCTCCCAAGGCTTATTAAGAAATCTTTTGAAAGGCTCCGTGTACTTTTTCTGTTGTTTGGAGGGTGAAGCTTTGTAGCGTGGAAGATCTCTCTCCCAGAAAAGTCTCCAGCAAAACTGGGGAAAACTAGGCTTGATGGTAGGTTAAAAGGGAGAAGGCTGGCAGGAGTGCTCTGGGGGTGGCTTAAAAATGCAACAGCTTTTGTCTGTAACATGCAACAATCTCCCCAAATAGTTCTTTTTGATCATAGCTCCAACCAAGGTGTGGTTACCTGGATTCTTCTGATCTCTAGAAACCTTTTTCCAGAGAATTGTCCTTTAAGACCTCTGTTTTGGGGGGCAAATGGCCCTTTTCCCTGTGTACCTCTGTTTTTCCCCACCCTGTTCATCTGAGACTCTTGAAGAGAGCGTACTTTGAAGATATTGATTAAGTGCTTGGGCTCTGTCTCCACAGCAATTGCCAGTTTGACACTGTAATTGTTATTGCATCACAGTTTTCTGTTGTTTTTTTTTTTTTTTTTTAATCAGCAGCAGTGTTTGTCTCTTTCCTCCTCCCTTCATATGGGAAGTACTAATTAGATCTTAAACTGAAGGAGTTGCTGAGTACTTACATCTTCTTTAAAAATCCAGCCCTTGGTACTTAATTAGACCTGTTTTGATGGTGCCTGATGAATGGCAGCTCCTCTGACCGGGTGCCTTGTAGTAGTTCAGTCTTCATTCGCCATCTAATAATTCCTTGGAAAAAATATTGAGATTAACACAATTGCTTTTCTTGGGCTATGGTAAGATCTAGTGATGAGTCTCGGGACTGTGAAGCTTGGACATCTTACTCGTCTGCCTTTGGCCCTTCTCTCTGAATATTTGAAGTCTCTCGAGATGTGTATTTTTATCGGTAGCTCTTGACTAGAATGAATGACAGCTCTCTCCTACCTGCTCTGTTTACAGGAATTAAGGAAAGCATGGGGTCTGCCCACTGAAAAACAACTTCTCTATAGTAGGTTCATAGACTTTTTGATGCCCTATTTGTGTGCGTTTGAACTTCTCTCGATATTGGTCTTGTTTTCTTTTGTGCAGGATGCAGTTATTCCTTACAAGGAAATCCTCCAGATGTACTGGGAGAAAGCAACAAGCTTTGTTAATGCCCAGTGTGATGGACTTGAACCCTGGCAACTAGTTGGGTTGACGTTTTCTTCTACGCTTATGAGTGTGTGGCTGCATGGCTTCCTCTTCCAGTCTGAGAGTAAGTATTTTGAAACGGGGGATTTTCTTGTGTTTGGGAGGCAGGGACGGGGGGACAGAGTAGTTCCTAAGTAGTGGAAAGAAAGACGGTGAAACAAGGCCGAACACTTGTTAAAACAGGCCTTCTGCTGTCAACTGGTATCAACAAAACCTTCTTCCAAGGTTTCTTCCAGGTCAAGGTCTGTCTGATCACTGAAACACCTCTGTTCCTTCAGAGGGTGTGGTAGGCCAGCCTGGAATGTGCCTGCATTTCCTTCCCTTCCCGTCTTTTGGCTAAACCATTTGCTTGTCGCAACGTTCTCTTCTTGCTCAAAACCCGGGGAACTTAGCTGAGTGCTGGGTTCTTGTGAACTTAGTCACTGGTGAAAAGTGTCGAGAGCTATTGCTGTTTGTTGTTTCCCTTCCTGCTGGCGGAGGAGGTGTGCTTTTGATTTGGTGTTGGAGGTGCATTTCATCCTCAGGATGTTCAAGATAATTGCACGTGGTATTGTTGTGCAGGTTTTTTTATTTCCGGAGAATCTTCCTGTTTTGAGCACTTTCTGGTATTGACAGCTCATCAGTGAGATCTCTTTCGATGAACCTGCGGTTTTCTTTGGCAGTGCGATGGTCAGAGATAAGCACCTTGCCCTTGGAGGAGAACGTGGTGCTTTGCAATTAGGGTTACACTCCAGTGGCAGTTTGTTAAAAGTAGCCGAGTTTTTAACTTTGTGTACTTCTGTGCCTCTCTCTTCCTCAACCAGCCTTTTTTCTTTTTAAAGACGGGAGTATCTGGATAGCAGGAATGTCTATGGAAGGAGCAAAATGGTACGAAGCTTTTGCTTGGTACAGGGTTACGTTAGCTTCTTGGCTAGTATCTGTTAGCTGTTGCACGAAATTTTCTTTTATGTGTTGACTGACTGTTATAAGATCTGGTTAGATTGTCTGAATTTTTCAGGAGTTTGCAGTCTTCTCTCACTGTGGAAGTTAATAATGAAACAGTGCGCACACTGAGATGTACAATAAGAATGTTGTTGTCAGAGCGTTAATGAGTATTTGCCACAGAGTGTGCCAAACTGCATTTGCTGTCCTTCTGTGGCTTTTCAAAATATCTATGAGGTGAAATATATATCAAGTGGTGGGGAAAATGTAGATAAAATTGCCAAGTCCTAAAATGGTTGATTTTTAAAGTTTGTTTAGTTATTTCTTGGTGTGAGTGTCGTGTAACTGCTGGTGTTCCATTGAAATGCCTGTGGGAGTCAAAACGCATTTTTGGTGGCTATGAAGCATCTGTGTCATGCTGCTTTCGTTCCTGTCTTTAGAGCTACCCTGGGAGTTTTCCGGTGTTTGTCATGAGTGGCTTCTCTCGTCTCAGTATTTGGACTGTGGAATTTCTGCTCTTCCCTCTGCCTGTCCCCATCCCCTGAGTCGCCTCTTGTTTCCTCACACGTTTTCTGTATCAGATGGCCAGGTGCCGCGTGAATCCTTGTCACGTTATGGCTGAACTACTGTTTCCCGCTTTGGTCTGGGAGCCTGTTTCACGTTGCTGTGCGTTTTCGTGTTACAGTGCTACTCTGGTTTGAAGATGCAGAAAATAATTTGGAGAACTATTTTCCCTTTTTGCTGGAGACCTTGCCTTTAGCAAATCCTAGAGTCCCTCTCTTCTCTGTAAAATTTCACATGTGGTGCAAATTCCCATAGAAGTTAGAAAATGAGTCAAGTGATTGATTCCTGTAGATGGCTACCATTCTGCAAGCCAGGTGTTTCTGTAGCCCGGTCTGTTGCTGAACCTTGCTCATCTATCTCACCACGTCGCCTTGATCGCTGTTTTGTTTTAGCCTGGACCAGAAATACTGAGTCTGTATCAGAAGTGTTGCGCTCCAAGTCCATTTTTTTTGTTTGTTTCTTGAGTCCTATTAGGTTAATTTCTGACTTTTGTCTTTCAGGTTTAACATCCCGAACTAAAAAACAGTTCTTTAAGCTACTGAGAAAAATGCCGTTTGTCGGAGCTATAGTAAGTATTTGAAGAACTTTTTGTAATGTTATCCCAGGTCCTTGTTTTAGCCTGTGTAGTGCTGTCTGAGACCTTACGGTTCTGTGCATCTTTGTCTTGTTGCTGTGATCATAATGATCCAAGGATACAGGTCCGGAAGGTGGTCTGCCGCCACCTGCTTTAATGAAAGTTACAGTTTCTACCTAGTCTTTTTGTCATAGTGCCACTCTCATAAAATGGGGGTGCCCCCTTTTTAACCAAGAATCTGTAAGCGCAGTTACAGCATTTTCCAGTAACGTTTCCTCATTGTTAGATTTTAAGAAAATTTTATTCATGGAAGAAGGCAACAGGATTGAACTGGAGTTTTTCTTCTGAAACAGTCTTATTCTTGAGCAAGTGTGAGATAGTGAGGGGTTTGTTGTGCAATGCGGAAAGATAATTTTTTTAATCAAATGACTGGCTGTGATTAGAGCTCAGATACCTATTAGCAACGATTAGCATTATAGCACAAAGATATCAGAAGTTTGTGTAATCATTAAAATGAGACAACCTTTAGGGCTCGGGAGATGGGTTTTGTTTTTATTTTCATAAAAACTTGAAATTGCAAATGTCAGCATGTTTTAGCACGTTAACGACTTAATGATCGGGAAATGCACAGCTTGGTTTATTTTACCTAGTAAACGATGATATCACACTTGATGATTGCCCTTCTTTCTGCTTGATGTGTTGGTGGATTTACACATTGATTTGGGGGGTCAGGTCTGTTATAGGCGATTTTTGTCAAATGAAAGTAGCAGAGAGGAGCTTTTCCCTTTTGCCATGGACGTGGAAGCAGTTCTCAAGCTTCTCTTCCAGCCCTCTGGAAGGGACTAGTGTCCCCCCGTTTATGTCACGTTAAGTACCCCAATTTTCGCCTTCCAACTTGAGTAGCCTTTGATGCGATGAATTAACGACTTGGTCTTTTGTGCTCATATTTGTCGTCTGCCTGTTAGAAAAGGGCACCTTCTGGGCCCCTTGTGTACAATCCCTATTTTGTCGAGGCTTACCTTCTTGGGGCTAGGGCTGTTAAGATCTCTGTGCCAGAGGATTCCTGGTGTGTCCTATCTGTGAGCTGTTTCCACTCCTTGGTAGGCTGATACCTGATAACCTATCAGTTGCTTATAGGAGGCCTTGACATTGAGGCATTCCAATGTCCAAAAGTCCTTAAAGCTGATGATATCCCAATACCTGCTTTGCCCGGAAGAAGAGTCTCTGCTCTGGCATGTGTTGTGAGAAGTCTGGGCCTCCCGAATGCCAGGTGTGGGCGGGAGGAAAGGAATTCCCTAACTGTGGCTGTAGTGGAGATTTCTTTGTTTCTCTGTATTTTCACAAGTTTCTAAACTGTGTGTATGATGGCAGAGGAGACAAGATACAAAATGGAATGCACACAAAGACATCTACAAATTAAAAACAGTGACTTAAAAAGGTTTGGTGGATAAAAATGCAGTATTTTTGCCTTGAGCTTTTTCTCTGGCATCGAGGAAGAGCCTCAAAGCTCCCTCTGCTCATTGGTACCCAGTAAAGAATGTACTCATGTCTGACTGTTGCAGTGGTGGTGTCATTGTCTGTGCTGTTAAATGAAATGAAGCCAAGCAGTTGCCCAAGCGCTACTCTGTGATCACTTGTAGTGGTTACTGGGCACAGTTCTGGGCTGTGCCAGCTAGCATTCCCATAGGTGATTCCCAATGTGGTTTAGAGATGAGTGTGTGCCAGTTCACCATTCCAGGCAGCTTGTTTTTGGAGGGAGAGGTTGGCGGGAAGGAAGAGTTGAACTGTGTGGCTGTCAACTCTGCTATGCTTTTTGGTCATAGAGCTGGAACGGTTTCTATCTATTCTGCTCAACAGCGTGTATGTAGCTCGTGAGTTCAGTCTTACTTGCACTCAACGATTATTTGTAATACAGCCAGCACCATTGTTGATAGGGTTTTCCTTTCTTTTTAGATTCAAAAGAAGATTGACGAAGCCTTGAATGATGTCACTTCCAGTTTATCCTTCCTGAAAGATGAAAAGGATTATATCAAAGCGCTGCCGGAACAAGGCATGAGCCAGCCTGAAGTACTAGAGAAGATGAAAGAGTACAGCTCAAAAGGTATGAATGTGAGTCTGTGCTGCAGCAGAGGTGGGTCTATTTCCTAGACCTGACATTAGACCTAGTCTCTTAAATGAGCTCTAACGACTCCTGCTTATGGTTTCATCTTAAGTGTTTCTTCCCTGATGTTCTTTGCTCGCAAATTTTTGTCCGTTTTCCTTCTGAAAGTGGCTAGGATCGGTATTTGTGACTTCTAAGACTGTATTTGGGTATTTACAGTGAAATTCTTTTCCTTCCCCAAGAGTTCTAGATGATGGGAGAGCTGAGGAGAAGAGAAATACGGAGGAAATCAGTTGAATGCATTTTCGATTACATTTCTGAGCAGTTGCTTTAGTGTTCGACTTTTACCAGAAATGTGTTTGCTGTGACGTGCCAGGGAGTACTCATACTAAAACACCCAACAACTTCTGAGCAGGATAGGATTTTTAGGGAATTTCCAAGACTCTCAGTGGAAGTCATGATGGTTTACACCTTAAAAATGCTGCTTGAGGAAGGCAAAGTCATGATGTTCTTCTCCTGGCCTGAGTCTACATAAGCAGTGTCTGAAACTTAATTTGAGTTGCCTCACGTAAATCTCTCAATGCTTATTCATGGACCTATTACTTGTAATGAGCACATTTGAGTGACTTTCTGTCCAGAGGAGATGATGTGACTGCCCTGCTCCTATTCCAAATTTGAATTTTCTGCTAGAACGGTGCATCTACTCCAAATTCAGAAACAAAGTTTTGCAGTCAAGTATCCTATAACAGCTTCCTTCTTTTCTACTTTTATGTGTTGCTTATGTAGCTTCTGCCTGTGTTTTCCCTCAAATGAGTATTTCCTTCCCTCATCGGGTGGTTCTTCCCTTTTTTCTTTTCCTATGGCCCCCTCCTTCCCACACATGCGCACTCCCCTTTGAAAGTTGCTTGGAAACGAGGGTTGGGTTGTGACTGTGTTCACCTTATGTATGCTTGCGAAGCTGGTGCCAGCGAGTTTTATGAAGGAGGCTAACAGTTAGGAGAGGGAGCAAATAACCATACAAGTGGAAATACACTGCTGGGCTGTTGGGACACAGAAAGTTACTTCAAAGTACTGTCATGTCGGGCAGCGGGTTGAAAAACTGTTCAGCAGGGTGTGCTGCTGGTGCTGTTCCGTTCACCTGCTCTCATTTGTTAAAGATTCAGCAGCATATTGTGTTAGGTGAAATCTCATTGAGGTGCTGGGCACTGTAAGTTTTAGCAATACAAGCTTGGCCTTTCCATCTCTGCTCAGCTTATGGTAGTGATGGGTGCTCTTTGAAAGTGGCTTTAACTTTAGCCACTTTAGAGTTCAGTTGGTTGGACAGCAGTTTGGGGAGACCGGGTGGGGGATTAAGTGGATTACGTATTAATATAACTGCTTGCTGCAGCTAGATGTTGTTTATGTGCTGACTCTTTAGTCATCATTTACTTGTGGCTTGGTAAGTTCACGGGATACACAATGCCAGAGGCTTAGCGTGGCACAGAGCTATCTGTGGCACCAGAATCATACCTGATCCTTGTCAGTGAAGTCTCAAAAGCTGAATCCTCATCTGCAGAGCTGGTGGGAGGACTTCTCTGTGCACTTCTGTGTGCTTTCTGAGAACGGCTGTGTTCGCAAGCAGCATGCTCTTCCTTCTCTTTCAGGAGACGTACGTTGGCAGGATGGGAAAGTCTCTGGGACTGTGTACAGTGGTGAAGAGAAGCTCACCCATCTGCTAGTGAAGGTAGAGTGCAAGCAGTCTAACTTTGCATCTTTCCAGATATCCTTAGCATCTTCAGGGTGACCGGAACCCCCTCACACTGTTCCAGCATCTTCCAAAATAAATAGGGAAGATCTGAAACTAAGACCGTCCAACTATGAAGAGCCTAGGGCAATTGTAGGTGGAAGGGGAGTTATTAGCAAAGCATTTGGGAATTACTAGCAAAGCTGGCCAAGTGACTTTCCCTGCAAAAACACCGTGTAGAGATAACTAGGGTCCAATCAGATGAGATGTTATTTTGAGAAAGAGAGTAAGCTGGTTACAAGTGAACTGGAAACTGGTACTGCCCTTCTAATTCAGAGAATGGTAGGAGGCATAAAATTGCCATGGATCAGCTTCAGCAAGCGCCCCAACGGATGTGCCTTTGCTGCAGGCTGGAGTGAAAGCATCCTTGCCTGTCCGCTTACTGGGAGGCTGTGGGACCTTGGACTGGAGCAGCTTCACTGAGCAAAACTGGATTCCTCTTGGTTTAAGCCAAAAAGAAGTTTGTAAAATGTTTTTCGGCCGTCCAGATCTTACAACAGCGGAGGGTTGGTGTGCTTCAGTCGTGTCTGTTAGGTCTGTTTACCTACTCGGGAACTTTCCCCTTTGAGAAGGTTTGAAAATAACCTAAACAGCCCCAAAGGGCTGTTTTCAGGTGTATCTGCTTCAAGAGGTTTTTTTCTAGAAAGGGAAGTCTAGCCACCTTGCTTCTGGGAGCACCTTTTGTAACAGCTGTAATGAGCTCTGTTTGGGTTGCTATTGGTGTTTTCTTCTGCTTGTTGACGTTTTCTTTGCCACTTCTGGGGAAACATAAAACTTGGAGCAGCCTTTCTAGAGGGTCTGCATCTTGGATTGCGTGTTGTGGAAACATTCCCTCTGTGCTGATTATTCCCTGGTTTTTCTGCTGTGTTTCTTTTAACATCCCTGCAGCTGCTTTTTGACCTCGACTGCAGGAGGTCATGACTTGCCTGTCCCAGCCTTATCCTGTGAGCCTGCAGCTGCAGAATGAAGCATGAAATACTGGTTTCCACTGCCCCTTTTGTTGCGGTGTGGGTGGGCAGTTGTGCTTTTCTAGCTGCTTCAGAGTTCCCTTTTAATAGTAAACTTGAAAATTAGGACTGCAAAGTATATCTTTTGGCCTGCTTTCTGTAAAGCAGTCATAGGGTGCATATTGTGTTCTTTTTGTAAAAATAGCTAAATGATTCAACCTGTCCTCACAAAAAGAAATACTGCCATGTTACAGAATCACTCCAGAGGCCAAAATGGCCTAGAAAAACAAGTGAGGGTTTTCTTTCCCCCCTCACCCAAGGCTTCTCAGCTTGTGATATTTACTTGCAGCAGGAGCTAAGTCCAAGGAGATCTGCAGTATTGTCTATGGCTAAAGCCAGCTGATTTTGCTTATACAGTGTGTATGGTGAGTTCCTGAATATGCACTGATAATTCAGTGCTTCACCTGCAAGGCTAACTTTCTGCCTTTGTTTTCTGAAGGTGTATGAAGAGTTTGCTTGGAGTAATCCTCTCCATCCGGATATATTCCCTGGTTTGAGGAAGATGGAAGCAGAAGTGGTGAGGATTGCCTGTACTCTCTTCAACGGGGGCCCCAACTCTTGCGGTGCCGTAAGTAGCCTGTCTTCAAGTGTCCCGTGAACATTTTTGATATTTCTGACTTTGATTTAAGTGTAAATGCGCCTTCTGCTCTCCGGCTGAGGTCGAGCTCGTTCTGGTATATGCTATGCCAGCGTAGCTGCACAGAAGAGAGTTGGTGATTGCTGTTTTTGGTGAAGCTTTGTGAGACAGTTTGACTCGGGGAAGTAGTTCTTTAGACAAGACCGTTTACTTCAGCTTTTTTTCAGGCTCTGATACAGGCTTGATGACAGTTGGAAAAGAGAACCAGTGTAATGTAGCCTGGCTGGTTGTCAGTAGGGGATGGTGAACAGAGCAGTGTCACTTTGAGAAGCTCCCCGCAGTTTTAATCTCTGAACTGGAAATCTCTGAGCCTGCCAGAATGCTAAGATTGAGGACAAGATCGACTGGTTGGCTGGCCGGTCACCAACAAGCAGCTTGAAGTATTGGTGATCAAGCAGGCATGGCACGCACTGTCATCTGTCCAGCTGGAAAGCTGTCTTCCAAGGCTTGTGCGGCCTTCCGGTGCGCCAGGGTGGAAACAAGTTTTAAAGCCTGGATAGGGTTCCTAGCAAGAGCCCGGGTTTGTGTCCTTAAATTGACGATTTCAAAGTTGGTTAAAGAGCAAAAGTTGTGGACTTGCACCATGAACTGTTAGTACAAAAACGAGCCATGGGTTTTTTTTAAGCGCCTCTCTGTTGCATCACTTGTTTGGAAGGGATCCTGGATTCCTTAGGCCAGATTCTCTCCCTGTTTATGTGGTGCATTGAACAGTGAGGTCTTACCTCCTAGCATAGTGGTCAGGTGCAGCTGTGATACAAACAGGCTGCTTAATAACTTGTGAGGAAGTAGTTCTCTTTGTGAGAAGAATCCAGATGAGACTTTCCAGACTGGATGCAAGGCGATTGCTGTCTGTAAATATACTCGGGAGGGAGAAGGCTGGCAACGGCTGAAGATCGATGTGGGAAGGCAGTGTTGACACAAGAGCTCATGAGGTGAACCGGCCTTGAATGGGCTTAATCTGGCTGTTGGAGGCTTGGTTGTGTTAAGGAACTAAGTACTGGAGTAGCCTTATAGTATGTGTAGTTGGGACCAAACTCCGACTGGATTGAAGATGAAACTTGACTGCGCGGTGTCTGGGAGTATGAGATGTGATTGCTTTTGATAGCAGGAGGTTGCACCCCGTGACCTGACTTGTCTTCTCGGGGATTGTTCCTTTTGCCACCTTCAAGTTTAGAGAAGGAACATGCCTCTCTGCTCACAAAAACCATTTAACCTCATCACATCGCCTTCCTGGTTTGCGGTGCTGAGGACACTGCTGAGATTATCCCTGGAGTGGGGAAGAGGCTGGGTTTGAAGCTGTTGAAGCTCATCTTTATCAACAGTTGTCAGTTGATATTACAGTCAGATAGCTCTGTGACGCTTATCGCATGCTTGGAGAACTTAGCTTGCTGAAGTCTGCAACATGTGTGTTTGGTTTGTTACCTGAAGCATGTGTTGTAAAAGTGTCACACTTGGCCCTGTGTGCTCTTTCACTGAAATTTAAAAGTAGGATTGCCTAAGAGGAGAGGTTCAGAACCGGTAAAAAACTGTTCCAAAACAATCCGCCGGCGATCAATCAGCTGGCGATCACGGCCAGTGTGAGACCTCCACAGGTGCTTTCTGGGGAACGTTGCTTTGTTCCCTCTGCTCCTTTCTTCTCCTCGTGTCCGAGGATTGTGCTGCAAAGCCGCAGCTGAGATTCAAGCAGAAGCAAAGCAAATTGGGAAGCGTGCAACTTGCCGCGGAGTTACGTTCTAGCTGGTTGAGCAGTCAAATTTGCAGGATGAGAGGGAGGGCTGAAAAGTTGATTGGCCGGAAACAGAAGATTAATTGCATCCCTGTAATTATCTTGTCCAAACCAGTCTCTCCAGTGGACATTATGTCTTCCTCCCACATTGCTCTTCCTGACTATGAAGAGTGTCCGGGGTTGTTAATCACTGAAGGAGTGATGTGGGTGGATATATGGAGGGCAGATGATCTTTAAGTAGTTGGGCTCAAAGGCTTGTCTTATTTTTCTTCTCTCCGAAACAGAACTAAGATTTCAAAATTATTTCTGGAGGCTTGGACAGTTACAAAGCTGTTTAAAAAGAGCATTTTTTTCGAACTGATGCTATGCTTTCTGTCTCTGGAAGGCCCCGCTACAGCTGGTTGCTCAGACCGCCGCAGTTACACTTCAGTAACCAGCGAGGCTGTAAAACATAAGAGATGGCTAACCCAGGGAGGGTGCAGTGCTGTGACTTATCTCTAAATTGATCTGTTCAGGAGGTGCTGCTGGCTTTTTCTACTGAGAAGGCTTCTAGTTTACTCAATTAAAGTTTTGCAGTGTCGAAAATGAAAACAAACACTCTTTTCTTAAAAAAAAAATTTTCTGAATTTCATCACTGCCATTTCTGAGAAGAGGTTTGTCTTAGTGCCAGGTTGCTGTCCACTGGGTTTACTAACCTGATTTAAGCAGCTGGGACTGCTTGTCCAATTTTGTTGGTGCCTGGTGATGATCCCTGAAGGCAGATGGAGCTTGCTGGTGTTTCTGAAGAGCATATCTGTGGCTATACTGTGTGGGAAAAAAAAAAAAAAACCCAAAGTTTCTGCCTGTGCTTCTCGGTGAGGCCGTTTCACTTCCTTTGTGCTCCGATTTCCACGACATGTTGCAGAATAACGCTTTCTGGGGCTAATACTCAGTCTGGGGAAAGCAGTGCAGTGACACATTTGTGCTAGTCCCAGGGCTTTCAGTGGCCTGGGGATCCCCGCACGCTCCTGCCCTGTGTCGTGCGGACATCTTCCTGAGCAGCATTCCTGGAGAGCGGTCCCCTCCTTTCTCTTTGAAGGTTTTTGGCGTGTTTAATAAACACTAAAATGAAACACATCTTTTTTTAGATTCCTGAATGTTGAAATCAGATGAGCAGCTTGCATTATTTACAGGATATTGCCTTTATTTGAGACGCGGGGGCTATAATTCTCCTTGGTTTAAACACAGGCATAAAACTGCTAACGATGCCCTGGTGTTGCGGGGATGTACAGACATGCCTTTTGCCTTAAACTGCACTGAGAAATGATCCAGGTTTTTAAGCAGTTTTTAAAAGTAATCATTTCCAGCAGCGGATGGATGCTTCCTATTTCTCACTAATTACTACTTTTATTCTTACTTTTAATCATGTTATGCAAGAGCAAAGAGACAGGAATGGGTGATTTTTGGCTCCCGGGAGATTCTAATCACATTCTTGCAAAGATTTGGAAGGACTAATTAAGATCAGCACATGGAGGAAGAGTTGGGGGAACTTGTTCTTGTCTGATGTGTGCATATGTTCCTATTCACAAGGTGCTTTGTTTTGCAGTGCTGGCACTGTGGATTTCCTCTCTAATTTGGGGAGAAATCACCACTTTTATGCAAGCTTCAGTGATTTATTTTTTCTTCGTAGTAGTTTTTTGAACTTTAAAAAGAAAGGGCAGCTTTGAAGTGCGGGGGGAAAACTATGTGGCGGGGCTGTGCGTGTGTATTTGATGTCAATCTCTCTCTGAATTCTTCTTTGCACTTACTCTGCAGCTGAGGACAGGCAAGAGAGGCAAAATCAGCAGATGCAAACCTGAGCCCTCCTGTAGAAGCTGGCTTGTCTCTTCCTCCCAAATTCTGGGGCTTCCAAACTTTGTCGTAGAGCTGGCTGCACATTTGAAGTAGGACTTTAACAGTGGAATGTGAGCGGTGTGTCTTGGAGGGGGCTTAAATTCTACAGATCTGTCAGGTTTTATCTGTAGTGATGAGCAGGTCACCTTGAGAGAGACAACTAGTAGAATTTACAGCCTGTGGGTTTACAGGGGTTTTATGTGAGTCTGCTGCTACGTTATGACCATGCAGTGGATTGTGTTATGTTTTTACTCTAATGCTGCCTTAGAAATGAATTGTGCTTTGCTTCCTTATTCACGGGGTAGTTCAGCTCAGTGAAGCTTTTGGTCAGCTTTGTCTCCAGGGTCTGAATGGATGTGTTTCTTCCTAAGGTGAAAACACAAGCAAAACTTTAGAGACCACAAACCAAAGTGGTTCTTTTACGTCTGACAGTTTGACAGTGACATGCAAGTGGCAAGGCCAAATAAATCCTAGAACAGGGACCATACCTCTTACTGCTGTCTTGAGGTTCCAGAGCGCTGGGATTTGTAGGGAGGGAGCATCAGAAGGCATATACAGAGTTTAGAAAGCAGGAGGGATATTTTTTTTTCCCTGTGCTTTCTCCTTTCAGCCTCCCATTTGGAAATAATAAACCGAGAACAAAAAAGTCTGTTCGCTTGCCTTTTTCCACACACTTTGCCTGGCTTTTGAGGATAGCGCAGGGTTGGAAAGCTGCTTAAAACAATGCCCGTTTCCAGCCCCTTTTCCCCATGGCATCGCTTGAGCCTGTGGACTTTCATGTAGAGGAGAGAGGAAAAAAAAAATATTTGTGTGAGCCATTGGCGGGTGCTGAATCACTGCGTGTTGGCCAGCTGCCTATGTGCCGCAGGCGGTGGGGAAGTTGTATCCTGTGACAGTGATTCAAGCCTTGGCTATGGCAAGAACGAGTTTGCTGTTGATAGCTAAGCTGACAAAAGCCTCCTGTCAAGAAGCAGACTGCCTCTGCAGGTATGAGCCACGTGGACCAAAGGGTTTGTAACTGCCCCATGCTCAAGGTGCTGCTGCAGATGAAGCTGCTCGGGCACATGTCTGTGGCAGAGGCTCATGTTGGTAGTGGCACGTCGACTATGGGCCAGTTTAGGAAGCTGATCTGGCGGAAATTTGGGGTTTTGGGTGGATTTTCAGCTGCCTGAACAAGCTTTCTGTGTGGTCATCTGCATGCCGGTGTTGGTGCCCGGGATGAGGATCCATCCCGGGTGCTGTTCCTCAACCTCCATCTGACCAACTGCTGAAAAGTGGTGGCTCTGACCTCCCCAAAACTATGTGTGGCTCAGCGTTTCCATGCAGGTGATGAGCCAGACTTTGAAGAAAGGTTTGTCACATAATGAGGGCAATGTGTTGGTGCTTTGGTGGAAAGATCGAAACAGGAGTAAGACCGTACAGCAGCTGCCCTTTGAAGAGCAGGTTGTCTGGATGAAAGCAGAGGTGGGGGCTGCTTGCTCAACAAGGAGCAGGCCTGGTGGCACAAAGGGTCTGGTGTTCAGTACCGTGAATCCCAAGAGCCCCAATCATGCCTAGCAAAGTTTGCACAACCCTTGTGGCATTATAAGCAATGTTGCAGGCAGGGTTATGAGTACACAATGATCCCGTTCCTCTTCTGCCACCTGGCAGTAGGAAGGCAATCCATGTTATACCAGCTGTTTTTTTTCCCCTGAAAGATAATAGCTGACAGCTTCACAGATCTCGTCATAAGGGTTGGGAAGTGAATGACACAGCCCGTAAAATGCTTGGGACATTGTGTTACTGCTACCATCTATTTGCTTCACAATAAATGCAACGATTTCTTTATCTAGCGTGAGGCTCTGTTAGGGTTTATCTGCGACAGCTGTTGCTTTTAAACTATCAAAAAAGCAGAAATTGTCGGTGGTGTGACAGTCACTTCCACACTGCCTGTGGTGGCAGCTGCTGCTAGCTTGGATCATGTTAGGAACAAACGTGGCAGGCTGTTTTATGTGCCTGTGAACTTTGTTCCTTATCTCTGTACCGAATGTTTAGTCACTGTCACCCAGTCGCACTTCTTCTTTGCGTTTTGGGGGTTTGCAGCTATGTCAGCTGGGAAAAACCAAAGGAAAACCCAGGCTAGCAGATGTCATAAGGCATGCAAATGTGATTGCATCCTTTGTATATTTACTTGTGGAGGGGTGGGTGGAGGGAAGAGGTTAAAAGGGGAAGCTGCAGTTGGTTCAGCAGATCTGAGGATCAGAACCAGTCCTCCATCAGTAGCTTTTGATTTCTTTCACCTGCACTACCGTATACCTGTCCCAGGTGCCAGCCGTGCTCAAGTTACAGCTCACCCAGCGCAGCAGCCCTGCAGGCTGCCTGAAAAAGCGACCTCACATTTTTACTGGGTTAAAATTTTACTTTGAAAGGTTTGTGCCCACACACTATTGTGTCTCCTGCATGTCAGAGCTCATAAAGCCTGGCTGACGAGACGATACTCCCACTTGAAGAATTTCTTCCCGTGAAGAGTTTAATTTATTTTCAACAGCTCTTGAGCTTTGGTATGCGCTTGATCGAACAGCTGGGGTGTCACCCCTTGCACCTCCTCATGCAAACCCCCTTGTTTTCCTATGGTCAGGGTAAAGAGGGCTCGACTGCACAAATGGTGGTCTGTGTGGACACTGAGGGCCTTATTGGGGAGCACAATGCAGAAATCCCTCCCAGAGTAGAATTTCTTGGGTCTTTGAGGACTTAGAAGCCTCTGGCCTGGTGTTGACCAGACCCAGGCTGGCCTCTGCCGAGAGGAGGTGAGAGAGGGCTCTGTGCTTTGTGGTGCTGCAGGTTCTGGGAAGGTTTTGTAGCTCCGGAGCAGTGCCAGCCCTGAGCTGGCTCCGTGCCTCAGCATGACACTGCTCCAGACCTAATAAACCCTGCTGGACTTCAGGTTAATTTAATATAAAATCAATGTTGTTGTTTCCGTATATGTGGCATAATTAATCTGTAATCCAGACAAACAATCCCCGGGTAGTCAAGAGCTAAGTATGCGCTAGTAGTTTCATGAGGCGTGGACATGTTTGCCAGCTAGTGACTGTGCAGTATAGGTTGTCAGGCTTTTGAGTTGGATGGTTTTTTTGCTTTCCCTTTCCCCCTCACCGTTTAAATGGAGGAGTTAACATTTATTTAAATGGGTGCTTCCAAGCTGAGTGTTTTCTGACACTTGAGCTACCTTGAGCTGTTTGGTGGCTTCTGCTGCCCTTGAGAACCTGAGCCGGTCCTGCGCATCTCTTGCCTCTGAAACATCTCTGGGCAGAGATGCTGTGGCAGCATCCCTTTTTAGCTTTTCTCTCCCGCAATGTCCGTGTAAGTGGTTGTTTTTCTTGTTTGCTTCTTCACAACAGATGACATCTGGGGGGACCGAGAGTATTCTGATGGCCTGCAAGGCGTACCGGGACCTGGCTTACGAGAGAGGCATCAAACAGCCAGAAATGTGAGCAATACCGCCATGGTGTGGTGTTCACTTTGGGAGCTTGTGGGACTTACTGTTCCTCAGAGTGGAGGTGGCTGCTAGACCCTGACATTCCTTCATTTCATTTCTCATTACCCCCTCCTCCTTGTCCATCTGTGTCTGAAGAAGAGAAACCTGGGTCAGAAGAAGCAGTGCAAAAGCACAGGAACCTTTAAGCAGCCTGGGAGGCACGAACGTTGCTGGGGGCTGTGGTAGCTGTGCCGTGCAGATGTATTTTGGCAATACCTGTGTGCTGCTCTAGATAGAGCTTGCTCATTTCTGCTTTGGGCTGGTCTCGAGCAGAGATTGTCAGGCCCTTTGAAGTGTTTAAGGGGGTTGATTTATCCAGATCAAAGCGGGTTTAGCCTGAAAACTCTGGCACTAAAGTTGGGGCTGGTTGGAGCTGAAATGAGGAATTGTGCTGATCATTACACTGCTAATAGAGGATTTGCTCTCTCTAATGTGCTTCTTTTCTCTAGACGGTGCATCAGAAATGTTTCTGTGATTAATTGCTTATGGGAGGGGAAACGCAGAGAGCTGAAACACTGTGGTGTTCATCTTCTGCTGAATTCCTGCGGTTCTTTTCTTCCCTCTCTAACAGTTTTGCGTGCTATTAAAGGCCCCAATAAAGATACGATGCCTCAGAAAACAAGATTAATTAAGGCTGCTCAGCCACTACCATTAGAGATGAGAGACAGTAAATACTATGCTCATTCAGTGTATTTTTGCTGCTCCTTCCCTTTTGTATTGTCCTGTGTCCCTCTCAAGGAGGACAGCTCCTTGAAGACTTTACAATATTGTCTGAAATGACAAGAAATTAACTTTCTTGGGAGCTCTGGTTCCTGGTTCACACAAGACCATGCAGTGGAACAGAATTATTTTAATGTTTTTTTTTTTTTCCCCGGGTCCTTTAAGATCGCGTGTCCACCATCTTAGTTCAGAACAGTACGTGGCCTCTTGTCTGTCCCAAAAGAGCATTTTCCCCAACTTTCTTTTTTTTTCTGTCTGTATGAATTTTGGTTAGTTGAAACATGCGATTGGCCTGTTTGTGACCTGTCCGTCAAGTGGAAATACCTACAAGCTCAAATTTTTTTGCTCCCTCCTGTCCTGTTCACGATAAGGCTTAGGTGCTGCCTGAGTTGACCTATGCAATCTGTAATCTTTCTAGGTTGGTCCCAATGAGCGCTCATGCAGCATTTGACAAGGCAGCGCACTACTTTGGGCTGAAGTTGATTCACGTACCGTTGACCAAGGCTATGGAAGTGGACGTTCAGGTATCGCTTTAGGCAGCGCAGCACTCTTTCTGCAGGAAATTAGCATTGTACAGCAAACAGCAAGAAATCTGCCTATCCAGGTAGCAAGTCAGTGGGTAGAGAGGGATGAATGCTTCCTGGAAATAAGGAAAAATGACAGGAGCAAGTACCTGTCATTGCAGATAAGGTTTTGTTTGAAATGATTGGATGTAAACCATCCCTTTTCCCCCTGTGATTCATTTAGAATAAAATAATTTAAATATTTCAGAAATAGCCTCAGATTTCAGATGAGGGTGAACAAAAGTGTCCTAGTATTTCCAAGTGGGTGAGTTAAATGACTCAGTTGATGTCTGATGCTTGTAGCTCATTGCCTTGCTTTCTGTAGGCTTTTGTGCCTTGGGTTTTAAGACCAGATATTGGATGTTTTCACTTTTTATCTTTTTTTGGCAGGGTGGCACTTGGTAAATGGAATGTCAGGATCTTCTCTCTTTAAATCTTCAGGCGATGAGGAGAGCTATCTCAAAGAACACAGCCATGCTGGTCTGTTCCGCTCCCCAGTTCCCGCATGGAATCATGGACCCGATTGAAGAGGTGGCAGAGGTGAGGTGCCCCGGGACCTCTGGGTGCTGTAGCGTTAAACCCAGTGTGTCCTTCTGTATAAAAGCAGCAGAGGAGTTCCAGGATGCCAACCAGTGAATCTGGTGGGGGGAGCAGATTAGTTGGGAGGGTATTACTGTCCTCGGATCAGGTGTTAACCAACAGCGGGCTACGTAGGACACAATTTGGAAGGGAGGAGGAATATGGGACTCTTATTTTTTTTTTTTTTCTTTTTGCACTCTTAACTGCTGTGAGAAGGTGGGCTTTAAATACCAGAAGTTACTTTCGGGTGCTGTCATAAAGCTGTTTGTGTGGGGCTGGATTTCGGGCTTGACCTGGTGCACAGCAAGGCAAAGCAGCGAGCGTTTCGTGCATGCTTTGTCTCTGAACTCTCAAGGCCATGCCATAAACTTCTGCTGTAACGCAAGGTATGTGTTACGTACCTGGCGTAGAGCTCAGCTGTGCCCACTGACAGACCAACCAAAAGGGCTCATTCTTTGATATCTGAGAGGAAATAACAACAAAGTAGTCCACCTGGTAAAAAGGCTTTGATTTAGAGCCTACTGGTTGTAGCAAACTTGGTGCAGGAGTCGGAGGAATGCGTTGAGGGAGAAGAGTCAAACGGCTGGGATCTTATTTTTCAATTGTGCCTCTTGATTTTTCTCTCTGTGCACCAGTTGTTTATTTTGTAAGTACCCAGCCGGAGCCTCTGACCTTCTCTTCATTTGGATCATGCCCTTACACTTGATTGCAGATGCTCCTTTCAGACCAAGTTGTCACATCTCTTTGGCAAAATCAGCAAACTGACAAAATGCGATGGTTTTCCTCTTGCTGGCAATCTTCAAATATGTGGGAGGCAGGAGAAGGCATCCCACAAGTAGCCAGCCCTTCCAGATCTCCTGTCCTCAATGGCTTGAGTGACATGGTGCTCCAAAAGGTTCTGGGAGCACCAAAAGGGTCCATTTAATAGCAAAATGCCGAGTACCTTTTGGTGACTGGAGTTTGGGTGCCCCAACCGCATAATTTTCTTGCCTGATTGCATGTTTATTCACCAGAACCTCTTGTTCACACACAGCTTGCGGTGAAGTTCAAAATCCCCTTTCATGTTGACGCCTGCCTGGGTGGTTTTCTCATTGCTTTCATGGACAAGGCAGGGTTCCCTCTAAAGCGTCCATTTGACTTCCGCGTAAAAGGTGTGACCAGCATTTCTGCTGATACCCACAAGGTAAGAAGGAGGGGAGAAAGGTCTTCCAATGCTTTCATTTCTGGCGAGCAGGTCCCAACACCATCCATGTTGTCAGGCATTTCTGCTCTGCTACGTGGAGGAACGGTGAAGCGCAGGGGTAAGGGCTGCCGTGTTCAGGTGCTTTCTGCAACGCGCCAAAGTGCAGGCGAGTGGGATCTTGGTGACTGTGTGCAGTGAGAGCTTGAATGCGTTCCTGTGCCCTCCTGCTGCTTTTTAATGCTTTCTGTGCCCCTTTGCAGTATGGCTACGCTCCCAAGGGCTCCTCGGTGGTGCTGTACAGCGACAAGAAGTACAGGAGCTACCAGTTCTTTATAGCACCTGACTGGCAAGGAGGCATATACGCCTCTCCCTCCGTGGCAGGCTCCAGGCCTGGTGGAATCATAGCTGCGTGCTGGGCAACTCTGATGCACATAGGGGAATCGGGCTACGTTGAGGCTACGAAGAGGATTATTAAAACGACTCGTTTCCTCGAATCGGAGTACGTGCGTGCCTTAGAGTTATGATCACGCTCTTTAACCCCATTCTGGACTCCTCCCAAACTACTTTTGTTTGTCTCGCAACTTTCCCACCCCTCTGCTGACCTCCACCACTTGAGAAGCTACGACGAGTTACCTGCTGAGTGGGGATCCACGGGGCAGTTACGGGAGAAGATGCTTTGTTGATGCCCAGGTTGCTACTGTGTGCTGGGTAGCCAAGAGGCACAGAGAGGAGGGGTGCAGGCATCTTTATTTAGCTGACTTTGCTTTGAGAGTTTCTTCTCTCTTAGCTGTGGCTGAGGGGGAATCTGGGAGGACACCGAAGGTGATTGAAGAAGGGTTGTACTCTCTCTTGTTGGGGTGCTTGTGTTGCTGTGTAAGCTGATAAGCTGATCTCTGCTGCTCTGTCTTCCGTTGCTTCTCTGTCCTCCCTCTTTTGCATTTCTTCCTGAGCGTACTTGACTTTAGGGCCTCTAGTGATCTGAGTCCTTGTGTGAGTCCCGACGGCTCGGGCTGGTGGCGTGATTTTTTTGGTAGGGGCGTGCTGTCATCTGTTCCCTTCTGTAGCTTTTCCTTTAAAGCTCTGGGTAGATGGACAGAATGTTTGGCCCCTGTATCCCTGGCCAGTCACTTCTTTTCTCCTTTTTCTTTTTAAGGTTGAGAAAAATTGACAGCATCTTCATTCTTGGGAAACCCGAGGTGTCTGTCCTCTCCATTGGTTCAGACACTTTCGNACTGTGTTTGGCCCCTGTATCCCTGGCCAGTCACTTCTTTTCTCCTTTTTCTTTTTAAGGTTGAGAAAAATTGACAGCATCTTCATTCTTGGGAAACCCGAGGTGTCTGTCCTCTCCATTGGTTCAGACACTTTCGATATTTATCGATTATCTAATTTCTTAGCTGCCAAAGGATGGAACTTAAATGTCCTACAATTCCCGTCAAGGTGAGTTTGCGGTCACAGTGGGGAACCAACGTGGTAGACCGGTGGAGCGACGTGTGTAGCCAGGGTACGTGAGGTGGTCGTCTTGAGGCTGCGTAGCTCTCTTGATTTGCTGAGCGGTGTTGTCCACATCTGATAGATAGTGTGTAGGTGTTTCCTCTGCAGAGAAGGAATTATTTTTCTAATTGCTGATGCATAGCAGCTACTGCAGTGAGGATGAGGCAATAGTGATTTTAATGACCCTGGCAGAGGACGTATCTGAGGCTCCCTTTCTATTTATCTCAAATACAAGCAGGAAAAATATAAATAGCCAGGGCTTTACCTCATGTTAGCTTACTGAGGGTTTGCAGATCGATTTATGTATTTTTAGTATCTTCCTGCTGCCCACTGACCAGGAAGGTAATTGAAAGAACAGTGAAGGGCTGATCGCTTTCAGTGATCTTTCTAGCCTGGTGCAAAATGAATGTTTGTCAGAGGGTTTCCTTGAGTGGGTAGTTGTTGTTTTTCTGTGGGTAAAAGGAGCACACGCTCTCAGACGTAGCTGCACTGAAAAAACTTCGGACTTGCTGTTAGCATGAAGTGAAGCGATAGCTTGGAGGTGCGAGTAGCCCCATTCCTTCTGGTGGATGCTAACTTCCACGCTGCGGGTGGCTGATGGCTTACCTAAGCTGGAGAGGAAGGGGAGGGAAATGATGGCAAGGACCACCATGCTTGCAGGCAGCTGTGTTTTTCTCACCAGAGGTACCTGGAATGAGGTGAGAAAATTAGAGGCCTTTGAACACGTACAGTGAAGTCAGGAAGGAAGGAGTTGCCATTTTTGTAAAAGAAGAGCTGAACTCTCCGCAGCTTGGTTCTAGCAAGGTATTTTGCAAGGATTACCTTTAATTGGAAGGGAGTGGATTGTCTTCTCCCATTATACTGTTGAAATGCTATTTTCAGGAGATACACGGTTAGCACTGGCCAGGGAAGGACTAAATTGCTATCGGTTGCTCAGAAACCGTGGAGCTGTACATACTCGAGATGGTTAATCTCTCCCCTCTCCCTTGCCTGCCCAGCATTCATCTCTGCATTACGCAGTTGCACACAAAGCCTGGTGTTGCTGAACAGTTCCTGAAAGATGTCAAAGACAGCATTGAGGAGATCATGAAGAACCTCAACGCCAAGACCACAGGCATGGTAAGGAGGCCAGCATATAGTGAGAGCGTGTTTGGGGTGAGCATGTCTCTCTGATCCTGTGTAACGACCTCCTCTTCTCTGCTTAGGGAGCCATCTATGGAATGGCCCAGTCCGTCCCAGACAGGAGCTTGGTAGCGGAGATTTCTCAGGCGTACTTGGACGGCCTCTACAGCACGGATGTTCCTTGCAGTGAAAAGCACATGAACGGCTCTCCTGGCCACTGACTGCAATGCAACAATCAGTGCCTTGCTGACTAGCACTGGGGTGGTTCTAAAGGTTTCCTAGGGGAAGAGATTGCAGTAAGCCTTTGTTCCAACAATTGCCTGTCCGATGGCGGCTTGATCTTGAAAACTTCTTTCCTGGTCCTAGTCTGTTCTGAAATCTGTGTTGTTTTCATGCCCAGCTTTAGTTTTAGGACTTCTCTTCCCTCTCCCCTGCTTATTTTTGTCATGACTATTGATGGTGAACTGAGTGTCCGTTCCACAACTCCAAATTCCTCAGGTATTCTGCATGTCACTTGATTCGTTGCTGTTTCTTCTCCTCAGGCCTGGTATTCAGCCGGTGTCCTGCCAAGTGTTAGATTTGAGTTCTCACATTGTGTTCCAAAGCTTCCATCTTCCCAGAAGCTGAAGGTAGAAAATAAATGGAATATTTTGTTTTCTTTTGAGTATTCCTCCAAGCTACTGCATTTAACGGGTTGTGCTGGGAGCCTTAGATCTGTGTAATGCAGAGCCGATAAGTTTAGGTCGTGTACTCTTCTTGAAATCCCCTCTGGAGATCTCAGTGAGACTGCAATCAATATCTGCTGAGGGGGAAGAAAACCCAAAAACCAACACAAAATCCTTTTCTGGAATCCCTTGGTTTGAATAAGAGCAGAAATAGAAACCAAGCAGGTGGTGTAGGGAGAGGAACTGGGTGGTACTGAAAATCCTAGGTACACAGTAACTGTTTTGCATCCCTGCCTTTTCTAGAAGACACGCCTTTACCACCTAGAGTGCTTGTGGGACCTTGCACAATTCTGGAGGGGCGTGCAAACCGGTGATTTCACTGTTCGTAACTTGAAGGTTTTGCACTGTCTCACAACGCTGTAGCAGAGTCAGCCAGGCCCTGATGCACGTCATCCCTCGGGTCTTCACGTGCAAACGGACGGCGCCAAAGCTGACCTTTTTTTGCTGTGATCTTTTAGTATAAAAAGGTGACTTTTGTAACAGTAGCAATCTCTGCTCTTTGCACTGATTCTTTTAAGGCACATTCTCAAAAGGGCATTCACCATTGTGCCTTGATGGTTTTTTTTGTGGGACACCGGGGAGGGTTTGAGGGTTCAGCTGTGGACCGCAGCGTTTTCTGCGGTCATTTCCTTATGGTACTATACTGAAAAAAAACCCCTCAAGCGCAGGCTGGCCCTCAGAGAAATTATACTTGTGTACAAGGTGGAGTAGTGGTTGTATTGAGCCAAGTCCCTTCACAGTGTTACAAAGATGCCAGTATAGCTCAGAGGTAGACCTTAGGGTTCAGCAAGTTGGAGGTACTCAAGCCTTGAGCATGTGGCTCACCCTTCCTATTTTTCTCTGTTGTTTTTATGGTGAGAGAGCTTTCCCAGTGCAACTCGTGAGGCAGTTGTGGCCTTAAGGATGAGCTAGAATCTCTCAAGTTATTAAACAGCGGTGGAGTCGCTCCTGCGGGGCTTTCCCATGTGTTTCCTCTCAGCTTTTTGTGTGCTGCCGAGAATTTGCCGGACAGAGTTCAACACTTGGGAGAAGACGACTCTGCGGCTTGGTGCCACATCTGCAGAGTCTTGTGCAGGGTATCTGAAAACATCTGTCTCTCTGCTGTAGCAGGCTCCTTAGCCTGAAGCTGACCCTAACTGGCTTTGCACAGCTGAAGCACACACTTGCACAATAAGGTCACTTACCAGCCGCTGCCAAACCCCCGGTGCAGCAGCCTTGGGCCCAGCGATTGTGGGGAGAATACTGGCTTTTTAACAGGTTTCTTCTCAGTGCTAGGAGACAAAAGCGTTTTGGCCATCTGCCCTTGAATTGATGACTTCATGCATGTCTCGGAGCCCTGTTGAAAACTTTGCATTTGAATTGCCCGATGGTCTCTTGATGGTGTTACTGGCTCTGACAGAGTTTATGTTGGACCTGTTTATTCTGTTAATGTCTTGCCAATGTGACCATTACTTTGTCTCTGAGTTTGCTGTACTTTGGAGACAGTCTTAAGTATCTGGCTACTGTGATGGTTCTCTTTTGAACCCAGATTTTAAAAAAACAGGGAGGTGCTCTTTTTGTTTCTGCTTTAAAAGAAAGGAGGGATGGGTTGCGGTGGGGTTAAGGAGAGAAAAACTCTCTCTTCCCTGGTGGCTTGCTCCTCAGAGGAAGCAGATGGATCTTGCCAGATCAGTGCTCCATTTCACGGTTTTGGATGTGTTTGAAGATGTTATTTGTAAGTCAGTGTATTCCATTCTGGGCTTCACTTAACTAGTAATATTTGTGGGTTTAATTATTTTGTGTGTGTTTTGGTCTATACTGTAAATGATCTTCTGGTCAGGAACAGGCGACTGAAATTTACTGGTGTGTAGTCCTTATTCATCCTTGTCATCTAACATGTAATCTGCATCTCCTTTATCATGCCAAATGGTCTTAGGAAAACAGTGCAATTAACAGGCTATATAATTATTTAAAAGACAAAAAAAGAACAATTTTATGGACTGGATTATGATCTGAAACTGGATGGTACTTTAGACCCGGAGGGATCTTGGCGACTAGTTCCTGCGAGATTTCTGACTGTCAGGTTTTCCACGCGAGACACTAAATTTGTACAAAGCACTCCCAAGGGATTTCCGTGCTCTTAGGTACTAGACTGAAGAATATCCAGTGGGATGGACCAAGAAGAGATGTGTGTCTTCATGCCGTGGATTTCATCTGCGCTTTTCTGATGACTTGGGGGAGGGAGGGGAGCGGAGGGGTCGCGTACAACACAATAATGTCTTGCCCAATAAATACACATTGACTTTTTAATGAACAAATGGGACAAGTTCATCTGATGGCAGTATTCTGTATTGCTGTAACTTGCCACTGTAAAACTAGGCTGAAATAGCTGAAAAGATGATGAAAATGGACCCAGTTTGTATTAAAATGGTGCATTTAGCTATCTAGGCTCATCATACTCTTTATTTTTCTGTTTCTGTGCTTGTCTGAATGAACAGGGACCTATTGCTCCTGGTCTTTGCTCATGCATAGCCTCGTCTGTGGCAGGGAGAGTGGTTTATGAATCTTACTAACTGTGCCCGAGGGCTGCTCTTTCATTCTGTCAAGATAAAGCTGCTGTCTGCGGCTACATCTTGTGTGTGATGTTCAAGGATGCTGCAAATTGTCATTTTAAGATCTATGGATTTTCTCGTAATACTTTATAGAACTTTAAAGGGTTAAGAAAATTTACCTGAATCGGGTGTTTGTAGTGTTTCTCCCAGGCTGTTTTGCTGGAAGCCGCTACTGTTGGTTTTGCAGCAAATCGTTCCGGTTGTACTGAAAACGCAGCAATTTGACTGCAGGCTCCCTGAATACCAAGATCACAGTGCTACTGGAGCGAAGATCTTGCACCCCCAAAGCCACCTGCGACCTCTCTTGGGAGGTATCCCACCGTAAGAAGCCCATGGCCCGTTGCTTGCACTGCTTTCGTGCCCTTTGGTTGTGCCTTCCCTGTGCGTTTTGCCTTGGCTACCATACACTTCTGATTTTAGCACAAGCAGGTTTCATCTACTCTGCTCTGGCTTTGATAATCTCATTCTTTTTCAGACCCTGCTCACTTTGAGGCGCGGGCCTGCGAAGGCACGTGCCGTTTCTCTGCGTTGCTTTGTCAAGAAGCTTTTCCACAGCAGAAGCACCTTCTTGAGAGCAGTCAGGCCAGTACCTGCCCTGGGGAAACCTGTTGGTGTAATTTTGACAGTGAGACCTCCTTCCAAACTGACACCAGGTTAAACCAAGACCTTTATTGTAAACATTCTCAGTTGGGATCCTACTAAAGGCCGGTTACAGTAGGGGTGAGATCACATGCCTGCTTGTAATACTGCTAGAAAAAGGTTACAGTAATAACCAAATTGCACATTGCAGTCGCTGGTATGTTCTACAGAGAAACCAAAGGGTTTATGTGCCGTGTTTTAGGTAGAAAGCATATTCCAGTAGGTAAGAAGCAATAACGGTGGCTGGATGGGGTCAGGCTCTGGAAAGACTTACTGGTGCAATCATGTAACAGACTCCTGCTAAATGGGCACTGCATCTGCTGAAAGCCCCAGAGGCTCAGCAGTTTGGGGACTGGTAGTGCACAGCCGACGAAGGGTTTAAGAATGGAAACAGCAAGATCAGACATGAGTATGTGCACGGCGCCCAAGAAGTGTCTCCATCCGTCCGAGCTGTCGTGGGGAGTTTGGTATAGCGTTAGGCAGTGTGGATCCAGGAACTAGCTTGGAAGCGGGGAAGGCTCTAGGTGCAGCCGTCCAGGCGAGGCATGGGTTGTGGCAGCAGCAGAGTTGATTTTTGGCTCCATGTGTGTGTCTCTAGTCAGGACAGAGAAGCTACAACCTGCTCGATGAAGCTGGCCAAGTTGATATCTCGCTCCGATAAGCCTCCACACTCGTGGGTGCTCAAGGTGATGTGAACCTAAACCAGACAGACAGACCGACCAAGCGTTGCTGGCAGAAAGAGCAGAAACGATTTCCCCCAGTGCCACAGACAGTTTGCAGCTGATGAAGCAGGTAGCACTATTTCTCTAGGCTTGTTAGCAAAATTTCCTGGGATGGGAGAGGTGGTCTGGCATTTTGCCTGGTTTCCTCCTTCCTACAGCTCGTCCTGGCCACAGGCTGTCACTGCCACCCCTGCCTTGGTCACAGCAGCCAGCTGCACCCACTTTTCAACTCTTTCTCCGGAAGCTTTTTCCCCTTGCTGCTACTTCTGATGCTGATTTAAAAAAAGCAACTCTGGTGCCAGCATGCAGGCAGCTACTGCTCAGCTGGACAGGTGAAAAAAGAGGGAAGAAAGGATCTGTAGGTGATGGCTGTAGGCTGGCTGCGATATGCTGAGGGAAATGGCATCTGAGGAGAGAGGTCCCGCTGATCTGAGCAGCACTTACTGCTGCCGTTTTATGCCCCCACAAAAGGGGTGCATTCCCTGAAGAGCCCTGGTTGCCCCCACCGTCCCTTTTTCTTACCTTGTTGTACACATTGAACCATTCGGGGTGGTGATCCAGTTTTTCTGCCTGTAAAGCCACTCTGGTCATGAAGCCAAAGGCCTGCCCGGTGGAGTAAGAAGAAAAGTTAGCTCTGAACCACTTACCTTGCGACATACTGTTTTTCACCCCATTTCTATTAATTCTATACCACATGTTTCTAGGTAGCCCAACCAAATGCAAGGCCTGGGATGTTCTATATCTGTATTGGGGTTTTCTATGGGTTTTCCTCTTCTGGGGAGCTTTTCTTAAACAAACCGTGTGCTGGGTCAAGCACTTTGGTGTCTTGGGCAGGTCATCTTGCTCAATCGTTACATTTCAGGAGAAAAGTTGAGGGGTTTCTTTGCCTGAGCCTTGCAGATGGGGCTCCCTGTTCTGCAAACCAGGTCTCGCGTGTTGTAAAACTCCGTCGTACCACCGATGCTCGTACCCGGTTGAAGTCCTTGAAGTGGAACTCCTTGAAGATGGCGTCCCTGCCTTCCACCTCGTTCCACCCCACAGCTCTCAGGTTTGGCAGCAGCTGCTCCCTCTCCTCTGTGCTCAGCCTGTGGGCTTTTCCTGCCTGACACCGCAGAAAGGAAAGGGAAGAGGAGCAGATCAGTGTGGCAGAGGTAGGATGAAGTAGATACTCAAAGCCGTGAGGCATCCCATGGGTCGTGGAGTTTNGTTCCACCCCACAGCTCTCAGGTTTGGCAGCAGCTGCTCCCTCTCCTCTGTGCTCAGCCTGTGGGCTTTTCCTGCCTGACACCGCAGAAAGGAAAGGGAAGAGGAGCAGATCAGTGTGGCAGAGGTAGGATGAAGTAGATACTCAAAGCCGTGAGGCATCCCATGGGTCGTGGAGTTTAGGGGCTCCGTGGAGGCAGCTGCAGGCTGGGTGGGAGGATGTGAGTGTGTGTGCGGACCTGAACTGGGGCTGCTGGTGGTAGGGGATATAGGTGCTGTCCTCTGCCCCCTGCCCTGGGTACGTCCTGTGTGTGCTTTGGTCAAGTCAAGTCCACAGCTTGTCTCTTTTGTCCTCTGACCTGCAACGCCTACCGTTTTACCAGGGTATGTACGTATGTAGTGTACCCTGAGGTAGTAAGGAAGCAGTGGATGAGGGGAGGTGAAGCTCCCAAATACATTACATGTAATTTTCTGGAACCTCCCCCCACCCCAGCCCCAAAACTCTGATGGCTTCTAAGAACTGAGAGCTGCTTGCTTTTGAGATTTGCGAAGTACCCTCCCGAAGCAGGAGGGCTTTATTTGCAGGTCACCTGCACTGGAAGCATGCCTTTAGAGGAGAAAGAAGTGGTGTGAATCAGAGATGAGTCACACTAAACTGGAGTTCAGCTCCTTTACCTTTTCAATCTCCCTTGTGTTACGATGGAGTTCAAGAGGCTGTTTCTGTCTGTGAGTAACAAAGGGCAGAGGGATTGTGATTTAGCGTTGTCTTCCCCTGGTGGGCAGAGCTGCTGTTGTTTGCATTTGGTGGGGGGGGCGTCGCGGGGAAGCAGCAGCTCTGGGCTTTGGGGAGTGAATATAGGCATGAAGATGAAACTAAAATGGAGTTCTTGGGGATGGGGGCTACCCGAGCCCCAGCATATCTTCTGGCTCAGTGGGAAAGGCAGAGGGGTGTTGCTCTGTCTGAAAGGTTGTGTTCTGGCAATTGGAATTCTTTCCTAGTGGGTGATGTGATCTTTAGGGTTGGTGAGAGGATTGTTGTTTGTCACTTGCAAACAGATGTTGGTCTTTGTTGTTTGTTTTCCTTTATATGCTGTAGAGCAAAGGTAGGTTGTGAGTCCCAACAAATGCAGCCCACTCTTTCTTGTGGGTGTTTGCTCACAGCTGTTTAAGATGCTACTTCTGAGCAACCATGCCCAAGCGAACTGTCTCAAGGGGCTGCTGGCCAAAGAAGGCAGATCTTCCTTTCCTATAGTTCGTCAGCTCACAGGCTGTACAAAACCAGAGAAGCAGCCACGGAGCTGATGTTTTTGTGGGTTCTTCTTTGGTTTTGCATGTTTTGAGGAAGATTGGAAAGATTATGCCCTTATTCCCATGTTACGGGGTCTGCTAAGCCATGGGGCAGTGTGGGTGACTACCGGTCTGCATAGCTGCGACCCTTTATGCTTAGAGAAAGCTGTCAGCTGCAGAACGCTTCGTGAAACAGAGCGTGCCAAAGTGTGTGCTGAACCTTAGCTCAGGAGTGGCCGGGTGCAGGATGGTTCCCATCCCCCTGGCATCACTGCTGCGTGCTCTCCCTCTTGCACAACGTCTGGGGAAAGCTTTCCTTGCCCATGCGTTCTCCGGCTTTGCTGCTAGTGTACAAACCGTCCATGCCCTGCTTCAGTTTGTGCGGTGTTTTGGATGGCCCCCTGCCAGCCCCGACTCCACCACCCTCCCTGGCTAATGTCAGCCCCATCCCTTCCCGAGCTCTGGGTTTGGAGGCAAGGTAGTGAGTCAACATGGCTCAGCGCAATAAACCCTCAGCCGTTGCCCTTCCGCGCCGATGGCATGATAAGCCGGGCGTGGGTAGCTTAGCAACTGGATAAGGTGGGGACAGAGGCTGGCTCTGCACAGGGCTGGGGGGGGCTGCCCAGGAGGGGACTCTGACAGGAGGGAGCGGGCCAGGGGCTGCGCCAGGTTTCAGGACCAGGGGCTGGAAGCTGCTGCTCGTGTGTCAGTGCTAAAGAGAGGAGAGGCTGCGTGAAGCTGGAGCTGTTGCTTGCCTGGAGCAGAGGGGCATGGAGGCAGGGGGCTGAGTGCCGAGCCAGCCTCCCCGCCAGGCAGAGCAAGAAACCAAGCTGCTTGGAAAGGATGTGGCTTAATTGTTCTCTGAACCTTTTTCTGCGTTGTGTTGTGACTACATGGGAGGATGGGCCCCGGGGCTTTTTCCAGGCCTAGCTCCTCTCTGGGAGCCCAGCACCAGTGGAGGCACGGCCAGACTGATGTTTGGCCAATGGACCACATGAAAGCCAGCTCCTCCAGCTGTGTCGTGTGATGGCAAACCCGCTGCCCAGAGCACCCTCTGTGCCCTCCCCTGCTCCCTTCCCTCCTTCTCCACCCAAGCACATTGGCCAGCCTGCTGCTTTTGTCGGTATGTCTTGTTAATGCTTCCATGTACGCTTACTCCTTTAAAACACATTCTTCCCGTTAGGGAAATTCAATTACTTTGTTTTCTTTTGCTGGCTCCCAGTTGGCGAGGCACTGGGATTTATTTTAATTTTTTTTTTTTCCAGCAGGAAACCAAGTTTATGCATTGTGCAACTGAGGCAAAGGAACCAGCATGGGAAACTGGGAGAGCTTTGGGCTTTCTGGAGATGAAACGACCCTCTGTGCCCAAACTAACACCTTTTCTTTTGAGGGAGGAGGTAAAGGGGACAGCCCTGGTGTGAGCTGGACCTGCAGGCAAGGCTGCTATGAGGTGTGCCACAGGGCCCACGGTATTTTGCTCCCGTCCCCTTCACTGCCGTGAAAAAACTGATTTCAAGCCTGCCGGAGTGGGTTGCACGGGCCTGGGGGTCGTGCTTGCCTTGCAGCATGTGAGTGGGGGTCGCAGCCTTGCTGACGGACCCTATCCCTCCCCCTCACAGAGGAAATGAGTGCAGTGAGCGCTGGCTTTGGTAATACAGCAGCAGCCGGCGGAGCTCCCTGCGTTACTTATTAACCACAGCACGGAGCTCTGCTCCTTTCTCCCTTTCCTCCTGCCTTGTCTCAGAGGCCGGAGCTGCTGCCGTAACCTCCCTACCCTGTCCTTTTCCGCCGCCTGCAAAGTAACAGCCGGATTTCCCAGCAGCGACTTACCATCGCCCGCGGGTCTCCGTGGCCTCCGTCCCCTGTGCAAGCTGGGTGGTGCAAGCCGTACGGTGCTGTAGCCCGCTGGAGCCCTGGCTTGTCCGGGGCGACGGGAGGCGTGGCAAGAGGGCCGGGTCCACCCACGGTGAGCTGCTGTTGTCCTGTGCCTTTCTCAACGCTGCGGTCACCCGCCGATGGGGCCGTGGGGCTTGGGGGATGCTAAAACAGGGTCTCTTTGAACCCCCCGCGCATTGAAGCGGGGATGCGACTGCCACAACCCACCCACCCCTCTCCTCTAGGGTTGCTCTTTTAACCTGTTGCACAAGGAAAAGGCGGGATGGGATGAAGAGGGACAGTTAAAGCCGGTACCTCTGGATGCTGCTGGGAACACACGTGATGGATGTGACAGTCGTCCCGGCTGAGCACACATGTGCCCCCCAGCCCTTTCATCTCTCCGGAGTGATAATCACGAGCTTGGGGCTGCGTTGGATGGGGACAGCCTGGGTTGTATCACAGCCGGCGAAACAAGAGCCTCGGTAGTGGGGGTATGCTGTGCCATGCAACTCTTGAGAACATTTTTTAAGGTCTTTTCTCCTGTTGCCGAGGGAACCGTGTCTGCACAGATGCCTTGCGCTGCTCCCCGGCATGTTTTCACTCTCTGGGCCTGCTGTATTTGTGCCCGTGTCCTGCAGCTCAACGTTTGCTAAACCCATTCACGCAACGGGCCATTTTCCAGTGCTGACAAAAATTTTGTACCGTGCTGATGTACATGGTTGGCAGAAATACAGCACCCCGCTATACCCTCATGGCTTTCTTTACTGTTTTTAATGGTAAAGAATTTTTTTAATACAGTGTGGCATGCATCCCTTGTATATAATATTGTGCGAATCTTGCTTCCTGCTGTTAGGGTTCGTGGGTTCCACGGAGATGATTTATGTCTCCAGCAGGTGAGTTAGAGGGAAGCAAATTCTTCCTTTCCTTCTTTGCCCTCTATAGATCCTCTCGCCAGGGTAATGAAAAGGAAAAATGAGCATCTTTTGTGTCCTGGGAGACCCTGAGTGTCTGCCCGGGGAGAAAAGACTGGAGAGCAACGCAGCACCTGAGAAGAAAATAATTGTGTGCAGATACGAACCTGGAAGCTTTGATACGGATGAGAAGGGAATGCTGTACAGTTTCCAGCACTGAAATCAGGAGGTGGCATTGTTTGTAATGTTGGGAAAGGCCAGCAGAATATTTTCTTGGCACAAGTTTGGTATTGCAGGAAACCAGCAGTTTCATCAGCACAGCAGAGGCACCACTGTAAATAGTGGCATAAGCAGGAGGTAATGGATGCGAGAATATTGTTGTGAAGTTGCAGGTGGAGATGTGGGCGCTGCAGGTGCCGGCTGTGTTCAGGTGGTCTCAGCTGCAGTTTTCTCAAGAAAATGCAGTGGCTGTGTTGATGTTGGTGACACGTTAAGGCCTCGAAAGCACCTTGGCTAGGTGGCAGTGCTGCTGTTTGCCTCCCTGTTGATTTGTACGTGGTGGTGGGAGGAAGCAAGTACCCTGTGTCTCACGGCACCCTGCTTTCCCCCTGGATTTTGTTGCAGCACAGCTGGGAGTTGATCTTACTTACCTTGTCGGTGCACGTGCTGCCAGTACGGAGCAGCTGACAGATACCTCAGCTCATTAGAGGTGAGAATTTCTGGCGTTGGAGAACATCAGGAGAAAAACAATTAATTATACTGTGTCTACTGATTGCCCAGCTCCTTTGTAATGACATTTTCTCTCCTAGGTTATAAATAAAGCCTTAACTGCCAGCCTTACATGCGAGAGATCTCTCGCAGAGGGATGTGCTTTTGCTGAAAAGTGTCAACAGGGCAGCTGTGATTTTTCTCGGTCTGTGGTGTGAAATTGTGGCTAGGGAGGGGGATCCTTTGGCTGACTCCCACGCCAGAACCCCTAAGTCGTGAAACTCCCTCTCTGCACAGCTTTGATTTCCATTTTTGAGATCAGACGCTTTAGATTTGCTTTTAATGATTGAGTGATGTTGGGGAAGGTGTTTGCTCACAGCAGTTTGCAGCCCCATGCAAGGGGCGTGCATGTTTACTGGCAACAATATTTTTTTTTTATTTTTTTCCCTCCCTTGTTGTCTGGTTTAGAGCTGTGCTTCTTTGGGCTAGGTCAGTGGCAGCTAAACCCACATGTGTGCATTGCTTCTGCGTATTTGGAGGGAGCTCTCATTTCACTCACCTGCTACGATTATTTTTATTTGTCAATATTTTTTTAACAAAATGTACCTGACCTTGAAAGCTGCTTTGATTTGAGATCCGTGTACTGCCTCCCATTTCAAGATTTGCTTTATTGAATTCTCTCCCTTTCTCGTTTCACATTCCCTGAAACATTTTCATGGGCCTTTTGAGGGAAGAGGGATACTAGCTTCCTTCCCTGAGAGTGCTGGCTGCAACGTGTGACTGCTTGCAAGCACGTAAGAGATGTGGAGACCACGATCCCCCCAGGAGAGGGAAGCTCCCTGCAGGAGCTTAGGACTCTCCAGCACACCAACAAGTGGCTGCTTTTTGGTGGGTTGTTTTTTCCCCCCACAATTTTATTTATTTTTTCTTTTCTCTTTTGTTGTTTCCTCACAGTCTGTGCTGGCTCCTCACTTGACATTAAGCACATTTTTAATACTGTCATCTTCCTGCAGGTGTGTTTTTCCGGGGGTCTCTTGGGAACCGCTGACCTGTGGGGTTAGCATCAATATGATTCAAGGCATGGTAAATTCACTCTGATTTTGCATCTTGGGCCCTCTTGCGGGGCACATGGGATTAACTAGCAAAGAAAGTGGTGGCTTCTGCTGTCCTGTTTGCCGCAATGCAAGTTTGCGTTGGAACGGGCCGTTAGCAGAGCTTCTGACTCGGCAGCGGCTTGTTTGCTGATGGCACTGGCAGAAGGAGCCTTTATCTCAAGCAAGGTGCGGTTACAGGGCTGGGTGTTTGTTTTACATTGTACTTTGGAAGAAGGGTGGGTGTCCTCCAGCGCTGCACGGGAAAGGTTTCTCTGTCACTTCCAGGAGGGACCCAGCGGGAGTTACTGGATAGAAAACACGCATCACGTGAAGATCTCCTGGGCCGAAAGCAGGTGGAGGCAGAAACAGGGAAAAGGTTAATTTGTGCTTGCTCTCTTCTTGCATTTCCCAGGTCCACTTCTGGCTGCAGTTGGAGACAGGGTCAGAACTAGATCCCGTGTCAGGATGTCCCTGCTCCTTAGAGAAGGCCTTTAGAAAATCCTGTGTGTGCTGTTAGTTTGTTTCATCTTGAACTGCTGTGCTTGGCTCTTCAGGTCCGGCATCATTTGCCGTTCCTTCTTCCCACCGTTCCGGAGGGAGAAGGGCTTGTTATGCATTACCTCTTTTCCCTGAACGGGGAGACCCTGGGCAGGGGGACTGTTAGTAACTCACGAGATGGACGCACAGATTTTTGCCTGGTGGGCACTGAACTGTCCGTGTATTTTTGGCTTTGAGGTTGCTCCTGTGATGAGACTGAAACTCATGTGTACGTGGGCAGGGGGAATGACTGCTTAGTCTACAGGGAAAAAAATTAACCGGCTGCAGTGCGTCAGGAATTCACCAGGAATACGTTTTCGGAGTTTGCATCCATGCTATAATGGCATTTGAGCAAGTAGCTTGAGACAGGGTCACGATCCCCCGGTGATCCTCAGCCCCCAAAGAGTGTTTTAAGCCAGGGTGGGCCAAGCTCGTTCATCACTGACCTCTCTGCTGGTATCTGAAGCATTGTTCTCATGGCACAATAGATTTAATTAAAGAGTTTGTTTAGCACTGGAGGGGATTTATGGCAGTTGTGACAAGTTTAAGTTGACAAAAGGGCCCAATAAATAGAGACGAATGGTTAATTATTCATGTGTGAGACTTTCTCTTGTAGCGTCATTTTATCAAAGTCAGTGAGGGCTGGGAATTGGCCTCGGCAGGATGAACAAAAATTGGAGACTGGTACAAATGGTGGCTTCTCTGGAATGTTCACATGATGCTTTAGGTAAAGGGCCTTGATGTCAGGCAGCGTGCAGGTAACCCTCAAGAAGGCTAGGTTGAAAAAAATGGCAATAAATGCAGCTTAACCACTTCTAACGTATAGAAAACATGAATACCAAAGTGGGAGACTGTGTGCAAGACGGTGGAATATCATAGCATCTGGGAGTGAAGATGTGCTGCACTGAAGGGATGTTTCCCAGAGAAGGAGGATGGTGCAAACCTGAGTCCAAATTATGTGAGCACACGTTGGCGCAGGTGCCTTCTCCCATGTCGGACTGCTGCTGGAAGGCACAACCCATTGCTAGCTGATGCACAGAGAAGCCTGGCATGAATTAGGTTTGAAAACTCAAGAGCTGAGCCAGAATAATCCTGCTTTAACTCTGTGTTTGTCCTCGAAACCAAATGACATGACAAAAACGAAGGCCGTGGGCCCTGGCAAATGATGTATTCCTGTGTCACAAGTCTTGTCCTCAAAGTCCCCAGGAGTTTGCGCCATGGTCTGTGGTGGATGGTGGTGAGATCACGCAGTTTGCTGCCCTGCCAAGGTCACTCCGTTCCCTGCAACGGGATGTGCTTGTGTCAGAACTGCCTTCTCCGCACTCGTTGCTTCATCCAGTCTGCTGATGGATTAATCATGTCACCTGGCTTCCTGGGCCCAGCTGGAGCCAGCGAGGGAAACTTCTTGTTTCCTGACTTTCACTCCAAATTTGAGTTTCTTTGCTAAACCGGTTGGATTTTCTGGCAAATTCGTAGGGGTTGTGGAGGGCGAGTATCTTGATGGATCTGGAAACCTTTCTCCCATCTTAAAGAGTGAGGTTTGCTCCTTGTTTACGCGGGCAGAGTTGGGCGCTGCGGGTAAAGCGGCTGCTGTACAGCCACGTCTTGTCACTAGGGGTCAGGAAAATGCTGAGAAACCCGAGAGCTCCCTGAAACCGCAGCCCCTGGCAGGAGGGCACAGGGCTGGGGCTCTCAGAAACCCATCCGATCCCCAAAACCCAGGAGTGATCACTGACATGATCAGCTCTGCTAAAGAGTAGTTGGGCTCAGCAAGGTGGCTCTTGAGCTAGACAGTCATGACCAAATTGTTTCTCATGAGAAGCATGTCCAGATCCTTTGGTGGGCTCCAAAGCATCGGTGTCTCTCCTGGGGCACACTCGCCTGTAGGTACATAAGCATTGAGGACATCTCTCCGGCCAGGTTGCTAGAGGTCTTTGGTTACCGTTGCTGTTTTCAAGTCCTTGAGTTTTATTTCCAGCTTCCTGATTGCAGGTCTTGCAGTAAGCTGCTCTGAGGTGGGACAGCAGAGGGGCTTTGGGTGCGGATGTAAAGGCAAGATCTGTCTGTACACACCTTTTGTTGGGCAGGATTAGAGAAAGTAGACAAGCTTTTTGGGTGTATGAGCTCTTTGATCAGAACTAGAAACGGCAGGCTTCAAAGCTGAGTGAGTTGAAAACAGTAGCTGAGAGATCAGTGAGATATTTAACACACGTGGTAGCTTTAGAAGGGAGGAGTGGCTGCGGTGTACAGGAGATGGTGATAGGTGAGTGGAGACAAAATGTGCTAAGGCAGTGATTTCCTTGGAGACAGAGACAGGTGGAGACATGGACGGTGGCACGCGGCGAGGCTGGTGGAGGGCGCAGTGGCCAACTCAGCTTTGCTCTGCAGTAGAGTCATGAGTTTTATTTCGTAGATCTGCCTTTGGGAGATGTTTCATAGTTTTTATTTTTGGTGATAAATAGTTCCCTGCTGGGTGTGCTTGACCCTTGCTGATTGTCTGCGGGAGTCTGTTGGGGCGCTCAGCGGGTGCTCAGCTTCATCTCCAGCCTTCCCAGAAGGGTGGTAGGTGGCCTGGGTGAAGCGTGTCCCATTGCTGGAAGCACAGGAGTAATATCCAGGCATGGAGCGTGGCGTAGGGAAGCTGCATGGAGACACATTGGCAAGTTTTGCCTCTCTTTTTTTTCCCCTGGAATCTGATAGCAGAAGTTTGTGTATGAAATTCACGTCAGGTGCAGTGCTGATTTTTTTTTAACTTGTTAGCATTAAACAGAATTTGTCAGGGACGTTATTCTCTTATTTGTATTATTTCTCCCCGTCCTAATGAGTTTGTACTGCTTCTTGCAAACTGAATGCATCTGCTTTGCTTGTTCTTGCTGTTAGTGGGAACGACCACTGGACCATGCTGTCTGCACTGTTTGTTCAAAGCAGGATAAAAAGTAATAGGAAAATTGTGTACGCAGCAATCTTAAGAAACCAAAATGTCACTGTGCCTCACCTGTTGAGGGTAGCAAATTAAATAACGAAGCAGCTCGCTTCAAAGTCCTGAGGATAAAGAGTTCTTGTGGCAGGTGTGGCAAGGCAGCGGGGGGAGAGATGAAATACTGCAGACTGTTGCCGATTCACAGCCTGGGCTGGAAGTTCGCTGATGTGCTACAGCACAATGGAGCTGTGTTTTAATTCCAGCCGCCTCCGCTCCCTCCGACAGCTGTGTCTTGGAGGGGCTTTGGGCTCAAAAGGGGGGACCTGTTACTTGCAATGGTTTGCCTCAGCTCCTGGACCTCTGCTTACATCCCTCCGAGGTGCTGTTGAAGGTTGTCTGAGTAGTACCCGGAACTGGTCTTGGAAATTGCTACTTGGTGTAGGCTACGTTTATGACCTTGCAAAGGCAAAGTGTTGAAGGTGATGGGGATGAAGGAGAAAGGGAGGTGGTCGTTTCTGACCTGAGGTGGAAAAATCACTGGTGCTGTGAACTCCTGGGGGCCTGTGTCATCTCAGAGGGGATGTCCTGGGGCAACATGGCTTTCACCAGGTGCTGCTGCCGCCTGCTGGAGGCACTGTGAAGACTCAAGATGTTGGTGATGGTGTAGTGCTGGGAAAGAGACCTGGCCTTTTCTGGAGGGAAGATGTCTTTACAGAATCCCAGCATGGCAGGGGCTGGCAGGGCCCTCTGGAGATCCCCCAGTCCAATCCCCCTGCTAAAGCAGGTGCCCCCAGCGCAGGGGGCACAGGGACGCGTCCAGGCGGGGTTGAATCTCTCCAGAGAAGGAGACTCCACAGCCTCTCTGGGCAGCCTGGGCCAGGACTCGGGCACCCTCACGGCAAAGAAGTTCTTCCTCATGTTCAGGGGGAACTGCCTGTGCTCCAGCATGTGCCCAGTGCCCCTTGTCCGGTCTCTGGGCACCGCCGAAAAGAGCCTGGCCCCATCCTCTGGACACCCACCCTTTAGGTATCGATCAGCACTGATGAGATCCCCTCTCAGCCTTCTCTTCTCCAGGCTGAACAGCCCCAGGGCTCTCAGCCTCTCCTCACAGCAGAGATGCTCCAGCCCCCTCATCATCCTTGTTGCCCTCTGCTGAGCTCTCCCCAGTTGTTCCCTGTCTCTCTTGAACTGGGGAGCCCAGCACTGGGACCCAGCCCTGCAGATGTGCCCTCCCCAGGGCAGAGCAGAGGGGCAGGATCCCCTCCCTCCACTGCTGCCCATGCTCCCCTCAATGCACCCCAGGACACCCTCGGCCTTCCTGGCCCCGAGGGCCATGGCTGGCTCACGGTGACCCTGCTGTCTCCCAGCACTCCCAGGTCCTTCTCCTCAGAGACTTGTAGGACTTCTCTGAACCACGAAGCCCTCCAGAGGGTCCTTGCAAGAACTTGGTCCTCGCGCCGGTCACGCAAAGGGAAGGTGAGGAGCAGGAGTGTCCCGCGCAATGGAGAGACAATATTTATTCATGGGATGGGAGGGTTTCGAGTGTGAGAGTATATTGGGGAATCTGCCTCCAATGTATTATTGGGTTCAGGAGAGCTCACCTACCGGTGCTTTCTCCTCCTCAGCCAGTGTGGTGGTGGCTTTGGACAAACTACCTGCAAATTAAATGAAGAAGGAATGGTTCGTGGAAGTGGAGCTGGGACATGAACAGACCCAGTGGCCAAGAGCAGAAGAGGAGGGAGAACAAAACAGGAATTTTTCTCCCCAGGCTCCTATTCCTGGATCAAGCAAGTTGTGTTAATAAAAAGGACCAGCAGTTCTGGTGCAACTGGGAGATGTGATATTGCCTACCATGGCAGCAAGGACTTAAGTCAGCAGCATCAAAAAGCAACCTCTGTGCACTGGCAGCAGCATCGCTCAGCAAAGAGAGGGTTTATCTCCAGGAATCAGCTGTTGATGAGAAGTTTACAATGAATGCCCAGCGTGTAAATAAATACAGGTACTGTAGCGGTGCTGCAGGCTTGAGCTGGCCCTTGAGGGCCGCGTAGCCGCGTGCTCTGCGATAACTCAGCTGTCTCTTCTGATGCACAATTGAGCAGGTGAAGCTGATTCACTCCAACCTGGTGACTGCAGCTGATCTGCCACCTTAAGCAGGTAACTAGTGGCTTATATGACTGACAGATACAGCAGGGGTGCTCCATGAAGTATTTGAACATACCTCACCCCAACAGATGCTTGGAAATCCAGCCTTGCTTTTGCTATCAAATTCCACATAAGGAGGGAGGGAGGGAGGAAGGACTCTGATTTTTTTTTTTTTTTTTTTTTAAAGCACCTGCATTTTTGAATACCTGCCTGGTGCCACTGCGGTTTTCCAGTGCACAGATGTGGCTGTTGTGGGTGGAAGGAGTGAGGTGCACCTTACCCACCCTGTCTACACAGTAAAATTTGCAATCTGAATTGTTCCTTCTGGAGCTTGGGTGTGGACTGCAGCAGTATGCTCCAGTTTTGCTTGGTAGTGTGTAGCTTTCATTAAGTAATGCTGTAAAATACTTGCATTACGGGCCATGAACTGGAAAAATCTGACTATAGCCCTGTGGTTCTGGGTTACGTTTTGCATGCGGTTCATTGACAAAAGTAATCAGCCAGCAGAGATGAGTTGGGTGGAAGATTTTTTTACTGTCTTTGTGGTACCATCTTCTGAAATTGGAGATGCAACTTGAGATCTGTTCCACATTTAGCTTCAGAGGAAGAAATAGTATACTGGGTTTTATTTGGCTTGCTTTAATTTATGCTGCTGGAAGGTTTGGGTCTGCTTTAGCGCATGGAATTGCTTTTTCTTTTTTTCCTCACAGAACCCCAGAAAGGGTGTTTTAGAGCTTGGAGGAAACTTGGAGAACTGGCCAGGATCTTCCCCCTCTTTGCCCTGGATCTGTATCTTCGTTGGCAGTAAGCATGGTACAAAAAGCACCCGTCTTATTATCTAAATCACTGTAGCCAGCGGTGAAGTCTGCCATGTCGACAGAAAACATTAAGACCTCTGCTTTCTGCTGATGCAGAACAATAATTTGTGGCTCAGGCATTACTGAGATGTTAGACACCAAAATTATGACCACTCTGTGAGATTGGCTGGATAATTTTTACTCCTAAGCCTTCCAACCAAGATGATTTTCAGTGCTTGGAAATAAGTCTTACTCTGCAGAGCTGTCGGTGTCTCCCAGCTGTGTCAGTATATGCTCTAACAAATGTGCGTATATATGATACAGCTATTTCATCATCATTCCGTGCGCTCCTCCAGGCACCTGGGAAGCTCATCTTCAGCACAGCACTCCTCTCCCAGGAGTGACTTTTGTTAATTCTCTTTGTTTGTTTTCCAGTAGTGTAGAAAAGCCCCAGAACAAGCTTCATGGTGGTGGTTCGGTGTTTTTTGGTTTTGTTTTTTTGTTTTTTTTTTGTTTAGGCCCTGTACACACAGGGAGAGAGATGTTGTGCTCCGAGTAGGTTATACTTGGAATGGATGGGAGCAGGTTGTATTTGTACAGGTAGGAAACTGAGGCAAGGGGAAATCAAGACCTCAGGGGTGTTAATTCTCAGTGAAAGTGTGTATCCTCAAAAAGTAGAAGGCAGAAGATTGTGTGGGGAGGCTGTGCTGAGGTCTCTTGGGCAGGTCCGAAAGCGCTGCGAGTCTGCTGGCTGAAAGGGAAAAGCAGTGCTTAGAACAGCAAACCTTTTGAGAAACAGAGCGCCCATCTCATGGGCGATGAGCCTTCCTCATCGCCCGTCTGCAGCCATGCCCTTGGGTCAACGGAGAGTGGCCACCTCCATCCCCAGGGCACTGCTCCTCCCTGAGGAAGCAACTCATCCTGGACACATCCCTTCCTAGCGGGAGGTGGGAGCTGCAAACAAGCCCTCTGGAAGGTTTTTTTTTTTTGCCTTTGCTTGCAGTGAAGGTGAGCTGCAAGCCTACAGTTGCCTCATCTTCTGGATACGCTCCCTGGCTGATCAGGGCTCTATTATTAGCAACTGACATGCCGGTAGGGTCACTCTCCTCCTAACTCTGCTAATTAATCAGTGCACCCCGTGACAGCTTTTGACTATTAAATAATTTTCATTAGTATCCAGACCCCGGCAGCATGGCCGAATCTATCTGTCTTCATTAGCTCTTGGATTTCAACATCAGGAACTGGAGCCAAAAGTGACAGTGAGAGGGCAGTTCCCTGCCTAGTCCTTTCCTCATCCCAGTGAAAACTGACCTTGCTGATATTTTTCTTTCTTTTCTCTCTCCGCCCCTTGTTGTATGTTGGTCGAAGGAGAAGATGGGCAGTAGCTTCAGCTCCTCTCCTCCTTATCCCAAGTGATTATCCTTAGGAAAAAAGTGGACAGGATACTCTTTAAAGGTAGATAAATAACGTACGATCATCCTCATTTTGTAAGTGATCTGAGAATGTGTCTCTGGGTCATGAAGGAAAGAAAGTGAAGATCAATACTTATCGATATCCGAATTACCTTCCTCCATACTAAAAATTACCTTTGCCGGTGGTGTAGCTGCATCTGCACATAAGTAGCCCTAAACTGGCCAAAATTGCATGCACAGCCTCAGAATGAGGAAGGAGAAGCTTCGCTTCTGGGAAGCATTTCCTGACCTCGCTGAACATCTGGTGCTTCCCTGGAAGCAATGAGGAGCCACCGCTGCGCGCTCAGCCCTTGCTCTCCGGAATGAGAGGGCATCACTGTGCTCACTCGTCTGCAACGTTATTTCTTGAACACTGGTGTAAAATGGCAAATATTTGGTCATGTTGGGAAGTCGTGTCATTCCCTTCCTGCCAGTTGAATCTGCCCCAAAGCAATCCTTCCTTTTGTCAGATTAACGTGATTTAGATTGAAGAACTAAAAGGTCTTGGAGAGGCCTGCCGAGATGCTGCAGTTTGTCCCCTGCTCTTGGATTATACGATGTGGTCCTCAAGTGCATGAATGCCATGAGGATGGGTGGGTTTGGCCCCTGTTGACTTCTGTTTCTCCTAACGCACGCCCTTTCCGGTTGGGTGGGGAGAAAAAAGAGAATAAGGGCCGAGTCTTGAAGAATCGAGCTGGCTGAGCAGCTTTGCTGCTCCCGTCAGATGTTGTACACCGTGCAGAGGTGTACTCCGTGCTGCCCGAAGATCCCTTCAGTCACCCCAAACAGCGGCTGTCTGTGGGGCAGGGAGCACCTACCCATCTGTTTTCAGCAAGAACCACAGAAATGCAAAGCGGGCTTTGCACAAGGCTGATCAAACTGAGAGGAGATGACTTGTACCTGGCTGCGGTGCTTATGGAGCAAGCTGCTCAAATAAATCGTGCAAGGATGTTTTGTGGGCTCAGGGTGTTGCATCAGGCTACAAGTGAGAGCTCCCAGAGACGTCTGGAAATCTCACGAGGCAGAGCACCAAAAAAAGGCGCGCTTTGAGCGCAAGGAAGTTCCTGTGTGCTCCTTTGACCTTTTGCGGCGTTGGTACCATGTCCCGTGGGTGGCCCCGGGAGGGATCGTGCAGTGGATAATTGCACTGCATCTCACAGACTGCTCCAGACCTCGCTCCATCCTGCACCAGGGGAGCTAGAGATGGGCAACAGACATCCTTACAACTCGCTCCTTCCAGGCCGCTGTGCGTAGGCATTGCTTGGGCTTTTGGGTGTTGCTCTCTGTTATTCCAGTAGTGTTTCTGGGATTATCTTTTTTTCCTTCCTCCCGGAGAACTTCCTCGGAGCTGCCTCCGTTGATACATGTCTGTATCTGCTGAGAAGCCTTCTATCAGTCACTTGCCTGAAGCCCCCGCTTTAAGTTATTTGTACAGTGATTAGTTAAAACTTCAGATACTTAATGCAACCTTTAAATCACATACCCACCAACAGCTATTGGTCATATAAAATTTCATTGAGCGGTATCTATCACTTATCCCTTTTTCTCAATGTGTGCATATATTCAATTTTCTACGGACTTCTCTTGCTGATGTTTTCTACTGAGTAAATAGTAAATTGAGGGACTTGAAAAAGGGTTTTGTTGCATTGCAGTAAGTGAATTACTTGTAAAGGGAACACGGAATAGAAAAGTTCTTTCTGCAAAAAAGTCTCCCTGTTGTATAAATCCTATCTCTCTGTGTTAAAACAGAATTGAACCTTAAAATGAAATGTATTTTTTTCACAGCATACGTAGCTAGTAAGGACTCTTCCGACCAGCTAGCTTTGAATAATAAGCCTGGTTGGGTTTGCTTCTGTTTTTTCACTCTTTTGCCTCAGCTTGTCGTACGCTGATGTGACAACATCTGCTTTGTACTAGGGATTCAAAATTGTGTGTGTAAATGCTCAAGTTCCAAGTTACAGTAAAAATCGAATATTTTTTAAGTTGGCTCAGGAAGCCAAGTTCTCGAGCTCACCAAAGGAACTGAAACTTGGAAGAAATGTGGGTAGACAATGTAAATTTGAAGTCTAATGAAACGAACCTCATTTTTTGGAACAAGTGGTAATTAAATGAAGTGAAACAAGATTGTGCCTGCATCTGCAAGTGGAGTAGCACCAAGAGCTGGGCTGAGCCCAAGCCATCTTACACCCCCAAGTGAGACATCTGGGCATACCTAATCTCACTCCATGGTCAGGAGAGGTGGCTTGAATGAATCTCCAAGGGGTGATTCAGATCCTGGGTGCATTGGACTGCTCCATGAGGGTCTGTCCGTGACCCCAACTGGACCTGACAGTGGCTGGGACTGGGAGCAAGGAGCCTGGCATCGGGTGGGTCGAGTGCCAGCCTGAAGATTCAGGTGCTTCCCTGTATGAGCAATGCAAATCCTCCTTTTCCAGGTGCGTGAGCCTGTTTGGAGAGCCACGCTCAATTTGTGTGTCCTTGGCTTAGAATCTGTGGAGGATGTTTTGCTGTACATTTGAAAATACTGCAGTTCGGTTGGTCTGGAGTGAAATGTTACAATATGTCTGCGTAACGTGGTTGTGACCAGCATAGCCAGCTTGGAGGGAACAAGTCTCTCCCTTTCTGTAGGTTTCTTGTGGGGTCGGTGAAGAAAGGAGGCAGCCAGGGAGACTGAAGGGGGAAAGGTGCGAGCTTTCCCCAGCTCTGCGTGCTTTGGCGGGGCTTGCCATCCTTCCCTGCCGTTGCGGAGCTGCCTCGATAGCCCCACGGCTACCCCGTAAACGGGATGTCCGTGCACATCCCCTGCACCTTCGGTCGCACCTGGCCGTCTGGTGGCGAGCGGTGCAAACCCTGAAACGAGCGCAGCGCTTGCGAGTGACAGACTGGTGTTTCTACCACCCTCTGGGAAAACAGCTGGCAGGTTTCGAGCCCCATCTGCTTGTTGGGTTTGAGGGAAAGGAAAGAGAAAGTTGCTTACGAGCCTAGTGCCGAAATGAGGGACATGCAGTGTTAATGGGGATTCGCCTTGCGCGGCCCTTTCCTAGCCCAAATATGGGGCCAGCAACTCCTTTCTCTTGCTTTAACTTGGTTGTAAGGAGCAGAGGAGAGGAACAGGAGGAAGTAAAAGGAGAAGCCGGAGTTGGGGAATGCTGGGAGAGAGCTCTTGGTGGGCAGTGTGGATGGCTGACTTGCAGGTTGGCCACCCGCCTGACCCTCACCAGGGCTAGTAATGTATTGCCTGACTGCTCACTGCAGCTCATTAATTGATTTGGCAGACCAAGAAGGAAAACAGTAGTGACAGAGTGAAGTGAAACTATGTATTTTAAACTGTCCTTCTGGATTCCGGCAAGATTTCCTTTGCCCTCTTTGGAGCTGGTTGCTGGGTTGGTATCCTGCTGTTCTGCATTCCTCTCACCCAAAGTTTAATGGATGCTGAGGTTTCATCTTTTGCTAAGAATTGGGATTTCACTCATCCTGGAGGCAAATTGGCCGCTCATTCCTGTGGCAAACAAACTTTGGGCAGAGTTAGCTGCTGTTCTTGCTACAGCAAAAGCCTCTGTCTCAGTCTGTTCTGTAATTAGGTCATTAACTAAAGAACTCTGAATATTTCCTCTCCTTTTTTTTTTGTTTTTTTTTAAATAGGGGATGGAGTCAGACTTCCATTTGGCCAAACTGTACGTGGTGGGGCTGAGTAATAAGGATGCGGTGGCAGGTAAACGCGAGTGATGGACTTGGCCTTCGTGTTGAAAGTCCTGCCTGTGTGTCTTCTCACACAGCTGCGAGTACTGTATTGCAAGGCAAGTTATGAACAGAGGCTTGACCTGTTTTTTAACTGCAGTTAAAAGCAGCGTAGCCCCTTCCCAGCATTACGTGGTATCGTACAAGGAAAGGGAGAAAACCTCCATGGACTTCAATGGACCCTTGCCAGGTGCGAGGGAACTCCTGCTGTATTTAAAGTTCAGAGCAAAAGACTATCTTTCAATACGTTGTATTGAACTTTGTCCAATTCTGTTCCCTTTTTCTGCAGCGATAAAACCACTGTTGCGCTTTCATCTCCCCCCCTTTCTTCCCAAGTAGGTTCTGTGAAAGTGGTGTTTGGGGGCAGTAAATCACAAAATGGAAGCGTGCATTCATAAAATGCTTTATACCTCCTTCCAGCAATATTTCAACATGCAATGCAGACACCAACACTTCATTTTAATTACGCTGCAAATTTCCCTGTTGGAGGAGGAAAGCTGAACTCTGCAAGCTAGCCCAACCCCATCTTCTCCTTGCTATGGGAGTACTGCAACATCTAATTAGCCACGTCTTTTGTTCGTCTGAGTTGTGGGTCTGTACGCGTGTGTGGTGCACGGCGATCCCTCAGGAGGAAGACTTCCAGGTGCGCTGGATCTGACCTGGCTCATCCTTTTCTTGCCACAGGGTGAAGGGAGGTCTTGAAGCCATTTGTGGAAGTATCTGGGAGCTGGTGCGTTGCCTGGAGTCCTCCGTCGGGCGGGAAGGGTGATCCAGCACAAACAGAAAGTTTTGGAAGACAGGCTCTGGCAGTGATTAGAAGCAAGGGAAGGCTTCCCTGCTGTGGCGAGTGTCACTTTTTTTTTTAAAGCTGTCTTTTCTGAGGTTGCATTAGTTGCTAGGGCTGTTCGCATTCACAGAAGAGAAAAAACATGACCAAGGCGTGCAAGTCATGGAATAACACAGGCAAGCCAGCCCATGCCCTTGCATAGCCCTTTCTAGGAGGTGTAAGAGGTGGCCCCTTGCAACTGAGTGGCAATACAGGAGTCAATACATTGCACACTTGGTTAACATGCTAACCTGAAAAAATCCTTGCCAGAAGATACTGCTGAGTCCCACCCCCCACAAAAAACCATAGGAGATTTTCTCAAAATGTAACATTCACAGATATGTGAGCTAGGTATAAAAATATATGTGACAAAATGCTTAAGGAAAGGAGGGGGTCCCCTAATGCACAGGAAATATGTCCCTCGTGGTGGTGCTGTTCCATCATTGTCAATTACAAGGAGTGTTAAATGTTCCTCTGTAGCAGCTGCTTTGGGGTGTTAATTTAGAGAGGGCACTAAATTAGACAGGTTATCAGTGTAATTCAATATGACAATTTCTGTGGCCACATCCTGAAGGCATTGGAAAAGGTGGGGAGAGGAGCAGCACCCGTGACGCACAAATACGAACTGGAAGGGAAAGAGGCGAACTGTATGGAGAAACAAATATCTGTACACTGCTGGTATCCAGGTCGCAGAGATGGTTTTGAAGCCAGCTGTGCCAGAGAAAGCCAGTGTCGCAGTGTCATGACAGCCCAGTCTTGGATAGACAAGCGTTGGCGTCTTTGGATATGTACTCGTTAAAATTAATTCAGATCCAAACAACACCAAAGAAATGATTTAACAAATGAATCGCCTTATTTTGACCTACCCAAGTGCAGCAATTTGGGATTCTGTAGTGGAGGGCTACAGGTTTTGAACCGAGATGGGGAGTGTGGGATGTGTTATGCTTCACCACATATCTCGATGCAACGTTTCCTCTGCGAGGGAAGGTGTGAAAAGTAAAATTAAAGCTGTGATCTCTGTTTTTTCCTCTCCCTAGGACCGATGTCTTCTTTTACTCAGAGCTACACCAGACTCACACAGAGGAGCTCTCGGGTAGCGTTGTCCATGGGGTAATGGGTATTTTCCTACTCTCTATGTATTCTTAATAACGTATGTACAATGCCCAAATGATGTTAGGATAATAGTTGCTATTTTGGAGAACCTTTCCTAGGACCTCCTTGAAGCTCCTCTGGAAAGAGCTTTCCAGGAGCCCCGCTTATGCAAAAATTAATCTAATGTCTGTAATGACAGAAGATGGGGAGGGTACGTACAAGGCAGAGGGCCCTGAAATGGCCCCAGAAAGGCCATAGAAGTTCAACAGGCAAGTCATCTTCTGCGTGTCTGGAGAGAGCCATGTGAGCTGGGAGCTGTTAGGAGGATGTGCAGTGGGATGAAAGCTGGGGACACCACCAAAAAGCGTTTCTAAGAGCTGGGACCAGCAGTCCTGTGCGGGGCATGCCTGGTGCTAGGTGAGTCACCCCGTGCATTAGCAAGGAAGATTTGCTTGCATGGTTTTGAGATGATGCAGACTGTCCTGACAGCCAGCAGTCGTGAACAGGAGAGTTTAAAAAGAGCTGGACTTTGTCTGTCTTAACAGTAAAGGAGTGGTGGCAGGTTTGGATTGACCTGTAGGAGGAAAGAGGAGTCTGGATGGGAAGAGTTGTTTACCAGGTTAATTTGCCTCCCTGTATGGCATAGCAGTTGCTGTAAGTCAGTCTTAAAGAACCCGTGGCTGATGTATGTGGCCTGTAGATGTAGCCAGTGAGGTTTTGTGGGAATGAGACCTTTTTATCTGGACCGTGAACAACAGCACTATTAGAGAGCAGACAACAGGAAAAAAGAAAAATGGTTGTGTTTTCCAAGCGTCCCCTCCCCAAATACACATTGGCATGTCCCCCGTGCAGCATGGAAATAAGCAGAAGGGATCTGTTTACATGGTTATGGGTTTGCTGTCCTTGGATCCTGTTTGAATACACTCCATCCCAGAGTTGTTTTGGATTTCACCGGAGAGTCTTTTGTCTAAAGGGCATCGCCGCTACAGCAAAGCGTGTCCCTGCGCCTGCTTTCTCCAGCGGATATCACATTTCATTACCCTGATGAGCATGAGTGAGTTCTCCCGGTTGTGTTAATTTGCCCACGAGCCAGCTTGTGTCTTGTCCGCAAGAACCCTGTGACGTTCTCTAGCCTCCCCCATCCCTCCCTGTTTTGAAACCTCAGATAGTAATTGCAACGGGTGGAGGGGCTGAGACACCCCCTTCCTGACGGCATGGACGTGGTCAGCTCCAAGCTGGGTGACTGTGGGAGGCATTCACCCCTCGGGGCTGTGTGTGTGCCTGGTCTGCTGTGGGGTGGGAGGAATGAGAGGAGAGGCCTTTGGGCGACCTCCATCTTTGTGGTTTGGAGGCTCATCAGTGAAACGGAGAGCAGGTGGTGGCGAGTGGGGTGGCTGTTTTGGCATCATCCTACCCTTTGGGCTGCTGCGCGCTGAGAAATAGGGTGCTCTTATGCATGTGATGCCTTCACCAATGCTTTTTTTTTTTTGTTTTTTCCCCTGAAGCATAGGTGCGCTGCTAGGAGAGGACCACGTAGCGTGGGACGACGAATGCTTTAAACGCAGGATCTGAATGCTGCGATTCAGAGTGCCCTGCAGGCAAGGTGCAGAGGAAGGATTTAAAATTAGATGCGTGGGGGCAGGTGAGAAGTAAACTATTTGTGTTCCCAATGTGGTGCTGCTCCTTCCCCGTGTCTTCAGTTTAATCGGTATTTTGGAGTGCATTGATAGTACCAGAGAGTTGGGGCTGTTTTCTAAAGTGTTGGTATCCAAAAGTGTGAAGTGTGGTGTGCTTCTGCACGTATCACAAACAATATACGTGCATTTTTGTTTTTACTTTTAAATAATGAAACTTCTGCTTTAACTAGTGATACATTTAAGTGATGATAATTTTACTGTTCTAGCAGCCATGAAGTTGAGCCGTTGAAAAATCAGTGGTGCTTGTATCAGGCTAACATTAAGGATGGGTATTAATTTCTCAAGAAGTCAAACAAGCTCTAACAGGACAGAGAAAATTAGCTACTGATTATTGGTACTTTTAAGAGAGATGAAGACACGCTCTTTCAAAATACTCCTGCTGTGATTATGGCCCTCATCAAACCATCCCAGGAAGGCAATTCAACGCTGTGTGAGGCTTAGCCATGCCTCGTGCTCTTGACTGGTTATTAGACCTTTCGGATAACCATCGTTCTCCTTATTCAGGTTTCTGAGTGGAAAGATTAATGCACATTGGCATGTGAAGACCACTCTGGATGTGCTAAGAGGCTTTGTACTGAGTGCATGAGAGCCTTGGTCACATGCGGATGAGAGTTACTTGCACATGGAGAACCGGTGACTGATTGAAAAAGAGTTTCAGGCCTAAGTGTGTGAAGGGGCCTTTGAATGGATTTGGCTGTAACACAAAGCTGTTACTGGAGACCTCGTTGGCGGAAGGAAAGAGGCTCCAGCGAAGAATTGGTTGTGTGTTGTATCAAAGATGAGGGGTCGGGGATTGAAGTAAGTGGATCTTACTGTAAATGGATGAAAGAGATTGGATACAGAAACTGAAGCAAGAGAAAATGACAGGTAAGAGTAACCATTAATGAAACTTGAAGGCCTGAGCACTTAAAATGTGGTGAAGGAGCTTTGGGAGCTTCCCTTAACCCTAAATAATCGGGATAGGTGAGAACTGACCTGTGATGTGCTCCTCGATGGCACAGGGTAATGGTCTGGGTGGCTAAGGGCTGCAAGGATATTGGGAAGGATTTGGTTGCGGATAGCATGGGTGTAGAATGCGTGCCCCTCCTTGCACCCCCTTGGTAGGCAGAGTCCTTGTTTTTTCCAAGGAAATGCTGGGCCTCCCAGGCAAGCCGGGTGACAGCTTGGAGGCTCACTGTGCACCAAGGCTGTCGTGATTGCCCCTTGCTCAGCTTCCTTCGCAGCTGGGGACAGATTCGTAGCACCGTGTACCCTGAGGATATTGCTTCTGATTCATATTAACCATTTCACTTCAAGGTGGTAGGAAGGTTTCTGGTGCTGTTAGGGAGAAAGGGATAACTGAGAAGAATATTTAGGGTGTCCTGACTGAGGGGACTGCCAGTTGAGGTGTCTGCTTCTCCCTCCAGGAGCCTGCGATCCTAACCTCACCCCTTTACCAGCTGCTTAATGTCCGGCGACATCAGCATGCCTTTGTGGGACAAAGCAAGATGTGCTCCAGCCTGAGCAGAAGCAGGTGATCCGAACCATCTCTAAACACTCCTAGCCCGGCCACAAGCTGCTGTGGTGAGTGATTTCTAGTCCAAAGAGAAGTTTCTTCTCCCGGCGTCCCTCCGAGACATTTTTCTTTGCCCCGAAAGGATTCCTCCCTGTACGTCGAGTCATGCTCGAAGAAGTGCTTGTTAGGTAAGTACCGCTCAACTCTGCTTAAAACAAATGAAGTTGACTTAATAGGGCTATAGAGCGACCAGGTATCTCTGTTATTTAAGAGTATTGGCACTTTGAAGGCTGAGCGCTAAAAGCACTTAATTTTTATTTCAACTGTTAATTGAAAATCAGCTGGTTCATCTTGTTCTTTCTGCTACTGCTCCTTCTCCTCTGCTCCCCGCTCTCGTCCCCCTGTGCAATAGAATAACAGCTGTTAATGCAACACCCCTGCACAACGTGCTAGTAAAAATGTGGCGCGAGGCCAGGCTTTCACTTGTGGTTTATTGGTTTAATTAACCAGGGTCTTGCAAATACTTCTTTGTGAGGCAGAAATGAAAGAATCTAATGTTTCTTGAGCTGGATCCTTACATCATTTTTAGGCACCTGGTGAAGGCACCAAGGTAAAAACTCGGCTTCTCTGATTAACCTTGGCTGAATTCAATAATACCTTGGAGTCATGTTATTGCTGACCTTGTGTTTTGCTGCCTTCTCATCTTTCTAGTTTGTCTTTTCTTCCTGCCTTTGCAGCAACAGTCAAAAAGTGTTACAAAAAACATCTCTGGGCGGGTCTTGTGGGAGAGCTCCTCTACTTGCAGAGATTTCTTTTTTTTCCAGTGTATTTCTTGTTTGCATTTTTCTTGCATTTACCTGCACAAACATTTGCATGAGAATAGCTACTTAAGTGTTGCTTGGAGGTGACCTTGTAATTTTTTTTTTAAATGAATTTGTGTGATGATGTGCTGAATACTGCCAGCCATGGAGATAATTTGGCTTTTGTTCATGCAAAAAGAAATTCTTCCTATGTACCATTTTAGGAGATGATCTTGACAACGTTTGTGAGAAAAGCATTGTTGAAGCTGGGATGTCCACAAAGACAAGTCCAGGTGCTGCCTGGGTGTATTTTGAGTGATTTGCTATTCTTCTGTGTTTTTTTTTTTCCTTCAGTTTTCTGCTGATGTGGTGTCCTATTGTAATTTTGGTCTGTGCTGCCGAAGGTGTGTGTATTGTTTTGGGTGAGGCATGAAAGAAAGAGGATCTGAGCGCTCGTAGTGATCTGTAAAGCTTCTGGCATCTGGAATAAACTCCAGGGTCTTGTTCAGGTGTATGTGTGTGGGTACAGCAGAAATCTTGTAGCTCAAAGGACAATAAGGCCAGATCTTAAAATCCTGTATGGGTTTTGAACACTGTAGCCCTGTTGCCATTCCAGTTTTGGGGTAAATGCCGTTTACCGTTCCTTCTTGAAGTTTCTTTCTCCTTTACTTCCTTTTCCTTTACTGATACCTAACATCATACGCAGTTCCTGTGGTCCACCCTGGAAGGTGGCGGCAGTGATTCTTTCTTAGGACTTTCTAATGATCTTAAGGGGAATGGTTGCCTTCGAGAGAAAATTAATTATTGTCTTAATTGACAGGATCTCTGCGAATCAAGCCTATGGCAGGTCACATTCCCATTGGCTGCCCAAAGCATGCTGCTGATTTCTGGAAGCATCTGATCAGGTGAGTAAACAGTTTATTAAGACTTAACCTTGCCACAGTGAATTTTCCATTGGAGTTTAGGACTTACACGTGAGAAATATCTCCTTTACTAGGAACTTTGAAGCAGAGATGCAGAGCTCAGTTCAGGACTTCAGCAAGTGAGATGCTTGCAAAATACTCAAAATTGGTACGGCCCTTGGTGGAGTGATTTCTGGTCTTTGTGTGTGAATGGCTCCAAGACCTAGGATAGGTAAGCAGGCATGCACGAGGAGGCTCTTGCTCTGAGCAGGCCACCGTGTGAAGGTGCTTGTGAGCTATCTGAGATATCAGATAGACCGCAGGGTGTCTCCACAGGTTTTTGTGATGGTGGCTGCCTTTTTCTTCCTTGATGTTCTTGCGGAAACCCAATGTCGTGGTTCTGTGAGTCATGGCCAATGAAATAACATTGTTGTTTGCTTCACGGGTGATAAAAGGTAGATAGACTGCAGCTAGGTAAACTACGTCGTGCTCCATCTGCTCCTCTCACCTCCTGTAAATGCTCTGACATCGTCCAAGCCGCTGCAGTCCCCCGCTGATAGTGACAGGGCCAAGCCGAGGGAAAGGGCTGTAGTTGCCCTTGCTGGGCACATGGTTGGTAATTCTCCTTCAGTTCCGCTGTTTCGACTACCTGATGCAGCTGCTTGCTTGATCAGTACGGTCATCTGTGTGATACAGGTCTGGCCAGAAAGCTCTTGCTTTTAGGTGTAGGCAGGTGGGGCTGGCAGGACCGAGTTGTTAGCTCCAGCCCCCTGTATTTGTGGGCAGCCTGAGAAAACGTTGAATCCGGAAGGGTCCGGGGAGCTTCTGTTGTCCAAAGCCATTGCGTAGGCACCAGGGCCCAGGCTGGCTGCCAGCTGTGACCTGTCTCTGCTTATCCAAACATCCAGCACTGGGGGCAATGTCTTTGTGAGACTGCACTTGCAGCATGCTCCGAATGCCAGCAAGTATAAAATCATTGCTTTTCTCTTCTCTGGAGCATGCTAACTGCCTGTTTACTATCTCATGCAACTTAAGATGCTGATTGGAAGCGCAACGTCCTTAAGTGAGATGGTTGCCGGCTGCCTAAAAGGTTATCTACTTGCTTGCCTAACACCTCTGCTGCAGGTCACAGTCTTGGTAGAGTTCGTTATCTGGTGGGTTTGCGTAGGACCTTCTCATTTGGGAGCAGCTTTCGTCTCTCAGCTGACACTCTGCCAGCCCGTCAGGTGCATCATAGGTTCCAGCCATTTCTCTAGGACTTTGGGAAAGGGGTGCTTACCAGATGGGTTGGTTTATCTTTCTTTGGGGGGAGTGAGTTTAGTCCAAGGATATATCAACGCAGAATTTTCTTACCTGCACGTCAGGAGGAAGTCTGCATGTATTTTTAGGAACACAGACAGTCAAACCATTAAATTCATTTGTCTTTGCTTTAATAAAAGTGCTCCTTACCTTTAGAGAATGATAATGGCACTAGATGAATGTATCCAGGAGTACCATTGTGAGTGGCAGCTGGAGAATGAGAACTTGATGGGATCTAAAATGAAAGGAAAATGTTTGCAATCAGTTTTGTGCTTCGTTCTCCTCTTACCCCAGCTACCTGAGATGTTCAACACATAATTCTACAATTATGTGGTGTTTTTTTCTAAAGAAAGGCATTGTAAGTCTTCTGTAAGAAACTCTCAAGATGCTATTTTCATGCAAATAGCTTTGTGTGCTAAAATGAGGAACTTAAGAACCACAGAAAATATAGGAAATGTGGGCAGAATGCATTCGAAATGCAAAAGTTTCCTGGGAGTTGTCAACAGCTCTTTAAGAAGTCTATTGCCCGCACCTTTCAGCGGCTTCTCTTTGTGATTGCTGGGGGGAAGAATACAACAATTACCAAACTGAAAAGATTGTATGTAGTTGTTGTACTGTGGAACAACTCTCAAGAAGTGATAATGGAGCAGCAGTGACGTTCTACAGTTTGCTTTTCTGGCTTTGACAAAAATCCAGACGACAACAATGCCCCGGTTCTTTTTCTCGTTCCCAAGACTGAAATAAGAGGATACCCAGTTTTCTGGATGGCTTTCCCTCCAGGGTTCTCTGATGCCTCTTAACATGTGTCCTCGTGCCCCGTGCCTTTCCTTCAGTGGCAGCCCTAGTGAAGAAACCTGAATTTCCCGGTGGAAGGATCTTTATTGTTCACACAGGCTTGTAAGGAGGATGAGTGTATAAGCCTTCATTCTTGAGGGCATAACTGGCCTGGAAAGCATCTTCTCGAAATGGAGCGTGGTACAAATAAAGCAAGTGACTTTTCCACACTGCAAAGATGAGTACTTTCTACTTCACTGCTGTGGATGATTAAGGAAAACAATTGCATTCTGACAACATGCGTTGACATTTTAAAACGAAAAAGAAATGAAGAACAGGTTCTGGGAGGCTTGCCATTAATGATAATGGATTTCCCTGAATTGGGAGCCTTTCTGAAAGTCTGAGTCTATTTTTTTTTTTATAATATTGCCTAGAACAGGCAACACTGTCACAGGGGACAGGCAGTGGGTCAGAGGAGTTCAGGGGGTAATCTGGGGAGCAACAACGGCCCTACGCACGCACTCGTGAGCCCCCTTAGGATAAATAAGAAAAATGCCTGTGACAGCATAGAGAGGAGGGGGAAGCTAGGTTAAACACTGATAAATGAATATTTGACGTTTAAGTTCAACTTTATTTGCTTGCAAATGAGAACTATTGTGTCAACACTGCAGGAGATGGTCCATGCATGTTTTATTTTTTTTTTTAGCCCCAAGGTTAATTCTTCTTTGATTTAAAAAAAAAAAAAAACAAGTGAGAAACATTGATGTTAAATGATGGGCAAACACACATGGTGCCTCCCTGGCATGCATGTCGACAGCACAGCCCCGCTTGAGCGTCTGACGGGGGGTGGTGGCGTGTGTGATAGTGCGGCGCTGAAGGAAGGAAGAGCTTTCCAGACAGGTGTAAAATCCATTGCCGTTAGCCATTTTCCTGTAGGAATTCTTTGCTCCTTGTGATACTGACTTTCAGCCGTGAGGTTGAAACTGGGGTGTTTACAGCCACATCTTTTTACAGGCACCATGTGATAGATAATTTTATGTGAAAAATCTATTTAGTCCCCTGATGGAAGAAGTAAACTTAGGTGAGAGTCTTTCTCCTGCGAATTCTTGGTGTGCCATAAAAAACCCCTGTTGCAGTTCTCCAAAATATTAGCTGTAAAACTTGTGCCTTGTTAAAGTTACAATCAGAAGATGTAATAAACGGATTATTTAAGCACACATTACCATGTAATGTTCGTCCCGAGGCACTTGGATTTTGACTGTGTGGTACCGTGCTTTGCCTGGCAATCTCATGGTGGCTGCTGGGGTGGAAAAAACAAACCCTCCTTTAAATAATGCATCCCTTCCCTGCTGTGCCTCTCCTCTGGTTCAAAGATAGCCCCCCTTTAAAGTTTAATCAGTAGTTTTATCATTGCTCACAGGCGAAAAGTATCGATCCAAAAAAAAAAAAAGCGCCTTGGGATGGAGAAGTTTAACACTGGGTGGAATTGCACCTTCTCCTCCGTTTCTGCTGTTTTTAATTGATTCTTCATAACCGTGTGTGCTTATTTGGGTGAGGTGGTGACGGGAGTTTGCGAGCTACACCTCTGCTGAACCCATCCATGGGGAAACCAAGCTGGAGCAGAGCAGGGGACGGGTAGTTTCTTGGGCATTTGGTTGCTTTCCCCAGGCAGCTCTCCCAGAACTGTTTCTGTCCTTGCAACGTGTCTTTTGGCTTTTTTGGGGGTCTTTTTTTTTTCTTGCTATCTGTCAGCTGTCAATGCTCCTGAAACGCTGAAGCGGTAGATGTGGTGCCGTGCAGCAACCGTAAGGTGGATGTGTATAAGACGTATTGGGAGCCCTGAGCCGATGCTTTCTCAAAGCTCATGTTGTTAATGACGTCGTTTCAGAACGATGTCGTTTTTCGGAGCAGAGTCCCGCTGGTTGCTGGCAGTGCTGTGGCAGGAGGAAGGGAAAGTGCTTGGGAGCAAGCTGGGAAGGCAGGGGTATGAAATGCAAACTGCTTGAATCTGGGCTCCTGTACGTGCCTGGAGCTCCCTGGCTGGCTTTGTAAGGGCCTTTGGAGGCATCTGTCTAACAGGAGTGCATTTGGCACAGGTTCCCAGAGCAAATTTAAGCCATCGCAGCCTGGGCCTTAATTTCCATCAGTACTGTTTGGTCTAGAGCCTGTTTGGCCCTTTAGGCTGAGACTGCATTAATCCTGCCTTCTTGGAGGGCACTTCTTTGCTTGAGGAGGGTAATATCAATCCGTCAGTCTGTTGGCATCAGAGGGAAAGGGTTTGTGTTCGCTCTTTGTGCTTCCCTGGCTTCTCTCCGTGGGAACACCCAAACAGTTGGTTGTTTCCAAAGTGGGAAGAAGAAAGTGCATCTCCCTCCGCTCCCAGAGACCACCACCGTGGCGGTGGCGTCTGTGGGAGTCTCCTTCAGTCTGTCACCGTGATGCAGATGCCCAGGTGCGTGCGTTAATGTTATATACGTTCTTGCCACTGTTGCTTTCTCTTGAAGACCTCTGCAAAGCCGGCATAGGGTAAAAGGCTCGTTTCTAACTCTGAGTCACCAGTATTCTCTGGAGTCTCCTACAAGCCTAAATTTGGTTTACAAAGCTGGTGAAAACATTTCGGTTTAGGGCAACTCACACAAAGGATGCTATTGGCTTTGCTCGGTGTGTACTACCCTGGCTGGCCCTCAGTCTTTTTGGCTTTTCCACCCAGCATTTTTCTTGGTCAGTCTGGCTGCCACTTTAAATCTCTAGTTCTTCCCATGCTGCTTTTCTGTTTGAAGAGAAATGCAAGAAAATCACCCTGTAACAACCAGGGCTGTGAGATATTTGCAGCTTTTGAATGAACGGTACAGGATTTTTCTCTTTTTAGTCTTCCGTGATTGCTGTCCGCATAGGTAACGCCAGGCCCAGCAAATGCTGATAATTCAGATGAAATGCACAGCATTTAGGCCTGTATTGTTAGCTGTGGGGAGAAAAAGAGGCATTTAGTACAGCTTTGCAGTGGATTGATAGAGGAACAGGAGCAGAGAAACTTCTGTTGTGGGGTTTTCTTGGGAGCTTGGTGCAGAATTTTTATGCATGGCTTCCTGGGTAGCTGCACAGGTATTTATCTACTATATAAATAGAAGATTGGCATCTTTATAGATCTATTACAAATGTGTTCTCAGCTCAAGGTCACAGTTGTCTCCGTTTCTTGTGCGTAGCTCGTTTGCTGCCTCTCTCCGTGCCTTACGCCTGCCCTGGGACTGGCGATCCATGCTGTGAACTCTCCCGTCTCTCATACCTCAAGTCCTGTTTTGCTGTGTTTTATCTGCAGGGATTTCTCCTGTGAGCCGTAATGTGCAGATACATTTCCTTGCTGCTGTATGGTTAACATTTAAATATATATTTTCTTTAAATTATGCAGATTTGAAGTTTTCCACCCTGGAATCTGATAAGTTTGAGGGTTTTACTCTTGTTGGGAAAGCACTGAAGGTCTTTTTTTTTTTTGTCCTCGGAACAGTGTTCCCCATTTAATACGATGGGTTACTTATGAAACCAGCTGGGTTGCTGCTGCTTTTAGCCTGAGTTTAGTGCCCAAATCACATCGGGTTGCTTGAAGCATTGCAGAGTCTTAATTCACCCCCACCCTCACCATGGGTTGCACACTTACCTCTTTGCGTTTTGTCTCCAGTTCAAAGCCAAAGGCTTATCTGCTGCCCCTGAGGTGCTCTGAAGGGTAGGGATTTGCAGCTCTGCCATGGAAACGTGCTTCTCCAGGACCTGCCCTCTTCTTCTTGTGCGATGGGAAGAAGCCTCCCGTGGAAGACGTTCCTGCTGGGCAATGAATTCCAGTTTGGTTTCTGCTCCATTGGGAAATAAGGGAAGGTGGCTCCGGGTGGGCAGGAGAGGCAGGTGAGCACCTTCTGCAGGAAGTTTGTTTCTCTAGACTGTTGTTGGTGTGTTTGCTGGGCGTATACCTTGTCTCAATTAATGTGATGAGTACTTTTTACTTTCCAGTGTTTTGGAGATCACCACAATTTTCTCATGCTCCCATTGGTGATTATTTGCCAGACGATGGTTTTTGTCTGTAGATTCCAAAACATGGTAAGTTCCTGCTATTTAAAATCTGTAATTAAAGAGGTGGGTAATTTTGCAAGGACGTATCAATTGTCTGTTTCCTGATTTAGAGGAGTAACTTTTTTTGGAATGGCATTTGTATCGTGAATGTCCCCTTCTGCCAATTCAGGTTTCATTTTGCAGATGTTCTCTAATATTCCTGTAAATTTCAGTTTCAGCAAATGTTCTTTCTGGAAAATTCAGCTGCAGAACCATGTGGAGAGGCTGAACTCAGAGAGAGTATAGGCTGAAGCAGAGAATTTGTGAAGGTTGCTAGAAGGCACTCTTGGGAAGCTGTGTTCAGTATTTGCCTGTGAGATTATGCTAAGGAACCCAAACCCCTTGACTTGCCAAGCTATTTAATAGCATTTTTATGCAGCCCCAAGACTCATCACCTTCCCCGCTTTTCTCACCTGTAGCCTCTTCTCCCCACCAACCTCAGCCTACTCGTTTCCCTCACCTCCCTGAGCTATACCTTTCCCATCTAACCTTCAAGTCTTTCTCACCGGAGGAAGTTCCTGCAGGTGGAGCTGGAATGACGTCCTGCTGCTGGGATGAGTTACAAGGTGTCGGTTGCCACAGATGTAATGGCTTCCCTGTGGTTCCCAGTTCTCGCGCTTGCTCTTGATATGCCCGTGTGTGCAGCTGCCTGGACAGAGCACCCTGCATGCCCAACATCCTTGCAGTCCACAGCCTGTCTGAGCTGTGGGTGGCCGGCCTGCTGTTCAGCTCATGCTAAGTCATGGAGGTTCGACCACCTCCAGATCGTGAAACTGGAATATCAAAGGATATTGTGCAGCACTTGAGTTAATTTTCTTAGAATATGCATCCTGATTTAATTCTGACAGGAGGGACTCTTGTTCCATTGCTTGCCCCTTAAGGACTGCGATGAAAGGCGGGGTCTGTGGCAGAAAACAATTTGTTACTGGATTCAGCTATATCGATATTATCCGCTATAAGGTTGTCCTACTCATGGCTTTGCAGTGATTTATTTGGAGAGGCCTCTTAGCTTTCCCAGGTGCTGGGCAGCCCGAGGGTATGCGAAGCCAGGAGGAAAATCAGCGACTGGCTGTGCTGCTGGTGGCTAATTCTCCTGTTGACTGTTTTCTGCAGGTGGCCGTTGCCTCTAAACCTCAAACTGGAAGTGTGAGCCACTGGTTTGGCTCCCACTGCTCCTTTACCGTGCTGTTACATCCCACCAGCAGAGTGTCTCCCCCGCTGAGAAATAACAGCTGAAGCACAGGAGAGCTCCAAAAGGTTGGGAACGTGCTCAGAATGCCAAAAAATAGATCTGTACAGGATTCCAGCTGTGGACACCAGCATAAGAGGATGGAAGCTTGTGGGAGAGGAAGGAGGCTGGTTGGGTTGCATAAGACTGAAATGAATTGTAGAGGGGCTGGGATATTTTAACTGCAAGTGTTTCTTCATCCTGGAGGAATGTCCTCTTTGGCAAGGCTACCTTGAAGGGCCTGCTCCAGCAAAGTGATCCTTACTTCTGTGCACAATTGTAACAGCATCGCTCGGGTGTGTTGAAGGATGGGATGCTCAACGTGGGTAGGGTTGGTTCCCCTCTGTACCTGCCACCAGTTGCCTGCTGCAGGTGGTGAAGAGGTCCCAGATACGGGTGGGCATAGATCTCCGTGGGTCCCCCGCAAGGGGATGTGGTTCTTGGGACTGTGCCAGGAGCCTCGCAGCTCCTGTGCCAGTGAAACGTGGCCATCTACAGCAGGTACAAAGCGTTGGTTGTGCTGAGTGTGCTGGTGGGTCTCCAGCGAGAGGCAGGATCTGATGACATGCCTGAGAGGAACCCAGTGCCCCTGTCTGCTCCCTCCTGGTCTGGGGCATTTTGCAGCTTCAGGGCTTCCTGAGCTGGAAGTTAATCTATAACTCGGTGTTTAATCATCCTTGATGGAGTTCTGCCAATTTGCTTAAATACTTGCATTACGGGCCCTTCGCATACCCGGTTGTGCGGAGCTCTGCTGTTCATGCCTTGTGTGACAAAGCCCAGGATGTGTTTCAGGAATGCTCCAAAGTCTTTGTTCTTCCTGATGCGTTGAGTTTTTGTAGTTACTTCTAGGGCCTCCTGCATCCCCTGACCTTTCTCTGGCTGGAGGAGAACATTGCAGTCCCATTTCCGATGTCTCTTTTTTTCTCCCCTCTCTAAAGAGTTCTGGAGAGGGCGGTCTGCTACTGTGGAGAGCAGTGGGCCAGGGCTGGGGGAGCTGCTGTGCAAACTGTTGAGCTAGCGTTCGGGTCTGGCGTGAGTCCCACAAGGCTCTGCTTAAAAAAAATGTACGTTCTCAGCTCTGTCCAAAAAGCAGAGCTCGGCTCAAGCAGCTGAGCTGAGCCGACCAAGGCACTCCACCCCTTCCCCACTGCTCCGCTTTCACTACATTTCCCTGGAAGACCTCATGTATATCCCATCTCAACGTCTACCTGTGCACGTCCGTGCCCCTCGTGTGCAGAGCTGGTGTTCTCATGCTCACCTCTCCCTGCGTGTTTTCTTTTTTTTTTATTTCCCCTTGCAGTTAAAGAGCCGAGGTTATTTTAGCACAGTAAACATTTTTTGACAGTTAGTGACATGAATAAATCCTTTTCCTTTCCTCCCTCTAGTTTATTATTTAAGGGGAGAAGATGATTGAATTCAGCAGAGCTGATTTGAATTCTCTGTTAGCAGGAAGAGGGCGGCTGGTGGGGGTATGTCAAGCTGCAGAGTTTGTGTTCATCAGCATCTTGGGAGAAATGGAGATGCCAGCTGCTTAGAAACATCTGGTTTTGGTTGTTCTCCCCCCTCCCCCATCTTTTCGCTCTCTCTTTCTCTGCTCTCTCTTTCTCTGCTCTCTCTTTCTCTGCTCTCTCTCTCTTTTTGGTGAGTTGAGCATTACTGACACTAAACGTTGGATCTGATGGGGAAGACGGCTTGTTTCCTCCTCTTCTGCTTGAGTACCAGGGCCCTGCGGGGGTCAGCCAGAGCAGTAAAAAACAAGTTTCTGAAGGAGAAGCAATTTCTGTTTGGAAACGGACTCTGTGCACCCGAGGGCCCGATCTCTGGTTAATGTAATGCCAGCACGAAGCAGGGAAGGAAAGCCAGGGCCCCTCTGTGCAAAGGGAGAAAGTGTTTTCCTAACCTCGGTGGCATGGAAACGCAAGCAGTTAGAGGGAGAGAAACCCCAGTAGAGTTAATTAAGTGTTGCATTTAAAAGGTGGACTCAAATGGAATTGCTTTGCATTTACTGAAGTTAGCTTTTGCTGCTCTCAAGGGTGGGATACCTGTACTGTTTGGGATGAGAAGGCAATCCAGAGCGCTGCANTCCCTCTAGTTTATTATTTAAGGGGAGAAGATGATTGAATTCAGCAGAGCTGATTTGAATTCTCTGTTAGCAGGAAGAGGGCGGCTGGTGGGGGTATGTCAAGCTGCAGAGTTTGTGTTCATCAGCATCTTGGGAGAAATGGAGATGCCAGCTGCTTNTTGGGATGAGAAGGCAATCCAGAGCGCTGCATTAGCATGGACCTGACCGTGGGGTTTGGGAGAGCAGTCGTGAGCTCCTCGGAGCAATGATTTTGCTTACCGGCAAGCCCTCAGCCTGCCTGGCAAAGGCGGTGTGCTATGTATGCGGTCAGGAAAGGTGCAGGGGTGGAGGGTCCCCTCCTCTCCATCCCCTTTCCCATCACCTCCACTAAAAGACGCGTCTATAAAACCAGTACTTGCTGGAGACTGAATTAACCAAGCTGGTGCATCCGTAGAGCGGCGTGTCACCCCGCGCTCAGATCCTGCTATGTCACCTGCCAGTGATGCTCATCCTGCCTAATTAAGGAGAGGCTAAACAAGCCAGGCAGCGCCCAGCACTGATGTGGTCGACCACCTTGTCATTGGCTTGGGTTCTCTATGAGCCAGAGGAATCGGCGGCTGTGCAGTGCAGACATCCCCTAAAGGCTGTGGCTCGGCTATCACTGGGGTCGGGAGCCTGCGACTTGAAATAATCGGTGCCATTTCCTGTGGTCCAGATGCCATCGAGACTGGAAAATTCAGAGTAATCTTGTTTGGTGTCTGCCTGCACCTTGCTGGAGGGGAGTTCTGTTCCTCTNGCTCTCTCTTTCTCTGCTCTCTCTTTCTCTGCTCTCTCTTTCTCTGCTCTCTCTTTCTCTGCTCTCTCTCTCTTTTTGGTGAGTTGAGCATTACTGACACTAAACGTTGGATCTGATGGGGAAGACGGCTTGTTTCCTCCTCTTCTGCTTGAGTACCAGGGCCCTGCGGGGGTCAGCCAGAGCAGTAAAAAACAAGTTTCTGAAGGAGAAGCAATTTCTGTTTGGAAACGGACTCTGTGCACCCGAGGGCCCGATCTCTGGTTAATGTAATGCCAGCACGAAGCAGGGAAGGAAAGCCAGGGCCCCTCTGTGCAAAGGGAGAAAGTGTTTTCCTAACCTCGGTGGCATGGAAACGCAAGCAGTTAGAGGGAGAGAAACCCCAGTAGAGTTAATTAAGTGTTGCATTTAAAAGGTGGACTCAAATGGAATTGCTTTGCATTTACTGAAGTTAGCTTTTGCTGCTCTCAAGGGTGGGATACCTGTACTGTTTGGGATGAGAAGGCAATCCAGAGCGCTGCATTAGCATGGACCTGACCGTGGGGTTTGGGAGAGCAGTCGTGAGCTCCTCGGAGCAATGATTTTGCTTACCGGCAAGCCCTCAGCCTGCCTGGCAAAGGCGGTGTGCTATGTATGCGGTCAGGAAAGGTGCAGGGGTGGAGGGTCCCCTCCTCTCCATCCCCTTTCCCATCACCTCCACTAAAAGACGCGTCTATAAAACCAGTACTTGCTGGAGACTGAATTAACCAAGCTGGTGCATCCGTAGAGCGGCGTGTCACCCCGCCCTCAGATCCTGCTATGTCACCTGCCAGTGATGCTCATCCTGCCTAATTAAGGAGAGGCTAAACAAGCCAGGCAGCGCCCAGCACTGATGTGGTCGACCACCTTGTCATTGGCTTGGGTTCTCTATGAGCCAGAGGAATCGGCGGCTGTGCAGTGCAGACATCCCCTAAAGGCTGTGGCTCGGCTATCACTGGGGTCGGGAGCCTGCGACTTGAAATAATCGGCGCCATTTCCTGTGGTCCAGATGCCATCGAGACTGGAAAATTCAGAGTAATCTTGTTTGGTGTCTGCCTGCACCTTGCTGGAGGGGAGTTCTGTTCCTCTTAAAAATATGCAGCAAACGTGTGCCAAAATGAGCCGTTTAACGTGTAAAGCAGAGCAGGCTCCTTCTCTCAGCCTTGAGAGATGGCCTCTCCTGGTGACATCCCCCGCTGTCAGTATTTTAGTGGGATAGATTATGTCTCATGGTATTTTGGCAGTAGAGGATGACTTGCAATATTTTGGGTTTTCTTGAGGTTGTCCTTTCACCTGTCTGCCTCTTCCCTTCAGACTCTGTGCTCCCAATTACTGACTTTATCTTTGCTATTTCTAACCCTCTTTTTGGTCCCCTTTGGTCGGAGCTTGATTTCTGCTGGAGGGAAGATGGAAAAGGTCAGGCCTCTTGCTAGTGAAGCTAATTTAATTTGTTTGCTGCATCTGTGGGCAAACTTGCATGTATGCTGCCGGTATGAACTACCGGGACCCTCCTGGACGTGTGGACCACATGGTTGCTTATTTATTTAGGTCTTTCCCTCTCCCTGTTTTTCTTTTCTCCAGTCTGGCCCGGTAATTCCCGGTTTTACCTCTCCTTCAAGGAAAAAAGCTTAGTGGACTCCAAACAGTAAACAAAACTGACATTTGCAGCGGTCAGTCGGATACAACAGGACTGGGATGCAGCAGCACCTCTTTGGCCTTGTTTCTACTCTGTAAATAAAGCCTCTTTTAATCAGGAGCTAATGACAACTTTTTGGCTGCGAGAGCTGATGCACAGGAAAAAAACCAGTTTGCATGCAAAATAATGCAAACTGTTATAAATGGGCAGATCTGCAGGGATATAATCAAACTAAATTTCCCATTGTCACTCTCACCATAGATGATTTCTTGCCTCCGCTATCTGGGCTGGGTTGTCGTCTGGATTTAGGGAAAATGTGTTCTCTCTTTATTCCCATTACAAGCCTATGCAGCAGCAGCTGGTTGTTGCAAGAGTGGGTTTTCCTCTGGTTTTCGTGCAGATTGAGCAAATGTTTTGGTGGCTTGGATGTTGCTGTTCAGATTGTCTTGCAAACATTGTCTAACAGACTTCTGCCACTCTCTTTCTGCAGCTAAACTGACCTCATAAGGTGGACCTGTCTCCTCGGGGAGCGTGTTGCAGACAGACGTGAAGAAGCCTTGCAACAGGTCGAAGCAGCAGCCTGCTAGAAAACAGCTATGGCTTGGGAAGAGAGAAACCATCTCTGCCTGCAGATGGTATGCAGTAAGCTCTGGATTTTAATGACTTGCTGTGATTTATCCTATTGAAAGTAGCTGAGCTTGTAAAGAATTGGTAGCTGATGCTGAAGTCTCCAAACAGATCACAAAGCATTTAATGCTGGGGTATTTTTTTGTTCTAACTTTCCTCAACTGTGTTGTATATGAATGCAATGCAAAAGCTGCACGATTCTCCATGCTTTTATTGAAATAGGATGTTGTGGAGATGGCTTTGTAAGTTGGGCAGCGGTATTCTGGCCTTCTGATTTTTCTCCTAAATGCCCCTGGTCTTTTTTAATTTTTTAACAATTTGGTTGTTTTTTTTCTACTGGGCATTTCTCAGAGAAGTGCGGGCGTCTTCAGTTACAGCATGACAACGAAGCTTGCCATGAAAATACCACAACGTGACAAAGCCTTTGAGGTTATGGAAGGCAAATGTCGCTTGATGATGCCACTTTTGTCCCAAAACGTGGTCTTTTACTCATTTATTCTGCTTGTGTGTGCGTCTCAAAGCATTTTCCCCTTTGCTTCACTGCTTGCGGAGTAACCTTTGCTGAGGAATGGTAGCGTCCTGAGGGTTAAGCGACCTAATTTAATCTGTGCTGCTTTCTTCTGTCTAACCTCAGAAGGCAGAGACCCTGAACTGAAAAGTATATAAAAAGATTCTAATTAGCACAGGACAACTAATAAAATAAGGCCTTGCTTGAAAAGGAGATAAATTTTAATTTTTTTAAATTAAGAAAAGGTGAGAGTTAGACCAAACTGCAGTGTGGCACATACCCGAATGCTCCACAGCATTATATATATATAAAATATGTGGTTTGTTGTTTTTTGGGGTTTTCTTTTTTTTTGGCCTAGATCTTGGTAGGAAGGTGAGCTCCTTGGTGGAGTTATGGCTCTCATCAAAGAGTTGTCTCTTGTTTGGACACATTGACAAGTCACTGGTGTCCTTGTCAGCTGTAAATGTCCACCTGGCTGTCAGGAGGCAGCTACACAGGACAGAGGTGAAAGTGTCTGGGCTCACGTCCTGCATTCTTGTGTGGCCTGCCAGTGACGGGCAGGAACATCTTGCTTTGATTAGTAGCTGTGAAGGCCGCTGGCTCGCAGCCGAGCATGATGTTGAGTCTTCTGGGGTGCAAAGAGGTTGTCTTGGCTGCTCTCATCATGGGCTTTCTCAGAAGGTCCCCTGAGGAGGATCTGCTCTTAACCTGCCTGCAGCTTCCCTCCCATAGAAGACAGACGCCCCTGGAAAGGTGGGTTTTGAGGAGGCCAGTAGTGGCGGGCTCCTGGAAAAAGGCCCTGTGAATGTGGGATTTGCCACTAGGCCTGTAGCATCTTTGGCCAAATACGTGCTGAGCCGGTGCATTTGTGCCAGGGTGAGAGGAAGAGTTGTGCTGGACGCTTGGGGATCTCCCTCTTTCCCCTGCAGTTGTTGGCTGAACCTTCATTCATCTTTACTGGCTGTTTCTCCCATTCTTCTTTGGGCTCCTAATGTACCAAATACAGTACATTTTGTGTAAACTGTGGATGTGATTTTCAGGCCCAGCTGTCTCTCTTAGTGCTTGGATGATGATAAAAAATACTGCTTTTTAGAAGTAAGGTTCTCTATCCTCCCCACTCTATTTCCAGTCCTGTGTTGACCTGCAAAGTAGTAAAATTGCTGACTTTATTATGTTGCTTTAATTAATTATCTCTATAGCAACATGCACTGATGTCATAAATATGGGAATTCAGCAAAACATCTGGATGGAAGAAGAGCTAATAGATACATGGGGAGAAAGGCATTTTTTTAAAATGCTCAAATATCTGCAGTAGTTAAGGAAACACAAGATTACTAGCAAGGTAGTATGTTGCATAGTTTCTCTTTTGCTGTCCGGTTCCCCTTTCGACTGAACCTTCTCTGCTACATTTGTCTTGCCTGTTCCTGCTAAAGAGGGTTTCCGAGCTGCTGGTCTGCCTCTCCATCTGCTCAACGTACCTGGTTGTCTCCTGCTGGCTTTTGTACTGATACGTGGAAATGCAGGCAGCAGGGTTCCTCCTCGCAGGAGGAATCGCTTCAGCTTCAGCAAAGCCACCCCGGGGTGGTTCTCCAGGGGGAGGGAAGCGTGTGGATCTTGAGAAAGGAATACAGTTAGGAGGGTGAGAGTGTGAGATGGGAGATGTCAAGAGGCAGAGGAGCTGAAAGAAGTGGTTTTCAGCTCTGAGAAGGCCAGGACTCCCTGCTGAATGCGTATGCCAGTAGTCAGGACTTGTCTAGCTCTTAGGAGTAGTGGGTTATCTCTGGAGGTCCTGGCTGGGCTGTGCCACTGTCTGTGCCTTGCCTTGGCGCTGCTGTCTCGGATGAGAAGCGTCTGTGTGAATGGAGGCTGTGCATTGGTGCTCGCACTCAGCCCTCTGCAACGGGACTGAGAGAGGGACTCGTGCTCCTTGTCCCCCAGGAGTTTGTAGCAGATGTGATGTTCTAAAAACGCAGCAGCAATGGTTTGCAATGATAGCTGCAAAGCTGGGCTGGCAAGAGGGCTAAGTAGTTGCTTCAAGGGAAGAAATATGGTAATAAGAGACTGTAATTGCACTGCAGGTCTAAAGCTCCCCAGAGGCTGAGACCTGGTGCTTTTCTTGCTCTTTTTTGTCAGATAGTCTATTCACTGAACAGTTTTGTTTTGCTATTTGTTTGCCGCCATCGGCTGTGAAGCTGATCAATTATTACCAATCCAGCACAGTGCTTGAGGAGTAATGACGCTTCCCATTGAATAATTTATTCAGTTAATCTATTTTGATTTGGGGCACTTGACAGGTCGCAGGTGGGGTGCGGTCTGGAGTCTCGGCGTGCAGCGCTGCTATTTATACAGCATCCCGGCTACGGGAAGCACTGTGCCCATGTGCTTGGTGACATGAAGGGCTTGTGATCTCAGAGTGTGTTTTATGGTGCCAGACACTCTGCATTCTGCTTCATACAGAAGGAAAAAAGACTTTGTGATGTTTGCTTAGTTTTGCACTGAGACGGAGCAGAGAAAATTCGTGGCAGGGATGTGGCAGACATTGGCAGGTGAGCAGTCCGATGGTCCCTTGGGCTGAAGGGTTAAAACCCTTCTTTGGGCCAGCCCAGATCATTTGCCACGCAGCGTCCGCTGGGCAAAGAAGGTTCCAAAATACTGCTGGTCTGCTCCGTATTTAATTAACTGCCATGCCCAAGCCGGGGAGGGTTTAATGCCGAGCTCAGGACACTGTGCACAAACCTCAATTCAAAAATCAGTGCTCTCTGCCTGGGTTATGTGCAGAAAGGGTTAAGCTGTAAAATAACCTGCCCTGTTCTCTATAAATTAAAAAAAAAACCGTTAACACAGTAATATTTTTATTTCCGTAGAAAAGTGTTTATTTTGGTAGCATGTACAAAGTTTCAGCTATTCTAAAACACTGAGATTTCACAGCCAAGCTTTCATGTTCCCAGCAGAGAAGGAGGTGAGATACTCAAAGAATCTCTGTTCTTATTTCAGCACTGCGCTCGCCAGCCAAATTTTCAAAAGAGCCCGGTTTGCTGACAAAAATGGGGTTGCTGATGTGCCGACAGAGAAGGAAGTGCTGGGGAACATATTCCTTGCTGGGTTCGAGTCTCTCCCACTTTATCTTTCTCTTCCATATGTTTCCTCTGTAATGAGAGGAATTATTTATCATTAAAGTGATATATAATTTAGGAATTAAAGTTAAAATTAATGAATGCTTAAATTAATTTACTGACAAAAATAAATGTCTGTCCTTCAGATCCTATAAGTTTAATTGTTGTGGGCTACAGCTTAATTAACATGTATCGATTGTAGTCCTGTGTGCATCTGTAGGGGGGTGGACTGCGTAGCAGTGTTGGGAGAAATTCTCCTTGCAGATGAAGGTGCGTTAAGATTTGCTGATAACGTTCTGAGTAATTGTCTTGTGAAGAGACAGAGAAGCCTTTGGTCTCAAGCTGTTTCCTCTGTGGAAAGCTTAAACAAAATACGTTGTTTAAAATCAGGGCTAAGAATTGGCACGGCCGCTTTATAGGTGGGAAGGGAATTTCTGCTCCAAAAATATTAATGATTTGAATCATTAATTAGACGCATGAAGAACACAGAAAACTGGAAGGAAGGTAGAGTGAATAAAGAAGTTGACCCAACTGGAAAATTTTTGGGAAAAAAGGTAGGCTTCAGTTTGGTCTTGGCTCCCTTTGCTCTTTCCCCCGGGCAAGTGTCCCCTGTTTCCCGGTGGGTGGTGATGGGCAGAAGGAACGTGATGGCATGGGGCTGGCTCCAGGCGCTTGTGCCTCTGCTCCCAGCAGCACTGGGGACCTGGGAAGGGTGGCGGAGGCTGAGCCTGTATTGGGCTGCTATGGTCTGAGCCACATGGCGTCATTTTGAGCCCCCTGCGAGGGAGTTGGTGGTAGATTGGCCTGTAGAGCCAATGGGCTGGTGGGGCGAGATGACATCCTAAGGCCCCTTCCAGCTTGAAATGTTCTGGGAGCCTGTGAAGCCTCGGGGCAGGCAGCGTGCAAAGCCCCTGCAAGCCGGAGCCCGTAGGGTGAGGAGGGAGAGGGCAATCCTTGCTCCCTGGCTCAAAACCCTCAGACTGGTGTTGGAGACGTTTTGCCTGACCTGTTCTGTGTGGCGAAGGACCCGCTCCCAAACTCTGTGAATCAATCTCTTTAAAGAGAACCCTGTCTTCTCTGGCGTTAATATTTTATGTTTTGTCAATACTGAGAATTAACAGAATGGAACATGTGCTGCGCCTCACCTTGCAGCTGCAGCCCACGAGCCACCTGGCCTCCTCTGAATGATTCAGGGCACTCTTCCCTGGGGACCCTCTGCTACACCCACAGGAGTCTCTCGGTCCATTGGAGTGGGTTTTGGTGTGCGAGGGCTGTCCTGCTAGGTTTGGGCAGCATAGGCCCCGTCCTGACTGGGAAATGGCTCTGGCAGCACCTCTCACTCCTATACCCTATGGATGCAGGGGTGCCTGGAAAAGGGGGTTGTCTTTGGGAGGTCCATGGATCCAGGGAGCATAGGGGACCGTAAACCTGCTGCAACGGGCAAGGCGATGCGCCAGGCTGTGAATGGGGATCGGAGGATTCCCGTGCTGAGCTGAAGACAGAGGAGATGGAAGGAGGGGGTGTGAGAGGGGAGGAGGGCACCTCCGATCCCCTGTGCTGAGCACCCAACTTTTCTTGGCCCTTTAGGGTCTGCCGAATGCCAGCAATGCCTTGGGACTTTGCACCGTGACGGGACCTGGTGGCAAGCTCGCAACTCCCTCCCTTCTCCCACATCTTCATGGGCACTGAGGACTCCTGGGCATGTCATGGCACAAAGTGGAGGTTAGCCGAAATCAGCCTTCATCAGGACCGTTTGCAGGATGGGGAGCCGGCATAGCTCAGGGCCAACTGCTGGCAATCGACTCTTGGACGTGTGTCTTCAGCACTGTGCTGTCTGCAAGGGAGAAAAGCTGTAAGCATATGCATTTTCTTCTCTCAGCCTTGGGCTTGGGCAGTTTTTCTTTCCATAGCACAAACTCCTTTTTCTCCAGATAGGTTTGGGTTTTTTTAAATTGAATCATATAGGTGCAAAGAAAAAAAAAATCCCTCTGGACTTGACTCACAGCGAAATGTTTATAAACTCAGATTCAGGTTGCAGAGGCAAAGGGTAAAATAAAGGAAGAGAGAGGCTTTTCTTAGGGCTCATGGAGTCCCATCTCCCTTGAGCTGGAAGAGCCTTGCAGCCTTCTGTCACTGCTTTCCGTGCAGGGGATGGGGAAAGGAGCAAGTGGCGATGCTCTGGGGAGCCCTGCACTCCTTCTTCTGCACCTAAATCCAGCTTGCGACTCGGCGTGCTGTTTCTTGCCTTGCAGTGGGGCAAAGGTATTATAAAAGTGGCCACAAACCTATAAGCTAATGAGGCGTTGGATTTCACGTACGAGTTAGGTCCCAGTCACCCACACCTCGTGCCTGGGAAAGTCCCTTCACCAGGAGTGCCGGTCCTTTCCAGAACCACCTATCTCTGACCTGTATTGCCCCGTAAGGCCGCTGTGGGCGATCCTGTAAGGGATTACCCGCTGCTCGGAGATGCAGTGCTCTGCAGGCTGCTGTGTTGGCCACCCACAACAGGACATGGGTTAGCCCTTGGATTTCTTGGGTTCCTGACCATTTTCAGGCAGGTGTAATATTTTATCCATGTTTTCTCATATTTCACACTGCATGATCTGCTGCTGCATGGGATAAGGACGGCCTTGCTCCTTCTGAATTTGTTAAATTTCTCCCGTTGGCCTATGTGCCCTTTGGGAAGGGGTATTTTGATTCATCCAGCAGGGTTGGGTAAATGGAGACTCCTCGTCTGACTTGTCAAGCTTGTCCCTTGCGTTGTCTCTCGTTATTAATGTGGTGCACAGGCAATGCCTTCCTGGAGACTTTTTTTTCCTCCAATATATTGAATAAATTCTACATCAGAAAGGAAAGTAACTTGCAATAATGAACCATCAGTGGGTATTTAAGATTGCTTTAATGGGTCATATTGATATAATATGTGCTTTTTTTCTGGGAAAATCAGACTGGGCCATAACCTTAATTCATATTTATGTTGGAAGAAAATATGTAGTAGAGATGGCTCAGGAAGAGCATTTCCCTGCTAAGCAGCCAGATATAAATGTACAGATATTCTAGAAATGTGCCAGGGTTTGGAGGGAGGGCAGGAAACATGGAGTTTTAAGACATTTCTGTCTTGCATGGAGAAGTTCCTCAAAAACTGGTTTCTTACCCCAGGATGTAACCCAAGAAGGTACGTGCTCACGTGCCCAGAAGTGCCCAGGGTTGAGCAAACTTAAAAATTACCTTTAAGAGCATCTTTATCATGTTGATCTTTTTTCAAAGCACTCTGCTTTGCGTATAGCTTAGAGTTATGTGGGCATGAGAGATGCCCGCAGGTACTTTGGCTGGTTTAAAAAAGAAACCACCACCAAAAAACCCAGAAAGGAAGGAGAGACCAGTCAGAGTTATACAAATAAAAGCGGCGAAGGTAAATATAATCAATAAGGTTTCACCTTCCGATCATGTCCTTATGCCTGTTACTCCACGCTGGTTGGGCTGCTCTGAAGGCCAAGAGCCAGCCCGTACTAGTGGCATTTAGGTTGTCTGCAAGAGAAAAGGATGAAAATCGTATTTAAACCCTTTCCTCTTAGACAGGACAAGCAGTTCTGTCTTGATCCACTGCTGTGCAGGAAGATGAGATAAAGTTGCGAGTTCACTTGGTCAAGATAGTTGAGGGTACAGGGGAAGGCAATGGAAATAATACAAATTATTGGAGCTGTCTCTGTGAGGCCGGGAGGAAGGGACAAACATGACTAATGCCACGTGCATGAGTTGCAGAAAATGATTTCTTTGACAAACCTTGCCTTTTTAGAGGTAAACTGTCAAAGGCCACAATGCAAGTTTCCTGATGTGTTCGTGCGTCAGAATTATTTAATGAGGAAACGAAGCACCCGTTCCCCAGGCCTTCGGGCTGGCTTGTCCAGGGGACTAATGCTCCTCATCAGGAAAGAAACTCAAACACCAGCTCCAAGCAGAGAGTGCTTGTTCTTGAGGCCCCTCCAAGCTCTTCCAGATAAAATGGGGCCGCTTAATTTGAGGGTTTTGGATTACAGGGAGTACATATGCAGTGCCGTCAGATGCAAAACCTAAACGCAAAAAGCGGGTTGGTAGCACAAACATTCAAGCATTGACGCTGGTGCTCCGTTTCTATGCAGTTATCTAGTGGTTCGTATCTATATACACTCTATATTTTTCCTTTTCTGATATACTGCCTTATTTTTTTTTGTTCTTTCTGTCAGCCTTCTGTGATACACCTGTGAGAAGAATCCTTTATTCAGCCATTTGTTCAGTGTGACTATCTCTAGCAGAAAGCCAACAACTAAAAATTAGTGGTTTTGCAGAAATACAAGCTGAAGAACAGCTTGTTTTTTTTTTTTTCTTTAAAAAGTACATAAATGCATTTGTTGAAAAATAGGGTTTCAGGTCAGCTGAAATTATTTGTGTTGAACTCAACAAAAAATTACAACAGAAAGTAGCAATTTAAAAAAATCAAACCGTTTCTTTGTGTGTTTTTGAAATGAGATGCTTTGACTTCTTTTTCAAGTGTTGTTTGGAGCCTCAATGAAGCTAATGCTAACTTTAAAAAAAAGAAATGTTTTGTGTTTCCACAGTGAACCTTTTTTTCCCATTTTGTCTTTGCTTTTAATTTCGTCAAGGATGAAATAAGCAAAGCTTTATCTTGAGTTGCCTCGTGATGACCGCATCTCCTTGACCAGAAAACTCTGGACCCCTAGCACAAATCCGTGAATTACATGGTTACGTATCAATGCTTATAAATATCTTTTATTATATTATGATCAATGCCGATTGATATCTAAAGGGTGGTGTCCAGAGGACGGCGCCAGGCTCTCTTTGGTGGTGCCCAGCGACAGGACAAGGGGCAGTGGGCGCAAACTGGAGCACAGGCAGTTCCACCAGAACATGAGGAAGAACTTCTTTGCCATGAGGGTGCCTGAGCCATGCGTGGCCCAGGCTGCCCAGAGAGGCTGTGGAGTCTCCTTCTCTGGAGAGATTCAACCCTGCCTGGATGTGTCCCTGTGCCCCCTGTGCTGGGGGCACCTGCTTTAGCGGGGGGTGGGCTGGGGGATCTCCAGAGGGCCCTGCCAGCCCCTACCATGCTGGGATTCTGTAATTAACAGGTTGAAGCCACCGTGAACAAAAAGACAAGGCAAAGTGGAAGCCACCAAGCGTTTGACATTTTTATTCGAGGAAATATTTGCGTTTGTCGTTTGATCACCCAAGCTCTGATGCGGGAAGATGTTACTTGCATGCCCGATGATGAGTACGCACTTGAATCCCTTTGCTTCTCTGCTTTCAGGTGAGTCCGACTGTCTCTCCCCCTGAATCGAGAAGTCTGAAAGGCTCCTTCGTGGAGGCCACTTAATCCTGTGGTCTGCTGCAGCACCTACAGACCCGTGGGTGAGGTCCGACTGGGGAAGTCCTCCTGTCTCAGGCATCTGTCCCCTCTGGTGCTCAGGTGCTCCGTGCTGTGACCATCTGCTGGAGTGCAGGATGTGTCCATGAAGTGCGACTTGAATTTTTGCTGCTCTGAAAACGGAGAATAAGCCACCAGTGCAAGCCAGGAGAAATGGGAAAGACAGCGACATCTGAGCAGTCCCCAGGCTGTCCTAGTACAGAAGAGGAGTGCGTTAAAATAACCCCTGCCAGCATGGCAGAGCCTCGAGGTATCTTGGATCCCTTTTTGCGTGCAAGGGACACCGAAAAACTGGATGCCACAGAGACTGCTGGAGGAAGAGCGTCTGGAGGGGAGGTGGCCATGTGGCCTTGATTGCAGGACCTGGGCTTTGCTGCACCCCTGCTGCGAGAAGGCTTTGAAGCCTCCTCCCTGCTCACTGCACAGGAATAACTCCTGTTAGCGTGTCCTGGGAGGAGGGAAACAGCTCGCGCTTGTATGGAAAGCGCTGGTTTGAAGAATGAAGTGCAAGACCACCGCGGTTTTGCTCGCTTTTTCCCAACCAGAAGATTCATGAGGTGGCCAGGTGACTTTAAGGGAGCTTTCAGTCTTTTCATCGTATCGATGGGGGGATGGATTTTGTTTCTTGGAGTATGTTTAAGACTTTAATTAAATCAGAAGTACACTGTCTGCTATGGTTCCCTGCTGCTTATCAGCCTCTTAAGGCCTCGATTCATTACTCAGTATTATTTTTTCAGCCTAAAGTAAGCTTTAAAGACCTGTTGTTGGAGAGATTAAGGTTATAACATAAACAAACTCATATGCACATTGTTGTCCCGTGGAAGGTGCTTGTAGTATCATATTTAATGTTGCAAACGAACCATTGCTTATGGTGAGTTTTGCAGCCTGGATGCCTTTGAAAGGGTAGATACGGACCCTGTTTGATCTTGTGCTGTTTGGGGCTTTTTATTTGCATTTTATGGCTCTTATCTGGTAAACAAAGCCTCCTTTATATGTCTGTAGATCAGGATATCACCCACAGAGCTCTGCAGAAATGGGAGATGGCTGCAGAGGGTGCAAGACACGGGTTTAGGGGTAAATGGAAATTGGGGATGTAAGAGCACTTTTGCTTTGAGGTTTGGCTCATCGCAGCAGAGACTGGAGATAACTGTTCTGTTTTCCCCACGTGCTGTTTGATTTTGAAGCAGTTCCAGACTGTGCCCAGCAGACTGTGGTGTCGAAGCCTCTGCCGGCACAGTTGTTGAATTTGCTGGAAATTTGCAGTGCCTCACCCAAAATGCAGAGGTGCAGTAGCTGCCCCTCAAGTGAAAAGCTGCCGGGAAGCATGGGGCCGGCTGCTCTGTGTGGATTCCCTCTGCCAGCCAGTGGGGAAATAAATACCACGCATGCCACTGACTTCAGCTGTGCATCAGAAGGCAGGGAGAAGACAACGAGGGCGGTGCAGAAGAGAGCCTGTTCATTTGCTTGCTCAGTGCATCATGCTTGGAGCTGCGGTGAGATGGGGGCTGGTTGTTAGGCTCCCAGTTTCTTGCAGGCTTGCTCTTGGTGTGCAATGACCTGAGCCGTTGGAAAGCTTGTGGCTGTGAGCTGCGTAGGAGGCTTTCTGCTGGTGGCAGATGCCTGCTGGAGAGAAAATCCCAACGGGAGTAATGGGGAGGGTCCCGCTGCACAAGTCGTTCTGTCTTGTGCCACCACATGGTGCCGTGTGGAGGGCGACCTCTGGTCCTGAGCCCTTGAGTGCCACCACCCTGTGGGATGGCAGATGGGTACCAAGGCAAACCTGCTATAAAAAGCCGCCCCCCAAATCCAGCTGCCTCTAAAGCCACCCCTGCATGGCGGCAGTGCTGTTTTGCAAGGCTCTCGTGGCAGCAGCCGGAGCATCAGCCCTTTTGGTGCACGTGCACCAAATGGGAGGGTGCAAGAATGAATCAGACGGTCGCTGCTGTTGTGCGCGAGCAAGTTTTGCTAATGTACTTATCTCTTGTTTCTGGAAAGGTTATAAAAGTAAATAATCCTGCTGTAACACAGTGTCCTCGCAGTCCCTGCATAGCTCCATGGATAACTCTTGCCGAGGCTGACTTGTGGTGATTAATAAGCTACAGAGGGAAATTATTATTTTTAAAGGGAGCAAAGAACTAGAGCTGAGAATGTGCCTTGAAGAATCTTGTTCCCTTCATGTCCCCTGTGCTCGAGGCTGATTAGCTTTTGTTTCTTCCTCCAGCCTTAATTGGGGGGACTGCTGTGGTTTTTCCCCTCCTCCCCTGCAACGCTGATCTCCAGCAGTGTGAGAATTAGCAAGTGGCCAAATGCATCGGGAGGTGACCTTGCTCTGCTGGGAGATCCCTCCTTGCAGGCCAAGGACCCAGGTAAGCAACGTCAAGCCTCTTTCTGTGCCCTACGTGATGTCTGGGGAGTCCGCAGAGACACCGGGGCCAGGGAGGAGGGGATGTGAGCAGGGATGAAGCACAGAGCTGGGTGGGAGAGATGCTGGCCCTGCACAGGAAGGGCAGGAATGTACCAGCCCCTCCCTTCCTGGCAGTCGTCTTGTACTGAATTAATGTTTATGCTGGTGCTGTGTCTGTAATGGGTCTTCTAGCACTCTTCCAGAGCTGTATTGGGTAGTGCCTTGGGCTGTAGCCAAGAGACAGGAGCCCACTGGGAACTAGGTTGGTGCTGCCCGATGTTTCTCTGACCAGTGTGGCTGGGTACCAAGTACACGTAATACAGCTGCCAGGTATCGCGTCGCAAAATGCACCACTGTAATGTTCAAATGCTCTTAGCTCGTTACCACCTCATAGCCTTCTGCTGAAAGCACAGAGGCATACACCTGTTTTACAAAAATAAGGGGAAAACTGAAAACTGTCCCTTTTTCTTTAAAAGTTCTTGATATCACACCCTCTCCCAGCATCCCGTACACTTGAATTATCATGCGTGGGATTTAAGTTCTCCGGTTCTGCGTTCCCTTATTTACCAAAAACGCTTTGTCTTTGTGGACCACACATGTTCCTCTGAGCCATCCAACGCTATTTGCTACCCATAGATGCGGCTTCTCCAAAACTCTCCAGTTAGTGGTCAGATCTCTTTTGACCTTTGAAAGCTTTGATTTGGGAGGGAAAGTCTTCCACCCCAGCGTGGGTGCTGCTCCCTGCACAGGGTTGCTGCAAAATAAATTCCACCATGAGGAAGGGAGAAGCATCTAATCTTCCTGCTCCCTAGATTTAGCTGTGCCATTAGCTGGACCCTGCACATAAAGCTAATTTTATAATTCGTAAATGTAGCTGAGTGAATTTTATGGAGGAATGTCAGGAAGTGATGAAATACCTTCAATAGATTTATAAAGAAGTTTAATGCAGAAAGCTCTCTCCGTGCTTTCATCCCCCTGCCTCTGTCCTGGAGTTGCGTAACAACAGAAAACATGTCCGTGGTAAGGGCTTTGTGGCCAGCACTCAAGCCCTTAATTTTGCTTTTACAAGACAGTTTTACAACGTCAAGAAGAATGGCAAAGATGCGAGGCATGCGTGCTCAAGATGCTGCGCTCCTGGGAAACTTTGGATGGGCTCCAGGCAATGTTTTGTGGCAAAGAAAGATGAAGGTCTTGGGAAGGAAAAAAAAATCACCAGCCAAGCCCTCATCCCACAATATTCCTATTCTGGTGAGCTGGGAATGTCATTGGAGAACCAGAAGGACAGAAAACATGCGTTGCTGCAACGTCGCATGCCTGAGGGTGAGTTTTGATTACACCAAGAATAGCTGCTTCTGTTCCACCCTGCTGAATTTTCCTTATGTCATAAGAATAAGCCATCCCATGATCTTCAAGACTAAAAAGCCTGCTTGTTGCTGGTGGGCTCATAATGGAGTTTCCCGTGTGGTTTCTCTGGAGTTTAACAAGGGAGAAACTCCCAATTGTGGGCTTCTCCTCTGAATCAGAAAAACATCCCCCCAACTGCTTTTGCCAGGGAGGATGACATTTTGTAGTACCCAGTGATTTTTTTGGAGGGGGTCTCTTCCACCCTTTTTGGATGTAGTTAGAAATGGACTGGTGGGTTCGGAAATGATTAGCGGAGGGACGGACGGACGGATGTATGTTGTGACCGTGTGTACCATGTTTCCTTGGGAAACCGGGCTAGCAAGTGTGCCGGGATGCATCGCAAAATGCCCGTATTGTGAGCTCAAACAGCCCCAGCCCTCTCCGAGTGCTTAGGAGCTGCTGTGGGGTCAGGCAAAGGGTTATGGGCTTAGAGATCTGGATTAGCAAACCGGGGCCAGACTGATAATCATCATTCATAGAGCAGCTTTATCAGAACTGGCAGCAGCCCTCTGCTCCCTGCTCTTTATCACCCAAGGACTGAGCAAACACTTGGCCAACTTTCCTCCTCAGCTGTCTACTGGGCATTATCAGAAGATCTCTTGTGGTGTGGAGGACGCTCCTCCCAGGCCAGTTTGCCCATCTCCAGCTCAGCAGCCTGCAGATTAATCTCTGCGTTAAGACCTTATGTACCTGAAAAGTGGTGGAGAAGGAGGATGGCTCAGCGCTGGAAGGATCGCCAGAGTGTATTTTTCCACTCTGTCTCTCTGTTTTTTATGTCCGTGGTGGTGGTTTCGTTTAACAGTTCCCATCTTGGACTTTTCCCTGATTTTTCTTCTTCTCTTTTTTTTTTTTTAAAAATTTTTTTTTTACTGTTTTTCTATTGAACACTGATGGAAAAATATGGAAAAAGAGAGTGCATTCCTCCTGCCCACTTAAATCTTTGGCTGACTTGCACGGAAAAAGTGTCATGCTTACTGCAGCTCCCAAAGCCTTCAAATCATGGGGGAGAGGGGAGGAGGGAGCCACGAAGGGAAGGAAAGCGGTTGTATAGGCGTAGGGTGAAGAATCGCCTTCCTTTGAGCTCGTTATCTGTCTGTGTTCATACAGATTGCTGTCTCGGATTATTTTTTCTCTGCCCAGTATCTCTTTTCTGTTATATTTCCTCTGCGTTTGCCATCGGATCTGTGGTGTGTCCCTTTTGCTGGGACGTCTTGCTCCCAGGAGAGTTTAAATAAGGACACTGGGACTTGACGATCAAGATTATTGACAAGGAATCACTACTAAAACCTTTTAATGCGTCTGCTGTAATTGATATAGCATGGGGGGAGGGTGGTTTTTCCTGTATATGCAGGGTTTTTTTCCTCCCCACCCCCAAAGTCTTTAAAAGCAGTGAGCGTGGTGTCCTCCGGCCATTTCCTGATGGGTTGCAATGTGTCGGTGCCAGATGCTTTGAGGTCTCTAAATATTTGCCACTCGTGGATGAATACGCTCGCAGGGATGCAGATGGAGCCCAAAATACCAAGCAGCAGAAGACCCCGAGGGGCAGAGAGCTCCCCCTCAGTTCAGCACCATCCTAGGGGGTAGTATTGGGGTCCCCCTTTTAGCTACCAAGCTGCTTAGTGGCCCATGCACGGCTGTGGCCCAAATTGTGGCCGTAATGCCCCAAGTTAAGACCTCCTAGAGGGGAGGGAGCAAGAGAGGTGCTCTGAGCAGGGCTGGAAACACCCCAGCCTGTTACCTGGGCCATTGGCAGCAAAAAGCAGCCTGGCTGGGGTGAGGGTGGCAGTGGTGGTGTCCGTGAGGAGCACGGGGAGGGGAGGGATGGGGGCCCATCAGGGTGAGACTTGGCAAAGCCCCCATTTCCTCAATGAAGACTTATCTTCTGACTGTCTCCCCTGGCTTTTTGCTGGCATCTGTTGCTAGGAGATAGAACGCATGGTCCCGTTTTGAAGCATCTTCGGCTGCACTCTACCATCCTGGAGAGCTTCAGCTTTACGCGGTCTCCCTGCTCCTTTCCTCTGCTCAGACTCATCTCTTTCATCTTTCTCCTCTTGCCCCCATGCATCGGTCAGGATGGAGTTGCTTCCTGGTACACCGCAGCGCTGTGCTTGCTGTAGGGTGCTTGCTCCCAACGGTGCTGCGAGCCTGCTCCCTGAACGCACTTGTTTTAATTAGCGTGGGATTCAGCAGCAGACACCTGCCTGTGAACTTAACTCCTGTGCCACGTGTTCGTGTTCCTCCCCAAGGATGGAGGAGCCAGGACTAAGGTAAATCACTCCCTCTGGCACGTGTGTGATGCCTTCTGCGTGTAGATACGGGCTACGCAGGGATGCCCTCCGCGACCTCGTTGGTCAGGACTTTGCCTTTTGGATGCACAACAGCTTCTCAGACCCTGTGCGGGCGTTTCTCTGCTTGCTGGGCTTTGCTGGGGCGTCAGCCCCACTTCAGATAAAAGCTTTACGGTGCTGCCAGGCAGACAGCACACAGGATTATAATAAAATAAATAAAATAATATAAAGTGAAGTGAAGGATACTGCAAAGGCGCAGATGAGAACAGGGATGAGTATGTGGGCAGGGACATCTGCCCCAGTTTTGGGCTCTAAATCACTGTGCCCTTTTTAAAAAAAAAAAAATCAAGCCAAATGTATAAAAAAAAGGAGAAACCTGTTCTCAGTGTAGCAGACACGTGCTTGCAGCCTGCTCGCACAGCCACAGAGCTGCGTACGCAGAGCAGGTGGTCACTTAGGGCAGCAAAATGTTTAGTGATTGCCCAGTGAGCAAGTGACATTTTCCAGCTTGCCTAAGGATGCAAGAAAAATGCATACTCGTCTCCACCGGACCCACGAGCCAGCGCTGACCTATATATGTGCACAATTATACACACAGGCAGATGCCCGCTTCCCCGCCTCGGAGCAAGGGGCTGAGCCCAGCGCGGCCGTATGCCAGGACGAAAAATAGCTGGTCCGGTGTTTTTCCCAAGAAAGCTCCTGGATCCAGGGGTGTCAGTGGAGGGCAAGGGCTTGGCGGGGTTGGAGTAATGTGTTTAGCCAAGCTCCTGTTTATTTGCCTTTGGAGTGATGGATGCGGCCCATTTGGAGGGACCGATGAAAAATCAAGCCAGTCTCCCCTCTCTGCATGCATTAGCGCCTGCTGAGTGAGGGGCTCCTTGCTATGACCAACGACCTGCCTCAAAGGCGGTGGGGCTGGTACCCCTCGGTGCTCTCTCCTCCTGTCCGCGCTGATTTACTGTTTCCCACATTTCGTTTCTATTGCAGCCCGCGGCAGCCATGTTTAGCGATTGCTTCACACATTCATCATGCTGTGGGCGTCGCAGCGTGATGACCGGTGCCTTAGTTTGATTTCCAAAAGACCTCCCCCTGAACCACCAAACCCCAAGCCAAACCAGTTTTAACCTCCCTTTAAAGCTGAGATTGCAGGAGAATTTTTTCCATGGGAATTGGATAGACATTTTAGTGATTTCTTACTCTCCCCTCCTGCCCTAAGATTCACTTCCAGCGTTATGGGCATGGAGTTCTCAGGGAATGCTTTATTGTGGAGTGACTGCAATGTGGAAATGGAAAACAAGGATCGATCTCAAGAGCTAAACTGAGCTGCGTAAGTTAGAAAGAAACTTTTCTGGGAACTTTTTCCTTGGGGCCGGGCTGTGCAAGTGTCAGGATGGTTGGGGTCAGCTTGGAAGCGTGTTTTGCTTCATCACCAAGAGGTCATTTTGCTTTACCACACCTGGCCCACGTCAGCTGTTTGAACCTTGATTTCACCTGTGCTTCGTATATGGAAAGGGGAAGGCTCACTGTGGAAGGAACAACAATAAAATGCAATTTATTCTACATGGAAGGGCTCATCCTGCCTGGCTCCCCAGCAGTGGGGCAACACATAACCCTTGCCATAAATGCGTTAAGCTCCACGCTGGAAGCAGCAAGGGCTTTCTGCTCCTCTACACCGTCTCCTGCCCACTGTCATGCTTGGGAACATATTGCTTGTGTCGAACTTGACCAAGACAAACTGCTGTCCCTGGGCCGCCGTGGGCTGTGCAGCCACCCTTCTGTCCCACTTAACCGCTCGGGCTAATGAAGGAAATCAATCACACCGTCCTGGGGCCGGCTGTCTGTCTCTGCCAGTGCCGCCCCCTCCTCGATGGTGCTGGAAGGGCTGGGGGAAACCTGGCTGTCCCTGTGGCACCGTCAACAGCCTGAGCTTAGGTTCCCCATGAGCATCTTGCTGGAGCAGGGTGCGGGTTGTAGGGAATTCTGACTTCCAGCTGATTTTCAACTAGCTAGGAGGCATTCGTGCTAGATCTGCTTGTTTCTAGCTGAAAGAAAACCCATTACGAGACCATCTTGAGTCCTCTGTAGCGGGCACTTCTGTTAGCAGAAATTGTTGGCTCGGACAAACCCCAGCAACACAGAGGTGTAAAATCACAAATGAAGTGAGTTGTGTTAGAGGATGCTGGTCACTTGCTTTATTTTTAACACCCAGTTTCTGCAAATCCCCCGTGGAGGTGCTTGAAAAGAACATATTTCCCTTTCTCTTTTCCTGCTAGTTTTTTCATTCTGATAAATGCTTGATGTGTTGGTTGGGTTTCTAGTGCTGCTCGAAATGGTCGTGGCTTTCGTGTCTTTAGGCTGGCACCAAATGGGATTTCTGCAAAGAAATGAGAGTGGGTGGCTGGAGATAACTGTTCCTTTGGCCGTACTGCGCCACGCTACGGCTTGTTCTCCTATGAACACCACCTGCCTATTTTACATCTTGACAACAGTTTTCCTTACTTACTGAAAGGCTAGGGATTCTTGGAGGATATTTCCATTTTTCTCTGCTATTTCTGGCGGTTGCGCTACAGCAAATTGGTCTCCAGCTGCACCTTTTCTCCTCTATTTTGGCGGGAGGGAGCCTGGTTTGCTTGCTGGGTGATCAAAATCCATCCCACGGAATGGTACCTCTCCTGCAACAAGCCATCAGGGGATATGGTATTGAAATAACGCCTTCCTCAGCAGCGATGTGATGGTGCATGGGGGCAATACCGTGTTCCTCTGCACTGCCACGTAGAGCGCTGGCACCTTCCTGGGGTTGATGGCTGCCGAAACAGAGCGAGGTACCCCTTCGCCTCTGCTTTTGGTGACGTGAAGGACAGCTTGTGGCGGTTGCTGTCAGGAGGAGACAGACATGGAACGTGAGAAGTTTGTTATTCTTCATGGAGCACAATGAAGCTGCTGTTGAGCTGGAGAGCTGGTCCCTGGTCATCGGTGAGAAGGGGAGAAAAGCATCCTTACACAAGGCAGAAAGCAGTTTTTGCTGGGCTAACAAATGTTTTTGGATAGGTTGAAAAGCAGAGTTGCTCTTTGACAGAGTCTCTTTTTTTTTTAAATTTTGTTTTAAAATGTCAGCCTAGTACCAAGCTGCCAAGACACTGAGTTTCCCTGCCTCTGCTTTTCTTAAGACATTCCATCCAGGAGCTAGAAATAGTTAGGGTGGCGATTACCTTGCAGCCGGGCTCGAGCCGTACCTAGGTGAGTCCTCAGGCAGTTGACTGCATTTATTAATCCATCTCTTTCCTACTGGTATTGAAGGAGGGCCATGAGAAGTACTAGCACCTAGCTGGAAAATGTGAAATATTAGTAGCACGAGAGATCTAACATTATTAACGTTGTTAATGAAATATTCAATGGAAACAGTGTAAAGGCTGGTTTCCTTAAAGCTCTGTGGGTTTGCTCACCATACCCTGTGTACGTATACTAATGCGATGTTCGCTTTTTCCATCTTTTGAAAGCTTTTCTGGTATTCTGGCTCTTACCAAAATGAGCATTAAATGGTCCGAATGGCTCCTTGGCTGGCTCTCTTGAAATCTTTGAATACGAGTTCCCTAGCCTTGATCCCTAAATATACCTTGCTCTTGTAGCTGCTGCATTTTGCCGCTTTTGCATAGTCTTTAGTTGTTACGAAGTCCATGGATTTAACTTTTTCCCCAAACGCCAAGTGTGAAACAGCAATATTTACATCCCATGCAGTCTGCTGTCGAGTTCTCCCTTTTCATGAGAAAAGGAGGAATGAAACCTCGTATTGTCCTCCACTCGGCTGGACGCAGCTTCCTCCTTTTGCAGTATGAGCTGCTGTCTAACCCCAAATGGGATAATATTTAATTGGGCGTGCATCGTACGGTTGCACAAAGTGGTGTAGCGTAATTGGAAAAAGAAGAACGGTTCAGGATTACAGCGAGACGACTGAGCCAAAACGTAAACCGAACGCTTTACAAAGCACTATGGGACCTGCTTGTTCCCCAGAACGCTATTTGTGATCTTTAACTGATGCAAAATAGCTGACAGGATAAAAGATGAGCCTGTCTCTGTTAGTTTGCAATTAGGCTCTCGGCTCGCAAGCATGTTTTCTAGGAGAGATCCCTGCTGGTGATTGTGTGGCTCATGTTTTCGTCCAAGGGACACTGGAGCTGGACCAAAGAGCTGAGGCTGGGAAAGGCCTGCTAATGGGATAAGAGAAAGAAGCTCATGGGTTCGGAGGAAAGCCTGACTTAATTAAATTAGCAAAATGAAAGCCGAGGAAGATAGCTGCCTATAAATACATTGGCAGAAGATAGGGAGGGGAAGAGTGTCAGCAAAGAAGAACTATTTATGCCCGAGGACAGCGTTGGCACAAGAGCAGATGTACGTAAACTGGCCCAGAATAAATTCAGCCTAGAAATTGGAAGATCGTTTCTGATGATCAGAGAGCAATCAGACTCTGGACCAGCCTCCCTGTGGGAACAGGGAGGATAAAACCCTTCCTGCTTTTAGCGGGAGCTTGCATGAGAGCTGCATCTGATGAATCAGGGATGCCGTGTAGCCCGACGCCTCTTCTCCTTTCCTTGTTTTCCTATGATTTCTGCTTCAGCCTCGTATTTATGCCAATTCTCGTCACATCGCACCCTCCTCCTTGTCTCCTGATACGTATCTCGGTTGCTGCCTTCGCTCTCTTCTGATGCAGGTGGCTTGCTTCTAACTGTAATAACTTTCCTGTGCATAACCAGCAGTATTCTTGGTGCTTTTTAATTTTTTACCTCTGTCCTCTTCGTCTGTTTGCCCTTCTTGCACGGAGGAGGCCAGGCAGGGAGCAGACGGTGTCCTCCAGCCGAGGTGGCTTTGCCAAACCCCACGCAGGTAAGAGACTCCCTGGAGGGGACCCCACTATTTCCTTTAAATAGGCACAAAATGGTGATGGGAGCCTATTTCCAGGCCTTGCATAATATGGCCCTGAAAATAACTTGTCCTATCAATGGAGAAGGTCTTTTTGGCAATCCCAAATACTCCCATTTGCACGCCTGGGAGCCGTGGATGCTGAGCAGCCTCGGGAGGCTGGTGGCAGTATTTTGCAATGCGAGCTCTGGGCCATGCTCTGTTTGCACAGCTCTTTCTAGGGCTGGGAAATGAGGGATGCTTCGTAGCATCCCGATCAGCTTTCCCTGTGCCTTTGCTCATGTTGCCCACAAACTTTGTTGTGAAGGGGATGAGGGCAGTGGGGTTGCTGAGCTTGCCTTGCCTACAAGGATGTCTACAGGGTGGCACCAGTGATGCTTTTGGTTTATGAGATTGGATGTTTCTGTTTGGTTTAGGTGCAGCAATGAAGCTTTGTACATTTAACTTGCCTTTTTGCTAAAAATACGGGCAGTGGATGGATGCGAGTGGGTGTGAGGAAGAAAAGGGATTTCCTTGCTTGCAGGTTGTACCCGTTACACTAGGCTGGAGCCTTTCTTCATTTATTACCATAATAACTAGGAAGTGCACTGTGAAACTTCCCAAAAGGCTGGAGGCCTTGCGAGGAGAAGCGTAACACCAAATTCTTCTTGCAACTGAATCATAATGTTGAATCCCAAGTGTCCCTAAGCAGGGGCGGGGGGGAATTAAATATCTTTGCAGGGTATTATGTAAGCTTTCTGGATTATCTGAAGAAATCTTTTCAGCAAGGTATTTGAAATACTGGGTTTTCAGGGGAATTAAATGCCTGCGTGTGTGTGTTTTGGGCGCCTAATTCTTCCAAGGCCTTTAAAAACGTCTGCCTTCATTCATATTCTCTGAGTGTCAGCACTTAACTAGCCTTAGCTGCATGCGTGCTACATCAGATGCTTGAACAATTCCTCTTGATGAGGGAGCAAAGCTTTGTGCTAACTCTTCTGTTCTGCACGCACGCAGCTCTTGCAAAGGACTAGCAAGTGCATCTGTTTGAACTTTACGCTCCCTTCGTTTCATTTCAATTATATATTTAGTTATCATTATCAATCTTATCACACGTGGAAGTTGGGGAGGGGGGATGTGGAAGTTCAGGCAGCCAAAATGAAACCCTTCGCTGTGGTGCTTCACCTCGTTCCCTAACCTGCTGCCTCACATCTCAAAAGCATGCGTTTCTAACCCCATTAATGCCCATCTCTTATAAAACTCTGTTCCCCTTCGCTGTCGTTATTGCAGGTTTTAGATTAATTCTTATCAATTCTTTTTTCGTAAAGCAAAATAGAAAAGATATCTGATCAGAATGCATTAAAAGAATAATCCTAAGCAATACAACTAACTGAGGTAATTTAGCAAAGCAACAGTTTGCACACATCAGGGTCTTTTTTTAATTTCCTTAACGCTTCAATTGGGCTGCAGGTAAAGTTGAATAAATCATTTATGGAAGGACGAGGACACTAACTTTCTCGGCAGAGCAGGAAGCCTCTGTGCACCAGGCCTTGCTGGGCTTCCCTCTGTGCTGAGGGGCAGCTGAGCGCCCAGACCTGGGTCGCTGGGAAAGGCCGGTGGGGCCACACGAACTACCTTCACCCAGCTGAGAGGGGCCAGCCCTGGAGAAAGCTCGGTTTGGCGCCCAGCTTCCCTGGCAGCGTCATGGAGGGGTTCGGGCTGCGAGCTCCGGGACGCTAACCGGAGCAGATCCTTGTGGTGGGGTGGGCGATGCTGCGGGGACAGTACTGGGCTGGAACTGGTCAAACTTCTTTCTCTTTGATGGGGCAAGACTGAAAGGGAGGTGAGTTGGTAAGAGTTTAATCGGAAAAACTTCTTCAAACTCCTCACCACACCATTTTTTTGGCATGGACCCACAGGGTATGGCCCCAAGGCAGCTTTATCGTTGTCAGAATTGTACGTATTCTGATCCCAACCGGGTCGAACCTTGTATGCCAAGTATGAGGCAGCTGGGCTGTGTCTTGTGCCCCCCGCCAAATTAAGCCACTTACCTCGTGCTTCTCTTGGGTGACTTCAGTGTGCTACGTGTCCCGGTTTTTTTCTGGATTCCTGCGTTTGGTGATTTGGGGTCCTAAAGTAGCAAAAAGAGTACAGAGATTCTTGTGCCTTCTCTTTATTTGTTAAGCATGTTACCTTGGCTCTGCTCGGCGAGGGTGCCTTGACATTAAGAGTTTACCAGCCGAGCCCTGCTGTGCAATCCATGGGAGCGTTTCTGCTTGCAGCCCCCTGAGTGCAGGTGGAGCCAAAGTCAATAATTCTTCGGTAACTCAAACCCAAAGGCAATGCTGTGCTCTCCTGTTTGTGGCCGCTCTGATTTCCATCTCCTCCTCCTGCTGCCGTTACCCTAGTACGTTGCCTCTGAGATGCTGTCCTAAAGACTGGTTTTTGGGGGGAATATGTTAGGTGAGGTGGGAAACCAGGCTGAATTCCTTGCTGGAGCTCTCAGCTGAGCTGCCTGCTTCTCCGACGTGTCTGTCTGGTAGCATAAAGGAAAACATCATTAATTTTCAGCCTAATCCCTGCTGAAGCGTTAAGCTCCTTGTCCTGATGGCCAGCAGCGGTCTAGGAGATGCCAAGACAACTTATGCGTCGGTCATGGCTGGGGGAAGTGGTTACCCTGCCTGGCGGGCGTGATTTGCTTGTAGGTGCTGCAGTGCAGCTGCCAGTTCGCCCTGGGACCAGACTTAGGAGTTTTTTTGCTGTGCCTTTATCCTATTTCATGGCCAATGCCCCGTCCTGCTCCTCGGTAATAATTAGCGGCTCTTGTCCGTGGTATTGAGATGAACTGCTGTCTCTGTGCTGGCGCTGCCAGCCGTGCGTCCCCTACAGGGCTGTGTGGGGACAGAGCGGGCAGTGGGGAGCTCCGGGGCTGGTGTTGGCTGCTGCTTTGCAGCTGCATGAGGAAAGAGAGGGGGATGGAGGAAGAGTGGCTGGAGCTCATGCTTGGGGTGCTCATGTGTTTACGGGTGACCCCTTGAAACTTGGACTGGCATCTGTTGCTGCCGGCGTGGTCCTGGCAGAAACGCCGTGCTTATCCCTTCTGCGGTCATCCTTGTGACCTGCCGCTGTGGCGTGCTTCCAGGAAAGTCATCAGGTACTAAAAATAACTGGGGAATAGCTGATGGCGCGTCTTCTAATTCCACTAACACGTGGAGAGCCAGGAGGCTGACTGCCACCAGGACCACTGCTGCCTGTGTTCAGCTGCTGTCGTGTCCTACTGGGCAAGGACAGGAGTCTGCTGGTCCCCTAAACAAGACTTGGAGGTCACGGCACCTTGGTGTTGCTCCATGGCTTCACTGCCACACTTGCTAGGCTGTCAGAGGCGATTTTCCTCTTAGGCTATGAAACCAGGCGTTGACAGGCAAGTCAGCTCTTCCACCACTGGTTGCGTTTACTACGTTTGCAGGTGCAGTGTCAAATCTTTGGCGCAGCTTTGCTTGAGCCTCTGAAGGAGTAGAGGCTACGGAGGTAACTTCGCATCAGAGGGACTGAAACCTTCCAGCTTTGTTGCTCCCCTCGCCCTTGGGTGGGATTGAGGAGCTGGCATCCAGAGTATCTGCAGTCTAAAGCGCTCCTTACCTGTGGACCGATCATGGCTGCCGACATCCTTAACTTTCTCCTACGAGAATTTCTGGAGCACCCCACAGGAGAGGAATAACCAAGAGCTTGTTGCATGTGCTGCAGTAGACTTCTGTCCTTTGCGTGACCAGAGAACTGGGCTTGCAAATCGTTCTGCTGCTTTTCCCCCTCTCCATGTCTTTATTTGTTGCTTGCTATTGTTCAGGATGCTGTTCTCTTCACTGGCCTTTCCTGCTAGGTGATGCAAAGCCAAGTGACGCAGGGCTTCAAGGAGGATTGGTGAGCTGACGTGGACCTCGCTGCTTCAGCTGGGCCTCCTTGGTGATGAGGTCTGGAGGTTGCAGCTGTGGGCTTGCTCAGGTGTGGATGTGGGTTGTAACCACCTAATAAAAAGCCTCGGGTGCTCAGGGCACCCTGTGGCAGGCGGAGGAGGTGTTCTGGGCACCCTTTTATGTTAAATAGCTGTTTTGTTCTGGCCTCTGTCCGAAGGGACCTGTACTCTGTGACCTTGTGTGCTGGGTTGCAAATAGCAAGATGCCATCCCTTAGCAAAGTCCGTTTGGTTCTTTAATCAGCGACGGTGGTGTCCTTAACCTTGCTTGTAGCAGCTCTCTGAAATGACTACGCTTTATCATCCATTCTGAACACATTCAGCCTGGGAAACTAATGATGGGGGGAGGCATCTCTGTCCCTGTTCATGGGGAAGGGGCTCTTCCTACGTCTCGCCTGCATGGGGGGCTGCATGCGCCTGGGGTTGCTCTGTCAGCTGAGCCCTTGTCGCCTTGCGTGTGCGCAGTCCTTTGGCTGGAACCGCTGAGTGCCATGGCAAGGCAAACACGGTTCAAGGGCTGGTCAGGTGCTGCAGCTGGATTTCACTGCGCTCGAGCTCCGCTTTTCTGCTCGGGACTTTGCTTTGAATTCAGCTCTTGTGCTTGTGACTCTTGCCCTCTAATTATAGGTGATACGTTTCTCAGCTCTCCTTTCTGGGAAACTTGTCTGCATGTGTGAGTAGGGCTGTGCCTCCTCCGTGCCTGCCTTCGTTAGGCAGCAGGATGCTGTTCCGCTCGCGGTTGTAGCTCTCCTGGCTGCAGCCGCGGTGAAGTGTGGAGTTCGCGGAGGGGACAGCAACCGGGATTCAAGGGGAAGATGAGTGTCTAACTGTCCTCTCAGCCTGCAGTTGCCTCTTTTTTTATTTGTAAGTGCAAGCAAACAGGTGCTAAAAGCTTTTTTCCACTCCCCCCAGTCCTTCTCCTTGTGTTGCACAGTCAGACCCTCTCCTGAGATGTCTCCTTGTAACAACGTGCTCTCTTGCCACCAAAGCTACTTCTGCGTTTCTCAGCATTTCTGCAAGGACTTGATTTATCTCCTTATCTCCCCATCTCCCCTTCTTTGTAATAACTAGGGTTTGGGAAGAGAACCAGCTGGAGTCGTCCTCGAGCTCTCTACAGGGGATGTGGGGATTGGAGATCCCCATCTCACTTTGGATGTAGCTTTTTTTTCCACAGGATGCTAGCTGGTCCCCCTGTTCAGAGTTGCATTTTGGACTTGTAAAGGATTACGCTTCAACAACGTTAGTACCTGTGAATCTCTGTTTCAGTGGCCTGTGCTTGCTCCTTCAGTCCAGTTGTGTGGGTGGATCCTGCGGTTATTGATTCTCACGCAGAAAGGCGGTGCCTTAGGAACAGGTTTTGTACGTCTTCTACGTGGTATGGTTCCTTAACCTTTCTGCTCCAGAATAACCCAGAAAGCCTCATAAATTCCTTCGGATGCTAATTCTGGCTGTTTGTGCTGCATTTTTAACCAGATGGCTTCTAGAATACGCTCCCTTGAAACGCCTGCTTTGTGGTAAAGCAAAACCCCGTCGCTGATGCTGTTGCTGGAGAAAAATGTATTCATTATTATTATTATTTTTAGGAAAGACGCAATCTCACCTCATGCATAAAAATTAGTTTAATGAAACAGCAGGAATGGGAGGGAATATTCGCTTTCCTGTGCTTGTTTGTGGAGTGAACGAAGAATTTCTTTGCTCCCTCTCAGGCCTTAGATGAATGATAGGTCATCGAAACAGCGTTTTTAGCTGAGGTGTGTCCATGAAGACGGCGGGGAACCAAAAATGAGGTTTTAAAAGAGAAAAAGGGATTCGTCAGCTTCTAAACATACTCCCCAAGCAGCCAGTAAGGCTGAGACCTGAGAACAACTTGGGGAGAGAAAGAGGGTGGCAGTGGGGCACCGAACGGTTTTATGTTCTGTCTTGTAAGTCGTCAAGTGAGGAGGCACCACCACATCGGTAGGGTTGGGGGCCCAGACCTTGGCGTGTCCAGTGAGGTAAGGTCGCGCCGTGCTTCTCTCGAGGTTATCGCTGCTGGTTTTAGCCACAACAGTGACTACAGGTAATGGGTAGTGTGCTGGTAGCACCGTCAAAGTGCACTTGTGCTTGCCTGCCCTTCTAAAAACAACTTCTGTCACTTAACTCTCTGGGAACTGGAAAGGAAAGGTGAGGATAAAAGTGATGTCATCCCAGGGCGTCCAAACGGTAGTGATGGTAGCTGCGTGAGCTCTTGTTCCCTCCAGCAGTCCCCCGTGGCTTTGTTCTTTGACTTATTTCCCCTCGGGACTCTGGGTTGTCCTGGGGATTTTTTTTTTGATGAAAAATGAACTTTAATTAGTATCTCCCTCTCCTGTGGAAGCAGTAACTTTGTAAAAATTTCAAACCAGAAAGTGTTCCTCCTTCAGTGGCCGGAGTATCTTCCTGCTGTGTTTGGAGGGATATCTTGATCAAAAAGCTGAGCTGGGTGCTGGCAATTGGGCTGATCGCAGCTTCTGGCCCTGGGGTTTAGGTGGGACCAAGCCAAACCCTTCACTCAAGAAGATGTGAAAAAGGAGGGATGACTTTCCTTGGGAGAGGCAGGAGGAAGAAAGCAAGCTGTGCTGTGAGCAGCAAGAGTAGTGCAGGGGGGAAGGACATGAATAAAACCCCTGATTTTCTCCATGCCCCTGCCTTCCTTGTATCACAGTCCTCTGATCTGTCTGACCGTGTCCAGCACCTCTAGATGCCCGCTGCACAGCAGCGCAGCTTTGCTGACGTCCTTGTCCGGGTCTGCACTAGTTTGGATGTCTTTGCTGGTGTAGACGTAGATTTTCATGAAAGCTGGTAGGAACTGTGTTTCCCGGGGAGTCCCGTTGTCTTCTCAGGCTTTGGTGGAATGACTCAACTAGAATTAGGGGCTCTTTGAGAGAGGAAGACCAAAGGATGGGTTGGATATAAGTGTGGGAAGGAGGCAAGTACAGGCAAACTCATGTTATTTCCATCAATAGCCGTGAGTTGAGCTTGAGGTTCTGCGTGTCTCCTGATGCCTTCTTTCACTTGCAATTTGTATAGGGTGTTTACTCTTTCTCCCCCTCCTCTTCCCTCCCCTCTTTGGCTGTAGGAGACAGACACTTTTTCGAATGCAAAGTGAGGGTGTTTTTTTCAGCTTGTCAAATCCTCTCTGGTAGCGCCGGGGCTCTGAGAAACCCTGAAAGACTTTGAGGTAGGTCGTGTGCAGTCTCATTTTGTTCTAATGCCAACTCCCAGCACTCCCTCCTCCAACAACCTTACTTCCTTGTGATGGCTTTCCAACATCTCGTCACCCTCAGGCTGCTGTGTCACCCTCAGCACTGCTTGCTGTTACTTAATCCAATCGTTTTCTCCCTCCAAGCTGTCTTTGGTCCCCGTCCAT
>VZSC01017871.1:17219-34918 GCA_013398225.1 Steatornis caripensis | reverse complement strand
GGAACAAGCTCCCTGGAGAGATTGTAGAATCGCCTTCTCTGGAGATATTCAAAACCTGCTTGAACGTGTTCCTGTGCAACCTGCTCTATGTGCACCTGCTTTAGCAGGGAAGGTTGGATTAGATGATCTCCACAGGTGCCTTCCAACCCCTACCATTCTGTGATTCTGTGATTAAGACAACTAAGACAACTAATAACAACATGTCATGCAATCATGCAAACCAGGACCTGGTTTTTCTGAGGTTTTTTTTAACATTTACTCAGTACCTGACAGTGTGAAACATATGATTCTGATTTACAATTAACATACTTGTTTTAGGTGTTTTCTACTATGTTTTATTGTTGGCCGGGGCAACATCATCATGCAAGCAGCATGGTCTTCTCTGCCTCCAAGGAAAGTTTGATGCTAATTTGATGTTTTTTGTGTTCCCTTCAATCCTGTTATCCACTTCTATCTTTGCAGTGACGAGAGATTCTTTGCTTCCTCCTTTTGTTTCATTTTCTTATAATTGCTTCTAACTGAAGATTTTTATACCATGTTATGTGGGAAAGAATGCATTACAGTTGCTGTCTTCAGGATAAATATTAACATTCTCCTGCCTTTAAATGACTTTTGGTGTATTTTCAGTTGTACTGCACAAACACACTCAATCATTTGTTACAGGATAAGACGTAAAATACTTAAAATAATAGACAAGAGGCATCTATTTTTTCTCAGGTAGGCTATGATGCAACAATATTTTAACAAATCTATGAACAACAGAATCTAGGACTAACCTTTACAGCCTGAAATGGACTCACTTTCCCTGCCTGGAATTTCAGTTTGGTTTAAGAGAACAAATCCACTGATTATTCAAACACTGGAATGGTATGTTCTGTTTTCTTTGCATTAAAATAACTCTCCCTGAAAATGTCTTAATCTCCTAAGAGAATGCCAGAACTATAGTTTTGACCCAAAGAACTCTTTCTTTTCACCTTCAGGGACAATAACATTTTTTGAAGTAGAGAGTATTTGGAGTTTCATACTTATGCAAAACACTTCCTTCTCACTGAGATGATTCTCAATCTCCGAAAAAAGAAGGATTGAGCATCTGCTTAACACACGAAGGACATACAAGTATGTACAAAATCACTGGGTTATTTCTGAAAAGGTACCTTTCCACTTGTTCTCTTACTCTGAGAAGTCAAAAAGGGAAGATTGATAACTAGACAATCTAAACATGCACCAGGGAACCTTATAAAGATTGAACGAAAGATCTTTAATGGATATAAATCTGCTTGCTTAAAACACAGCCAGTGTCTAGTTTATTTTAAGCCTTTGTAGTTTAGAGGTGAAGTATATGAAACATACTCTCACCATTTGAAAACTGTATCGTTTCAGTCCATTTACTTATGCTCAGCTCTAAGTATTACAGAAACCTTATTATCTATATTTACATGAAGTAATATATAAGAGCAAGTATAAACTTATGCTGTACTTTTCTTTCTAATAGACTGAACATTCAATAAATACTTAAATGCACTACAGGTGAGCAATGTACTCAAGGTTATGTTTAGGTTATTGGACACATATGTTATCTGCATTAGAATAACTGTATTTGAGAAGCAAACCTTAGACCTATTTTTTAATATTGCTTGGAAGAAGAGTGAAGAGCTTCACCATTACAAGTTTACTACTATTTCTACCATTATTATTCTTTATATTATTAAGGAGGAGAGAACCACAGTGTGTTAAATACTGCTGGAGCATTAGCTAACCAAAGCTCATGACCTAAAATGTAATAATATAAATGGATATTTTAAATAATCCATTTTGGGTGTAAGTGCAATGGATTCCTCTCTGCTTTAAATTAAATATTGTGCCTTTCTAGTTTGGCTAGAGACAAATAATTGTTTTAGAGAAAACAATAGCAAAGTTAAAAATCCAGTAAACAAAACCAAACCAAACCAAAACAATTAAATCTTTTTGCTTTCTTCCCAGCAGTTTTACAAGAACAGAAGAGAATCTCATGTAATGTCCTTTTTATTAACCAAGTCAGTCCTTTTATGTAAACCTTTATAAACTATCATAAAAAATAAATTGTTGTCATTTCACAGTGAGGAAACTAACTGAACCATATTTGACCCCTTCCTTATGGAATCTCGTTCCTTTACATTACTCAGCCTCTCAGTTACCACAAATTGACTCAGATTTCTTTTTTCCCCTAAACTCTGTAAACCTTACTGCTTACTGTTAGTGGGCTTTCCAGAACAAATATTCCTCTGGAACCTTCACTTCTTCCACTAATTCTCCACTTGCAAACATCATATTCCTCAAAGGATGGGTGCTGTTCCCCACTGCACAAATTTATTTTTCTACACAGATGTGAATAGTTCTGCTGACCTTTGCTATTCTGATAGCAGGGGGAAGAGGGTATCCGCTGGCCTGACTAAAACAGGTCAGGTTCTTCATTATTCAGAATGTAACCAACAATTAGTGCCAGTTACTAATCTAAAACATGTATTCTTGGATGTTTGTGGTTTCATTAAGACAAATCTGTAGCATATGTTAGTCACAGCAGGAGCTGTTTTGCAGTCCATTTTCTCCTCTGTCAACTGCATGAGAACAAGAAGGTAAGGGTGACGTGGGAACTATATCTTCAGATTAGCATTAAAATCTAGACTGTCAAGAGCTGTAGAAGTAAATGCAGAGTCTACCTTAAAGATAAAGAAAATTTAGTAGCTGAATACCAGCAACTGCCTTTAAAATATAATCTAGCAGACAGTGGCAGTGAACTAGAAATGTATCCAGTAAAATTCTGGATTGTAAAGCATGAATGAGTAGTTAAAATAGTAAAAAATGATTAGTTTTTTAAATGATTAGGTTTTTAATCAGCTCCCTAGCAAAATCACCATATAAGCTTCAATACAGGTGATGCAAACACTGAATATGAGAAAAATTAGTCCTGGACGTGACTTGAAGTAATGCATGTAAGACAAGTATTATCTAAAAAAAACTCAGATAGGAACTTTCTTCTTCAAATTTATTTATTTTTATGTTGAAATTATCATGTAAATTAAAACCACCTCACCACCCCCCAAAAAAAGGAAAGAGGAAATAGTAAATTATCCACAATGATAATTGTTAATTAATTTGGCACAAGCTTGTNTTCATTATTCAGAATGTAACCAACAATTAGTGCCAATTACTAATCTAAAACATGTATTCTTGGATGTTTGTGGTTTCATTAAGACAAATCTGTAGCATATGTTAGTCACAGCAGGAGCTGTTTTGCAGTCCATTTTCTCCTCTGTCAACTGCATGAGAACAAGAAGGTAAGGGTGACGTGGGAACTATATCTTCAGATTAGCATTAAAATCTAGACTGTCAAGAGCTGTAGAAGTAAATGCAGAGTCTACCTTAAAGATAAAGAAAATTTAGTAGCTGAATACCAGCAACTGCCTTTAAAATATAATCTAGCAGACAGTGGCAGTGAACTAGAAATGTATCCAGTAAAATTCTGGATTGTAAAGCATGAATGAGTAGTTAAAATAGTAAAAAATGATTAGTTTTTTAAATGATTAGGTTTTTAATCAGCTCCCTAGCAAAATCACCATATAAGCTTCAATACAGGTGATGCAAACACTGAATATGAGAAAAATTAGTCCTGGACGTGACTTGAAGTAATGCATGTAAGACAAGTATTATCTAAAAAAAACTCAGATAGGAACTTTCTTCTTCAAATTTATTTATTTTTATGTTGAAATTATCATGTAAATTAAAACCACCTCACCACCCCCCAAAAAAAGGAAAGAGGAAATAGTAAATTATCCACAATGATAATTGTTAATTAATTTGGCACAAGCTTGTGTTATGATTTAAAGATGGTCTGGCTATTAAATGAACGACAGACGCTCTTTGTTAACCCCCTCCCTCCCCAAAAGGAGGGGGAAAGACAAAAGGGAAAGAGACTTATGGATTGGAAAAGTTAAAACAGCTTTAATCTAACTACAGTAATAATGTATAATAATAATAGGAAGGAGTAATAACAAAATATATACAAATATGTAGAAAACCAATATCAAACTCCCCCCCACAGATGATAAATATGTCACCCGGACGCTGCAGGGCGTGCCCCAAGAAAGCCCCAGACTGTACTCGGCAGCAGGCAGGAGCTGGATTCAGGAATGCATGGATTGGGATGGAAGGCAAAAGATTCAGTCTTCCTCAGACGCCAGCCATAGAAGAAGAGAGCGAGCAACACTCATGATCCCTCAGCTTTATACTGAGTATGACGTATATGGGATGGAATACTCCCTTTGGTCAGTTTTGGGTCACCTGTCTGACCCGCTCCTCCCCACCGCAGGGTCGCAGGTATGACCACTTCTCTGCTCTTTCATATGTGTCCCATAAGAAAGTCAGCAGAAGCAAGCATCAACCTTGGTCTCCATAGGTATAACTATAAGTAAGAACCTTACTGCATACCATTTCTACTGATGTTCCAGCACTAACTATAAACACTGAGCCTTATCACTGCTAGAAGCAGCTACTGTCTGGAAAAACATGCAGTTAATTTCAGAGAGTGCATCTTCTCAGAAGAGACTTAACTAAAAAGTAAAGTTACTAAAAGAAAATTGGTTCTGTCCTAGCCCAAACCAGGACAGTTAGTTAAACTATGAGACCGTTATGCAATACAACTGTCAAGGATCAATCTGAGCCTGAAAATACAATGAAATCTCAATAGCTTCAAACTTTCTTCATAAAGCTGTTCTTTTCTGTGTCTGCTGAAAACTGGGGGTTTCATGTGCTAATTATGGGGCTGGTGGGTTAACAAGACTGATTTTCATATAGTCTAAATACATGCTCAGAAAGCTTGAAAAACATTTTAACTTAAATCCAGGACACACACTCACACCCACACCCACACCCACACACCAGTTTTTTCTAACAGTATTGATTATTTTTATAGGTATTATACTGAAGACTGTTGTTTCTGAGAACACTTCAGTCCTTTAGCGACATATACACAAGTGTGATCCCCACACTGACACCGGTTACAGACATACACTATGCAGCATGATGCATTACTGAAAGGAACAAAAATGGCTCGGCCAGCTTTTTCTTTCTTTAATGTTTTGGCTTTCCTGAGGTGAACAGTTTTTTATGAATACGTGTTACAGAATGAAATAAATGTGAAAATATCTAGCTTCTGAGAAAATACTGTAAAAACAGCATAATTAATAAAAAAAATATAAAATTTGCATATTTTGGGGGACAGCATATAGAATTTACCAGGGAGGATAGGGTATTAGTGAGAGATTCATAAAACCTAGAAAAAGAATTTTCAGAATGCACGCTCTGTGTAAGCAGTAATCACTTTGCATAGTCATCTTTCCACTGCAATGATTTTAGTGTTCTCTTCAAACATGACTAGCAGGTTTTGATACAACTGCAAAATATATATCAAAGTGTGTCGGAAAAATATATTTCATGATCATTTGGCACTTGGTGAATAATGACACAGATGGTAGATGAGATAATGAAAAAAACCCTAGTCTATTGACAAGAATGGCTTCTCTTCCATCAACAATAGCTTTTAAAGATCTTTTGGAGCAGTTACTAGCTATTGGAGGTTCTTACTCAATATTCCTGGAGAAGACTCAGAAATACTTTGGTTCCTAATAAATCCTGTCTGCTGTTGACCACAACAGGTGGTCTGCAATTATTTTTAGCTACCTGGAAATGCATCATTTAAATACATCATAATACTTTCATCACAGTCTTCCATGGACAATATCATATTAATCATTCATGATAAGGATGCCAAACAAAGGAATTTTATACAATCAAATGTTGTGATGTCGGTGACCTTTCAGTGGAGGTTTCTGTTGAGTTTCTGGAGTTCAAAGACTTGACCATACCCATTCATTAATTATCTACACGTCAGCAGACTATTACTGTCTCTGCATATGTGACAGTGCTGCTTTTTGACATTTTGGAAAAGGGATGGTATTAAAGACAGGGAAGAAAAGCCTGTTTCTACTTCATTCATGCTGCTGTTGAAGCAAGGACTGTAGTCCTGGTAAGTGAAAGGATCACAGAAAAAGAATAGGCAGCTAAACTACTTGGGGAAAGACTCTGAGAATAGTACTACATTCAGTACATGGCATGGCAAAAAATGTTTCAGTTGGTATTCCAGTAGTGATGGTACTAATTTTCATATTGTCTTTTACTAGTGGTACAGAATCATGGTTCTGATACGGTAACATGATATGACCCATCAAGACTGTCTCATGGATGGAAAGAAATAGACATGTCTAAAAACATCTAGATGTCTAAAACAAGTACAATAATTTGTGCTCCAAAGATGTTGATCATTTTCATTGACTGTACAAATACTGTAGGTGACTGGTTCAGACTAAATCAATACATTTATGTAAATTTAGGTACGTTATTTTAGGTATATTTAAGTTTAAAGTCAGTAATCAAGTGAGGTGACAGCTACGTACAGAAGAAGAATGTATCTATTTAACCTATCACTGCGGAAACATTACAATATTTCTTTATAAGAATATTTTTTTCTGTGCAAAAATTAATTTTAGAGTAATAGCATACTTTATCTTGAATTACAGTCACCTAAACTAATTCTTTTTCTCGTAACATTTTATGGAAAATCTGGGAGATTTTTTCATGTTCATAGCTTACTAGTCTTTTTTCTGTCTCATCAACCGTGAAGGCTTTGTCATGTATTTCAAAAGTCTAACAGTAAAAGCCTTGCCAAACATTCTCTTAACTATGGTCATTGTTGTCCATGTGCCAAGGCACCCAGCCAAAACATGTCCTAATTATTTTCCTGCCCCAGGCAATAAACATTTTGACTACACTTCCTATTCACTTCCAATTCATACAGTGAGACATGAAAACCAAACAAAAGAGGAGTGACAAAAATGCTACCCCCTCAATTTTGCCATTGCAGGCATTTGCCCAGGCAGTTGATAGCAGAGGCAAAGCCTGTACAAAGCCAAGTAGTATTACACAAAATCAAACCCGCTTTTAACCCACTGTGGTCCTCCCATGGTCGACAAAAGCTGAGCCAGCTGCCGATGTGGCCACAGATTTCAGTACAGGATGGTCAAAGAGAGAGAAATAGACAATGAATGATCAGAGGATCAAAAGGAAGGGAAGGAGGGAGGGATAGATGAAGGGAAAGAAGGAAAAGGAAGACAATGGAAGTAGAGTAAGGAAAGGAGTAAGGAAATAAGAAGGGGAAATAGGGAGGAGAGAATGAAGTCAGTGTTTTGACTAAATAAGCCCTTATTTATCCAATTTAATGTCAGTATTTGCTAACATACTTCTCTGTGTAGATGAATAAACAACTGAATCTTGAGTTTACTAACCAAAGATAATTCCTGAAAACACCTAAAGCATTCTCAGATCACCAAAGTAAAATTCTCATAACCAATTTGTATAATGGTCAAACATGTATATGTTCTGTACCTTTCACGATACTTACTTGTGTAAAACAAACTTTTTAGAAATAAACTTTCTCTGTTTGGTTTCTGAAAGCCTGATGACCTATTACCATTTTTGCTCATGCAAAGTCAAACTTGCAGGTCTGATTTATGTCCCTGTACACTCCTAAATTGTACATCTAAAGGTAACATGTAGAATGTCATGGATATTTTGAATCACATGCCTAATACTTGCTCCATTGCAGTAATTTAAGGGAAAAAACACACTACTCATAAAAACTCACCATGTAAATTGATTAAAATAGATGCCCAAGTAAGAATTTTTATTGCCACTTTCTATTTCCAATTGGAAAACGCAAACATTTTTTTTTTGTAGAAGGAAACATATTCTAGGTAATGTAGAAGAATTTACAGAAAGAGACTGAAATGCATTCGAACTATATGTTGTTTTAGCCACTGTTAAAAAAACATATGTCTCCTCTCACAGAGAAGTCTTAATCTTAAGTTTCCTTACATTAATTTTGAATTCTTAGTTTAGCAGACTTTGGGACAGTCTGACTAATACATCAGCTACTTGGAATCATCGAAATCCATAAACCAGAAAAAAACCTTCATCTTAATTGCCCATAAGTAATTTTTCCAAATCTTTAATTAAAGTATTTGTGTGTAGAAAAAAAAAAACAATTAGGTTTCCTAAGTGCAGAATTTGAGGTTTTAATGCCCAAGACACTTCTCAGGACTCAGGCATCTCATACTATTTCTGACTCTTATTTGTATGCGCACAATTCTTAGTATTGAATTTCTGATAGAAAGGAGCATGGCTGTTGGTTTAGAATTTTGCTGTTATTATTTAGCATTCTTTTAGTGAATATCCTAGGGCCACAAAGTTGATTAGGGCAGTGGAGCATCTCTCGTATGAGGAAAGGCTGAGAGAGCTGGGTCTGTTCAGCCTGGAAAAGAGAAGGCTGAGAGGAGATCTGTTGAATGCTTACAAATATCTGAAGGATGGGTGTCAAGAGGACAGGGTCAGACTCTTCTCAGTGGTGCTCAGAGACTGGACAAGGGGCAACAGGCACAAACTGGAACACAGGAAGTTCCACCTGAACATGAGGAGGAACTTCTTTACTATAAGGGTAACAGAGCGCTGGAACAGGCTGCCCAGAGAGGTTGTGGAGTCTCCTTCTCTGGAGATATTCAAAACCCGCCTGGATGTGTTCCTGTGCAACCTGCTCTAGGCTAAGCTGCTTTAGCAGGTGGGTTGGACTAGATGATCTCTAGAGGTCGGTTCCAACCCCTGCCATTCTATGATTCTATGAGTCTATGATCCTAAACAGTTATCTCCATTACAAAAATATTGACAAAATAATGCAATTTGAAAACCTTATAGGTGTAGTTAACCATTTTAGATTTGCAATGACAATATATTTATGTGTTTTATATTATCATTCTACATTTATTTATATTCTGTTTTTCTATCTAATTGGTTTTTTAATAGAATATGTATTCTAGACACATTAAAAACTTTAACGTAAAAGAAAAAAAAATTCAAAACTGGGGAAATCCCTATTGTGCTCCTCTCAGAATAAACACATACCAATTAGAAATAAAGAGCAAAAATCTCTTTTGATAGTAAACATATTTTCTATAAACTAGGTCTTAGAATTCAAAGTAATTCACTTCAAGTTGCACAGCAGGTTTTTCAATATTAATATTTGTATAAAATGTACTTGACATTGAGTTCTTCTTTCTTTTCCTATATCCATGTATAGCTGTATTTTATTTCTAAATCCCTATCTTCATCTGACTCTATTGCCAAATGTGTTAACCCTGCCTTTTCAAGGACATGACCTCACTTTCGAAGAATAAGACACTCTTTTGGGAGATATTACTTGCAATAACATCTGGATTTAAAATAAATATCCTAAAAGTACTATGAAATCTAAATAACAAAAATCCATAAAACAATTAAACATCTGCCTTATTTTTTACTTGCAAAAAAGTCATTAAAAGTAATAAAATTAGTTGAGCTTGTTTCTAATCAGTTTTAAACAGGTATGGGAAATTAAAGGTTAGAACAAACTGAATGAAATGAGAACTGTCAGCTCTCTCATATAAAGATAGGATTGACATTTGCTTTCCTCCAGTCCTCAGGCACCCCTCCCAATTGCCAAGATTGTTCAAAGACGATCAGACAATTGTTCAATGACATCAGTCAGCAGCCTCAGCACTTGTGGGTGCAACCAGTCAGGGCTCATGGATTTATGAATGTCCAAGACTTATGAATGTCTTAAGTATTCTCTAAGCTGATCCTCTTCTATCAAGGCTACATCTTTCTTGCTCCAGATTTTCCGTCTGGTTCTGGGGCCTGGGAATTCTGAAGGTCAGTCTTGCAAGTAGAGAGTGAGGTAAAGTTGACATTCAGTACCTCAGCCTTTTCCATGTCATGTGAACTTAATGGGTTTAGTAGCAAGTTGACAAAATTTCATGAAAATGGGAAGATAGAATCATTTCAACAATAGTAAATATTTTTACTTTTTTCAAGTGATTATAGTCCAAAGTAATTTATTTACATATTATTCTGATTTCAACATAATCCATTTTTGGGAAAAAATTGATATTTGTAGAAGTTAGATTTGCTGATGAAAATCCGAAGGGAAATTTCCAGTCAGCACAAATAGATAGATAGAACAAATACATAAATTATTTAAGTTTACAAAATATGGAATACAAAGAGTTTGAACCAAGAACCCATTTCCATGATATTTATGTTGCAGCATTTATTAAGTTTTACTGAAAATATTCATAAATGGTTCAACTGCTTAGTACATGTTTCTTTAGACCAGTTTCGTGAGATTTAGGTATCTGCAGCAAGTTGTCTACTTACTATGCAGCTTCTAGTTCTAAAAAAGAAACTAGAACCATTTTTCATATTGTCATTGAAGAAAACTTCTGCTTAGTGGAATAGCAGAGAAGTTCTAATTCTGTGCCACCTCTTTCCAGACACATATTAAGTACATATTAGAATATAATTGTATATATAATACACATGTATTATATACATGGATATTAGATTTTAGTTTAGTGCTAGCAGTTTGTTGACCTTGGCCAACAACACGGTACTCACCAAGCTGCTCTGTCACTCCCTCTCCATCAACAGGACAAGGGGAAAAATATGATGGAAAAACTCATGGGTTGAGGTAAGGACAGCAAGATCACTTAAAAATTACACTCATGGGCAAAACAAACTTGACTTCAGGAAATGGATTTATTGCCACTTAATAACAGAGTAGGATAGTGAGATACACAAACAAAACTAAAAGCACCTTCCTCACACCCTCTCCTTCTTCCCTGACTTTTCTGCTTCCTCACCCTAAGTGGCAGGTAGATGGGGATGGAGAATGGGAGTTATGTCCACTTTGTAACGCTGTATCTTGGCTACTCCTTTCACATTCACTACTTCATCCTCACACTGTTCTCCTGTTCCAATGTGGGGTCCCTCCCATGGGAGACAGTCTTTCATGACTTCCTCCAAAGTGGATCCTTCCCATTGGCTGCAGTTCTTCAAGAACTGCTCCAGCATGTGTCCTTCCCACATGGTACAGTCTTTCAGGAACAGACTGCTCCAGTGTGGGTCCCTCATGGGCCTCAGATCTTGTCAGAAGACCTGCTCCAGCATGGGGTCCTCTCCACAGGCTGCAACTTCCCTCAGGCCATATCTTCCTGTACCAGCATGGGGTCCTCCACGGGCTGCAGGGTGGATATCTGCCCCACTGTTGTCCTCCATGGGCTGTAGAGGGACAATCAGCTTCACCATGCAGCGGAATCTCTGCTCTGGTGCCTGGAGCACCTCACCCTCCTCCTTATTCTCTGATCTTGGTGTCTGCAGGGCTGTTTCTCTCACATTATTCTCATTCTTTTCCCGCAGTTGCTTCACAGTGTTTTTTATCCTTTTTTAAGTATGTTATAGAGCAGCTTCCAACATCGATGACTGTCTCGGCTTTGGCCAGGGGCAGATTCATCTTAGAGATGACTGGAACTCACTCTGTCCAACATGGGGGTACCTCCTGGTGTATTCTGACAAAAGTCACCCATTCAGCCCCTAGTCCACTACCAAAAGTTTGCCATGTGAACACAGTAGAGTGCTTGTGTTGCATATGTACGTACATATACTTCTGACAAGTTTATATGTAGCTGAAGCAAATCATTTCTCTCCATTCCCCAAGCATATTTTTTTTCCAGGGACCTAAATTCAGTCTGTATTAAGTGATAGTTCTGACAAATCCAACTGACTAGACATTCAGAAAGCTAAATCTATGTATTAGATGGAATTGAACTTGGCAGAGTATAAAACTGATAGACTATTTTGAGGTTTTTTGACTTTTTATTTCTCTGGCATATGTTTAAGCTATAATATATGAAATGCCCAGGGACTAAGAGGTAATCTTCTAGCCTTGTTTTTCCTGATACAAGAGCCTTTACCTCTTGCACACTGTTTCTGAACCTAGGAATTCTTGTATATTTGGTTACATAGATAACACACTTTGATAGAACAAATAATTTTACCTCCAAGTACAATCTGAGATATGAGGCATATATATAGATCTTAAAAATAATTTTGTTTCATTGTATGAAAAGAGTAACAGATAGGAAGACTTAAAGCAGTGAGAGTCTAGAAGACTTCGGCAACACTAGTTATAAATGAAATCAGATCTGCATGTTACAGAGATTAAAACTGACATCAAAGATTTCTTTAAAGGCAGAAAAAATATTTTATCTAAGACCTGCGCTACATGTACCCTAAGACAATACTGTGGAATTTGAAGGTGTGGAGCTGGAATTCTGGTAATTGACACAGAAAGGATAATGTTGAGATGAGACATGTCAGTAAAAGAGTAAAAACAGGTATCAAGGTTTGAAAAGATGTGTGTGTCCTTGTGATGAGTGGGAGAAGTAGCAATTAGATTCCTTGTGCAGGATGACTCCAACCTTCATGTAAAGGATAGTGAAGGGAAAAGGGGTACTGAGATTTGGGGTCAGTTTAGAGTATGAGGATATAAGAAACGAGATTATGTGAAATGAGATTACAGGAAAAGGACAATCTTGCAAGAGGTAGAGATCACAGGAATGGGGCAATGACAGTGTAAGAGGGGGAAGAAGAGTATACAACCACTCTCTCACCAATTTAAATAGTGTTCTCTGTTTTGATGACGCTGGCAAAACATTTTTTTTTTATTCTTTTTTTGCAACTATATGTGTTAGAAGTCAGTGTCCTGAAAAATAGGTATTAACAAACCTTTCTTTTCCCTTTTCTTTCTCCCATCCTTGTTCTGCATTGAGGGAAATCTCAAATAAGATTAAAGTTGTGGGAGCGGATTGTTTGGTTGGTTGTTTTTTTTTTTTCCCAAATAACCTGTAATGTGTTAATTGGTTTAAACAGAAAATATTAAGCTCTTCAACCATTTTCTTTATAAACAAATACCTATTATAGGAGTTAAAATGCCTGTATGACTTCACTTAGCCACTATTTTGCAGAAAAAAAAAAGAAAAAAGATATCTCTCTCCCCTTTCCAAATATTCCTGTTATTCACAGTTCAACACACTTTTATTAAAAGGTTTTCTTTTCAGTTCGCTTTTATATCACCATGCTATAAATTGAACATTAGCTTTATTATGGCCAGAATCCATTACCTGAATTTCTTGGTTTTACCTATTGCTTAAACAAGATCTAATATGGGCAGTTTAACTAAATCTATTCCTATCTAAAAAAATGAGTTCTTAGTGACATCATATTTGGTTTTAGAACTTCAAACTTAATGTTTTTCTTAGTCATATTTAAAAGCTTTTATGCCTTTTTTTTTAAGAAAAAGTGATGGAATCTGTCCTTTTAGGAAGGTGAAATTGTAAACTTCTGTTATGAAGAAGACCAAATTGCGTGAGCAAAAATTTCAGATAATTTTGTTATTATTTTCTTTAAAAGCATTGTTTGCCTTTTAGCTTTTTTCTTCAAAATCCTTTTGAAATCTTGTTCTGCAAAATATGTAGCAGTACAACCACCAGGAAACAGGAGGCAAGTTAAGAAAAGGAGGAGTCCAACTAGTCGGAACCTGTGCTGCTAATTAATAATTACAAGGTCAGTGTGTGCAAATTGAAATAGGTCCCAGGCTTCTTACCTTGGAAAACGTAGCATGATGTGCAGATGAGAAGCGAATGCATTAAGGACTCAGGTAGAGAAAATTATGGTGCCTGATGTAACTGTCCAGAATATAGATGAATGAAGTTCACTTCATCTTACTCATAAAATGCTTTGCTATGTTGACATTTGCAACCCCAGAGGACAGACACACTTCAGTGAACTGATGTTAGATATTGGTTCAGCTGTATCAATTCTGCCGGAACCTATTTACTAGCTAACAAAATCTAAATTACATTTGGAAGCTTATTTGAAGAAAGCAATCCTTGTACTTCATTGCCCTAGTTTAATGCACTGCTGACTCACTACACTTGTCTATCCATGTAATTCTTCAGAGAAACCTATTTTTCACAGCCACCAACAAAACTATAAGAAAGCAAATCATCAATTTTTTTCCCTGTTGTTTATTAAAGGTGTTCTTAATGTAATAGAAATGAAAATAATAGTACTATATTCATTATCTGAATCACTTAAAATTTTAACTTGAAAAGGTAAGTTATCTTACTTGATTGACAGTTACTGCTTTTGAAGAGCACAGGTGTCTCAGAAATCCCATGTCACATCTGCCAGTCTCTTGTGAATGACTGACATCCTATGGCCTCTCAAATGCAAGTAAATCCAAATTTTAAGAAAATGAGCCAAGCCCTTGCTCCTACAGTAAATACAATTAGGGAAGTATGGTTACCTGACACTTCAATTTGCTAAGCTGAATAGCTGTCTTGGCTTTACTGACCACAACAACTAGATTTCTGCTGGCTATACTGAGAGCTCATTTGTATATGTTTACACTTACATTATTGTGTTATATGATAAAAGTTTGTCTGCACACCAACAGATGAACCCAAAGAGACAATGGCTGATGGGGAAGACCAAACAATACCCTGCCCTGGCTATTTCCAGGCCCATCACAGGATAATCAACAGCCTTACAAGCCCAGAGGAGCATAAGGGTGCAATGGCAGGGGAGAATCCAAAGACTCAGGGACACCCAGTACAGACCCTTTCCAGGGCTGTCCCAGGAAAGCCTCAACCTGTGTCCAAGTGTGAAACCCATCAAGATAAGTCAACGCTAATACACCTGTACGACTGAGGGGGTGTACTTCCTGGGGATATGGGATGCAAAGAAACACCATTTCAGGATTGCCCAGTTGTTATTGTGGGTTCCTCGGGGAAGGAAACAAAGGTGGGAAAATGGAGTAATTTAGGTGTTTTGAGGAGGAACAAGCATGGCAAAATGAAGGAATAAGGTGATGAAAGGGTCTGGTCACACACAAAAACCTGATACACTTGTCTGCCTTGTTCCTAATCAGCAGTATCTCTGCCTGTTTCTAACTGTTTGCCTAGGTCAGGGAATCTGCATTCTGTGTATGTGTATGGGAGTCTGAGCACAGCAAGTGGTGTGGGACGTCAGATAGCAGGGTGTTCATGATGTACCACCTGGAGTGAGCGAGTGTCTGGGTGCCAGCTGTCAGACTGGGTCTGTGGCCCATGTGCCAGCAACTGAAGAGATGAGGGTGAATTGAACTAAATCACCAAGTTAAACCAAGCCAGCCACTGAGATGAGACCAGTATCATACGTGTCCATGTGCCTGTACTGCCAGTGACTGGTGTGCCTGTGGGAGTACAAGTGAGTGTGTGATCACTAGCACAGATCAAGGCAGACTAGCTGGCAGATAGGTGAAGCGGCCTGGGATACTTGGATGTGTGTTTCGAAGGGCAAGAGCATGGGGAGGGGCTCGCTATTGGAGGGGCTGGTGGCGTCCTCGCTAGCTCTATGTGTATGTGTGTGTGTGAAGGTCTGTGCTGGAGTGGGTCTGTGGCCTTGGGGGCTTTTATGTTCAGGTCCAAGTAAGTAACCCACTTAGGCTAAGGGAAAAAAGAAAAAAAATCTCAGAAGGATATGATTGTTGTCTGTAAGTAAACTAGGGGAGTGAAAAATACAGAAAAAAGATCTTAAAAAAACAACCAAACAAAAGCAGTTTTGGCTAAAGAACAAACAGTTGAAAGCAAGTTATGAAGTAAAATCACATTTGGAATTAATTTTCTAATCCTCAGAAAAGTAAAGTTCACCAATAGCCTTTGAATAACTTTAGGAAAGGCAGGTATCCTAGTTTTCTGCAAAAGTAGGAAGCTCAGTTTACTGGCCTCTATGTCCTTCTAATCTCAAATTTCTGTTTAATTAATCAAGATACACAGAAAAATGAAAGATAAAATGCAAGGATAAACTTAAATGGCAGGTTAAATCTTTATCAAAAGAGAAAAACATTGCTGTCACATCTTTTCATGTATCTTAAATGCAGATTTCACAAAAGGTACGTGAGCATCAACACGTGACTTATTCACTTGGTCTATGGTATTTCAGCTACGGATGGAGAGCGTCCTCAGATCCATTACACTGATAATATAAAGCAATTGCTTGCAGTAGCTAAGAGGTAAACTACATAATCAGATACGCACCTCTAGTCCAACATTCTATGTCCCGATATTTTTTCTTAACTTTTAATGAAATTAACCATTGGAATAAGAAACGTGAAATCTTTAAATCAGTATTGGAGTTTTTTCTAGCACATATTTTACATCTAAACAAAAATTAAGAACTTGGTGCAAGATTCACCCATAAAATGATGTGACTTGTAAAACAAAGACCAGATCAGATGGACAGTATTTCCTTCTTAATGTGAATTACAGTTGCTTTGCTTTCACATGCAAGCTGGGCTGGCAGAACTCAATTGGAATTGCAGTTGCTGACCAGTATCACACTAGTGTGTGGGGAGAAACATACGCTTTTATAATGTATTACCTTTATTTTTACTGGAAACAAATGTAGGTGAATGTTTTTATTACTGCTAAATTTTCCGTCTTAATTTGTTTCCTTAAGAACTACATCTAGGGCAAACCTCCCACTCTTTCAAACAACTTATAGATCTGAACTCTTCTTGAAATGTGTAACATACTAAGACATATAAAATAGTATTTGTGTTGGTTTCTATTTTTTCCTTTTTAAATAAACTAATTGATGTGAATACAGAATTGAAATGAGTACAAATTCTTACTTTCTCGTCTGAATAAATTGAATGGGGCATATGAAATCTATTGTTTTTCTTTTTTCTGTCATGAAATTTCAGTGAAATCAAACAAAACTAATGTTCAGAATCTCTTAGTAAAGTATTGCACAGATTGAGTTGACATAATTTGTCAAATAATATTATTAATCAAAAACAAGTTTTATGTTGCTGTTTATTAAGAAATTGCCTAATATTAACATTTGCATTATCTAAAATTTTCAAAAGGTAAGATTTCATATCATACATTTGCAAAGTTTGCTTCTAAAATCTGTGCTTATGCACCAGACTAAATATATGTGCACCAGAATAGATCACCTGACCATCAAGTTTTCTGGGTATCCTGAAATTTCAACTGAAAACCAATAACCTATAACACTGAATCTTTGTGAAGAGATCATAAAGTAGCTACAGACAAGTAAAAAAGAAACTTGAGTCAAACAATCACTAACAACAGTGTATAGGAAAGCTAATTTTGTCCTACCTTTTTGCATCTTTAAGTAGTGAGGAAAATTCCAGATTTTTTATCTTATTTTATTTTGTTCTTTCTGGTTTCCATACCCTCCAGATCTGCCTTTCCTGTTACAGTAAGGAGGCAGAGATTCCACTGGATATGATACTGGTTTGGATTTTGTTCAGTTACTCATTTAGAAATACTTTGAAACTGATATTTGCATTTTGTTCAGAGATCCTGTGGATCTTCCTTCTTCCTTACAACAGAAATTATTCTTCATAGGAGATGAGTGCATGAGAAACACTTAACATTGTTGTGCATGAGAAACACTTAACATTGTTACAGATAGGTGTAACTAATGTTTTGAAAATGACCCGTGAATGGTATCAGCAATTCTGTTTTTATCATGTTGATACAGAAAGATACACACCGCAGAAACAAACAAACAAATGTATGCACTAGATCAGAAATTATTTATGTAACTTTCAAGTTTCATTGGATAAAAGAACAACAAAATGTCCCCTCAACAATCATGTCTTAATT
>VZSC01017871.1:3539-17101 GCA_013398225.1 Steatornis caripensis | reverse complement strand
ATCATGTCTTAATTCTGTAAATTTCAGAAAGAAATTTGAGAAGTTCTAATTAAGAACTGAAAAACCAAATTAGTGTCTTGTAATGCATACCCTAATAACAGAAAACAGATGCTACTAAATCTTGATGAGTGCTGTTGTCAATGCCTGAAGCTAACACAGATACACAGTGTATGTGTATATTAACATCATATTCACTCAAACTGGATACTAGTCCTGTGTACTACAGGCAACACCGAAGGCAAAAACCTTGCTTACATGCCCCTATTTCTATAAATATTTATGTAGTCATATACTGGCTGTGTTATATTTTATGTAATAGCTCACACGAGGAGGGAGACATTTCACTTATTAAGTAAACAAATACGATATTGTAGAAGTGAAATATTTCTTAGACAGAAATAGACTCACAGAATCATAGGACGGTTTCAGTCGGGATGGACCTTTAAAAAACATGAAGTTCAACCTGCTTATCATGGGCAGAGGCACCTTTCACTAGATCAGGTTGCTCAAAGTCCCATTCAACCTGGCTTTCAAGACTTCAAAAGAGGGGGCATCCATAACTTCTCTGGGCAACCTGTTCCAGACTCTTACTTAAAAAGAAGTCTTCCTTATCACAGAATCACAGAATGTCAGGGGTTGGAAGGGACCTCTGGAGACCATCTAGTCCAACCCCCCTGCTAAAGCAGGTGCGCCTAGAGCAGGGTGCACAGGAACGCATCCAGGTGGGTTTGGAATATCTGCAGAGAAGGAGACTCTTTGTGTCAACATGATGACGTTGTACTTGATCTACCAAAAAGGCTTAGATTAGCTTAAGTACTTCTTACCACAGATTTAATTTCACCTGGATAGAGAAAGCACGTTTTATTATGAGAAAGGAAGCTTTTAATCTACATCCATGGAAGTTCATTTGCACATATTGTGAACTCAGTCTTTTACATCCTTTTTAAATGACTACCAAGTCACTGGGAAATTCAAAGTTTTGTGTGATATCTACAAAAGTTAACTGCAATTTCAAAACAATTCTTATTCAGGAAAATGTGTTAAATATGAATTCAAGTGGGAGACAAGTTCATATGTTTTCTTTTTCCTAAAAAGAAAAGCCAAAGACTGGAAGGGAAAACTTTCTGTATATGTGATAAACTGCTCTATAACCTTGGATATATTATGCAAAAATAGAACACTAATGTTTGTCAGAAAACTATGTTAGGAAAGTTAATTAGGTAATGTCCATGCACTGCTAATGAAACGTAAAGCAGAATGTAAATTCAAAGCATTATTTTTATGATTATTATTTTACAGTTTTGTCAGGTACCTTTTCAGCAAAATTTGTCAAACTTTTTAGACACGTGCCCAAAGAATCTTTGAAGCAAGTGGTTTTATGTTTAAAGTATATAATTAAGGTTAAACATTCCAGATGACAAAATGGTATGGTAAAATACAGATTTCTGATACAGATTTCAGAATTAAAAGGCCATATATAATTTTCTGTATGCTGTTGTGACGCATTAAGTGAAGGTCAAAATCAGACACAGAGCTTTAGGGATTTGTTGATCAAAGTAATTGCTTCCAGTTTGAAATGCATCATGCGACAGCTCTGCACTGCATTTGGGTAAACTTTTATATTCAGCAAAGCTGAACAGATCTTTGAAACTAGCAGTAACTCACCACATGTTTGAAAAAGTATAAGATCCATGGCAGAATTCTTGAGACTGTGCAGAGAAGCCTCCCTACTCCCTAGGGCTTTTGTAATGGCAGATGACTCTCTGTTCTACACAGACTTTTTGGCGTTAGAGGAGACATTTACTATAGCAGTTTACTTTGTTGCAAATTACTGATTTTAAAGCTTCACCTGACTCATAAATAGATGTTTGGATCCTTGCCCAAATCTATTTATGGCAAGAGAGATAAACTTGTGTATTTATTTCGGTTAATTTCATTCACAAATATGTCAAGTTTTCATTTCTCAAAATATTATTGAGGAAATAATACTTTAAAATGGTTTAAGGAATATCCCAAATTTCAATATATGCATTGGTCAGATAAGGCCAGAATCACCCAGTCTTTCTCAGGATGAACCTTGGGAAGACTATCCAAAATCAGATTTTATGAATCATCTAGAAGTTCATGTAATCAGTCAGAAGAAAGAAGTGCTGAAAAATGTGGTGCATATTAAGTAAACATACTATATGATATTTAGACATATTTAAGTTATGCATACTAAGAAGTGTCTTAAATTGAAGCTGTCAAAAAAAAAATCAAAACAGAACCAAATAAAATATTATATCCAGCTGTGTGTTCTGCATTTTATAATCAGCTTATGGAAGATTAATTTGGACAGATAATTTTCTTTACATGAACCATTTAACTCCATCATCTCATTTGAAATAATAATAGTTTTATTCATTTTAATAAAAATAATCACCTCACAATTACCACATATCTCACTGTCTGAAAACTTATTTTTCATGCACTTATGTGACAAGAATGATGGTTGTGGTATGGGTTTTAATTTTTCTGTTGTACAGCAATACAGCAATAATTCAATATGTATAGTCAATAATTTTAAATTTACGTCTGAGTCACCACAAAAGACAATTAAGGTTGTAAATGTATGTAAACAAAAAGATAGACAAGTATTAATATTTTTGAACACTATTGGAAAGTTTAAAGTACTAGATGTTTCAATTGTCAATAAATCGACAAATCTAAATTATTACTTATTTAAATGGCCAAAGTTCTTCATGTCATTATTATGATAGTATATCTGAAAAGTGTAGGCACTGTGTATGTTTACAATATGACTGTCTCAGAGAGCTCACAAATAAAATCAACTTAATGCATAATGTTGGAGAAAATAATTACATGGTATATAGTACACACATATTAACACATGAAATGATTGCCATTGTGATGCGTTAATCTTGCTTGCATCCAGATCACCAACTGCAGCACCCCACCCTGCCAGCTACTCTCTCACTCCCCATCCTCACCAGGACAGGGGGAGAAGGTAAGATTAAAAAGCTTGTGGGTCATGATAATGACAGAGAGACCGCTCACCAATTACTGTCATGAGCAAAACAGGCTCAACTCAGGGTAGGTTAATTTAATTTATTGCTAGTTTTAAACACGGTAAGATACAGTTGCGATCAGTACATAACACTTTGTCTCTGCTATTCTTTCCTTCTCACACTGTTCACCTGCTCCAGCATGGGGTCCCTCCCACAGGATAGTCTTTCATGAATTTCTCCAATGTGGGCTGCAGCTCTTCAAGAACTGCCCCAGGGTGCCATTCTTCAGGAAAAGTCCGCTCCATTGTGGGTCCCCCACAGGCCACAGTTCTTTCTAGAAAACCTGCTCCTCCATGGGCTCCTCTCCACAGGCTGCAGCTCGTGCCAGGAACCTCTTCTTGTGTGGGGTCCTCCATGTGCTGCAGGGTGAATATCTGCTCCACTGTGGTCCTCCATGGGCTGCAGGGGTACAACCTGCATTGCCGGTCTTCTCCATGGCCTGCAGGGGAGTCTGTGCTCTGGTGCCTGGAGCACCTCCTCTTGCTCCTTCTTCTCTGACCTTGGTGTCAGGGCTGTTTCTCTCACATTTTTCTCTCTCACACAGTTGTTGCACAACATTTTTTACTCTTTCTTAAATATGTTATCACAGGTGAACTTCCAATGTCATTGTCTCAGCTTTGGCCAGCAGCGGGTCACTCTTGAAGCCAGTTGGAACTGGCTCTGTCCAACATGGAGACAGCTTATGGTGTCTTCTCACAGTAGCTCCCAGTCCACTACCAAAACCTTGCCAAAGTAAACCCAAATCTGGGTTCTGGTTTTCACTGGGATTTGGCAGCATAAATTCTCTATTTTATGTAAAGTTATCTGATTTTGAATCACTTATTTAGTAACTAAGAACAGAAGGCATTCAGTTCTAATCTTGATTTTGGTATAGTTAGGTGCCTTTATGTGTATATAAATAGAGATATTGGCAAATTAAGTCAGAGTTTTAAAAATACAATTTGTTACTTAATGAAACATTCTTGAAAATTTTCTTGCAAACTTTCCTTGTCATAGTCATCACAAATACCCAAAAAACTGATTATAAAATACTATAACTTCACTTGTAATATTTTCATTTGCATTCTGTCATGTTCAGCACAGTGTGAATTAACAAAAAAAGGTCATCAAGTTGCATAAGACTGTGAATTAAAAAGAGAAATCCTAATCTGTATTATTAAAATGGTCATCCATTTTTATCAAATTTACTCACTATCTGATAACTATAACTTGTTGCTTTATTAATTCTTGGAACATTATCAGAAGATACTGTTAAACGGATATTATACCAGATATCATATGTGAAAAAAAATATATCAAGGGATGAGATTGCAGGAAAAGCACAGCGGAAAGTAATGACCTCTTTACAGAAGTTACTTTCATTATAGATACTGAAAAGAGAATATAAACCAGAAAACCTTATGTTAAGAATACTGCACTTCTCACTTAAATGTTTACAAAATGAAATTGGTATTTAAAATATCAGTATGGGAACATAAGGAAAGAACCTAGCTCTACCACTGACTATGATTTTAATTTAGTCTTGAAAAAATACCTACCATACTTTTCAATTATCAATACCTGTTTATTCATTTCTGTAATATAAGTTCTATAATTCATATAATAAAACAGAATATTTCAGAGAATTTTAATGCTATTGCTGTACAAACCTGAATACTCATTAAAAATTAACACTTCGGTAATTCCTGTTACATGCATACACTCAGTATCCTGTAGATTATTAGAATGTTAACATCCTTTAAAGCAAATTCCATATCACATATGCAGTGATGGAGGTATATTTACTATTCATTTTCCTTATTTTCTGTCTTTCAGAGCAGCACTTTGAATTTTCATCTTCTAACAGAGTAAAGAATTGCCAAGAATGATTATTTGCTTGATGCTGACACTACAAAAGGCTTTAAAGTAAGAAGGAATTTTGTGCTTTTGTTTCCTCCTTTTTTATGCCTTTTTTTTCATAATTTTCTATACGATTTTGGGATAAGACATTGTTAAAGCTGATAAATACTTCAGAAATAATATTCACAATTCATACTTAGCCTTTAATTTGTAAGATATCAAAGAAATCTTTCATGACTGAAGAGGAATTGCACTAAAAATATAGTTTAAACCCCCAAGTTATTTTATGAAAATCCTCAGGCAAATGAGGCAAAACAACAAAAAAATGTGACTGAGAGACTGCTGGGTAAATATTGGAAAACCAAAAATTGAAAGATTGTTATGAATATCCATTTTCACTGCAACTTGCTTTAAGATGAGCTGTCCTTGGTTTCTGGAGGTATGTAATGAATTGGTCGTTGTTGTTGTTATTATTATTATTATTATTATTATTATTATTATTATTATTATTATTATTTAGACAGGAATGTTCACAGAAACAGACATTTCAAATGGTTACCCCAGTGAATCTGAATTTGCTGTGTAAGCATGAGTCCTTATTCTGTAAACCAGAATTTAAGAATTTTGATCATGAAGACAGAAATATAGCTTAAGATATACATTCCATCTCATAAACAAAGCTCTATGTATCAATATCCAGTAACAGAATCTATGAACTGTTTTTATTAGATAGATAGGCCAAGAAATATATTTTGATATTATCTTTAAAACAAATGGATGATGTGTTAGACATGCTTGACCGCATACTACTATTTTCTTTTCCTGGCATCTTTCATTAAGACAGGAAGATGTTTGCTAGTGTTTCCCCCTGTAAAGTCATCAGCCCATGCAATGTGGTCAGTTCCTTTGGATGAAATTTAAAGTGAGGATTGTGTTCCTTATTTCTGCCATTTCTGATACTTACTTGAGAGGGGAAAAAAAAAAAAAACATTTAGAAATATTCCTTCACTGTTACTGTCACCACAAACATCACTATTGGTTGCAATTACATGATATTTCAATATGAAAATATTACACAGGCAAATTCTTACAAAAATGATTTCACTGTTTTGGTCAGATATGGTCCTGTCTTCAGTACTAAAAAGAAATGAGATATATATTACCAGTTAGTGCAGATCACTATTTTTCCAAAAAGAATGAGATAGTCTGCTACTTGAGTCTTCCTCTGTGTCTAGGACTCAAATGATGCACATTATTTACGTTAAGTATCTATACAGATGAGGGTTACCAAAAAAGTATTTGGGTTTGCATATCTTTCCCAATTAATGATAGAGATAGCCTATAGTTAAAACTAGATACTGGTATTATTTGCCTAAATGTAGTCACCTCATGACATTTGAGGCACTGTCAGCTGAAACATCAGATAAAAAAGGCCAAGGAAAAAGCTTGACCACCAAAATCCTGACTGTTCATACTACTTCTTTATTAGCTTTCTCGCTGACCCTGTTTTGGAATGTATGAAGTGGCTTATTTCCATAAAAATCTTCTGAAGACGGGTCTTGCCCCAAGCAATGTGGTATAAAGCTGCTTGATTAAGAAACAGAGATCAATTTCTGACCTCCTTTTATTTAACAGGCTTATCTAAGGGGACCCTTACACTTGTTGCCACTACCAAAATTTTTGATGTTACTTCACTGCAAACTCAATTCCCACATTCTCTGTTTCTCCTTCCAAGATACTCTGGAAAGCTCTGCAGAAGAGGAATGCTGGTGCCAAAGACACTTCCTCTGTGGAAAATATTCTTACATCTGTTATGCAGGCAACAGCTGAATACAAGAGGGAAAATCATCCGGACTGCCATTGCTTAGGATACTTTCTGCACAACTAGAAAGGACTGTCATGCAACATAGGGAAAATAATTTTATTCCCATTGAGTTACTGTCTTACAAGTCTATTTTGGTAAGCAGCTACAAATTACTATATCTTCTGCCATATAAACTCAGACACTTACGAATGTTAGAAATCTTACAAAAAATTTTGTTCTCATCAGACAGCTTAAGAGGGAATATTCCCAGAGGGATTAATAATGTTGTGATGACTGCTGATCCATGTCCAATCTACTACTACATATATTACATTAAAATGCTCTAAAGAAGCACTGTTTGTTTCTATCTTTTTTTTCTTTGCTTTCATGTTTATTATATCTTTAGTTACAATGGTCCAGATCCAGCAAATCATTAGTTACCTAATTTTTCTTTAAATTCTTAGCTTCCCATTGAAATATTAATTGGATTTGAACCAAAAAGTCTTAATCTCCTCAGTCAAAATATTATTTTAATTTTTCCTTAATGTGTTTAAATAAATTTTTTGTATATGGATATATATATATCTATCAAAACAAAGAAAGGGAGAAAAATGTAATTTTGGTGACTATGAAATAAATGATCTTCATATAAATAAGATCATTTAATTAAAAATATTTTTTTAGCTTTTTCTGGATTAAACAGAAACATGCCATCAGAAAAAGTTTTCCTTCCAAGACAATATAAATAATTTCTAGAAATTATGAGACAATATTGAACTTATAAATACTACTTGTTTCTGAAACATTTTGAAAGAAACAGGACTACNACTACTTCTTTATTAGCTTTCTCGCTGACCCTGTTTTGGAATGTATGAAGTGGCTTATTTCCATAAAAATCTTCTGAAGACAGGTCTTGCCCCAAGCAATGTGGTATAAAGCTGCTTGATTAAGAAACAGAGATCAATTTCTGACCTCCTTTTATTTAACAGGCTTATCTAAGGGGACCCTTACACTTGTTGCCACTACCAAAATTTTTGATGTTACTTCACTGCAAACTCAATTCCCACATTCTCTGTTTCTCCTTCCAAGATACTCTGGAAAGCTCTGCAGAAGAGGAATGCTGGTGCCAAAGACACTTCCTCTGTGGAAAATATTCTTACATCTGTTATGCAGGCAACAGCTGAATACAAGAGGGAAAATCATCCGGACTGCCATTGCTTAGGATACTTTCTGCACAACTAGAAAGGACTGTCATGCAACATAGGGAAAATAATTTTATTCCCATTGAGTTACTGTCTTACAAGTCTATTTTGGTAAGCAGCTACAAATTACTATATCTTCTGCCATATAAACTCAGACACTTACGAATGTTAGAAATCTTACAAAAAATTTTGTTCTCATCAGACAGCTTAAGAGGGAATATTCCCAGAGGGATTAATAATGTTGTGATGACTGCTGATCCATGTCCAATCTACTACTACATATATTACATTAAAATGCTCTAAAGAAGCACTGTTTGTTTCTATCTTTTTTTTCTTTGCTTTCATGTTTATTATATCTTTAGTTACAATGGTCCAGATCCAGCAAATCATTAGTTACCTAATTTTTCTTTAAATTCTTAGCTTCCCATTGAAATATTAATTGGATTTGAACCAAAAAGTCTTAATCTCCTCAGTCAAAATATTATTTTAATTTTTCCTTAATGTGTTTAAATAAATTTTTTGTATATGGATATATATATATCTATCAAAACAAAGAAAGGGAGAAAAATGTAATTTTGGTGACTATGAAATAAATGATCTTCATATAAATAAGATCATTTAATTAAAAATATTTTTTTAGCTTTTTCTGGATTAAACAGAAACATGCCATCAGAAAAAGTTTTCCTTCCAAGACAATATAAATAATTTCTAGAAATTATGAGACAATATTGAACTTATAAATACTACTTGTTTCTGAAACATTTTGAAAGAAACAGGACTACCTAATTTTTGAAAGAAATCAAAAGGATATTATTAATCAGTAACACCAATCTTAGTTGTAATTGTTATCATTTTACATATAATTACTTCATCTAGAATGTGAACATGTTTCCCATAAAGGTAGCTTGCTGTCCTTCCATGAGAAGATGACTATTATAAGCCTTCCATCTAAGAAGAAAAGGTAAAATGTATTTAATTTGTTCAGCTGAGCACCTTTCTAGTATCAGTTCAGACTGATTGACAAATACATTTTCTGAAGGGGTGATCTATTATGATACCAACTCATAAGATAGCAAAAACACATCTGCTTTTTTGAAAACTACTGATCTCAAGCAGAAGGCTATGACTCTGTGCATTTGTAGATGTACATACTCCAAGTGAGACATACTCCAATAGAGACATACTTCAAATGATTTATGAAGCAATGGTCTGTTCCTGAAAAATTGACGCAAGATAAAATCTTCCTTCTTTTTCCCCCCTATAAATCAACTAAATTTGACCTGGTGCTGGAGAAACAAATAAAGAATATCTAGATAGACTAGTCACCAACTGAGACAGCAAAATCAGAAAGAGAAGCTTTAGTCCAGTTAGGACTTCCAGCTATGCCTATGGTAGAATACATGTAAAGTTATAGAAAACAAAGCATATTATCGAATAACATCTTTTGTACTAGAAAATCACAAAATCTTAACAAGTGCTTCAAGTTGATCTATTTTATATGGCAAAATTTGATGAGGTAAGTTCACTTTAGATGTAATTTCAATGCAATAACAATTTTTAAGCACTGATTAATATTAGCTGTAACATTACAACTCTGCCCATCCTATAAAAGTAGATTGTCTTATTTTTCTACCCAAGCTGGCACATAGTGAAATGTATCCTATAGAATAAGTAATACCATAGCCATGGAGTGCAATTTTAAGGCTTCAGAAATTTATCAAATGTTCAGAGAACTTCAGCAAGTAAATAATTTAATAGATCAAAGAATACATAAATTAATTAAATAAATATAAGAAATCATGCCAGTATTTTCAAACTAGTATATTTAGATTTAGTTCCCCATATCTTGATTACATACTTAACTAAGGATCTAGATCACAAAAAACTGAAGCCTATAAAAGTACTCAGCTGAATCCAAAGGGTTTGGGTCCTTCCAGAATGTTAATCAGATGTAACGTTCACTGAAACCAATACAAGCATCTAAATAAATCTAAAAGTCACACTGTTTAACTACTTAAATGTGTATTTATTTTTTTGACTTTCAATCACTAATAAGACATTCAAAAACTTCAAAATTAAAATTTTATTTTATCTATGTGTTTCCCTTCCCCTCCCCTTTTTCCTTCCACACCCATGTTTTACATATTTGTTTATTTGCTTACATACTTTACAGACATTCTTATAATAACAGAAACAACTACCCCACAAGTATAATTTCCTTTTATTATACCAAAAGTTTTAGTATATAAACTGAAGTACTACTAACACAATAAGGAAGATGTTTTCTAATTAGATGAGAGAATGTAAAACCTGACTGGGTAATTAACGCTATCTGCATAAAGAGGCTATAAAAAGCTGAATGCAACACTCCACATCTTAAATGTATGGGAGTTTGAAACTATTTGGATGAACTTGTCAATCACAAGGGAAAATGTTTCAGCAGTAGTATATTTTCTTAACACCCATAAAGGGTACAACTGAAAAAGCAATTCTAGCAATATTTAACACCCCTTTGTGAAAGTGCCTGTAAAATAACTCCCATTAGAATTCCATATTTATTGTCTCATGAAATTAAATTTTCCACTTTTGTCATTTTGTAGGGTTTTTCGAGTAGTTGTATTTCCTTTGTTCCTGCATAACGCCAAACACTTTATGGTTCAGACTATGCAAAGTCAAATGTAGAGGGAGATACTTTAAAATAAAGTGATGGGTTGCATACACTGAAATACCACTTTCCTTCAATGACATTTTGATTTTCTTGAATCAGTAGACCATGAAAGTTCTATTTTGACACATACTAGCTCAAGATAAAATCTCCCCTAGCTCCGTAATCATATCTTTTAGTGTTTAGGCTACCAAAAAGAGAGCTCACTTTCTCATTCTATTTTGAAGACGAAAAAGCAATTTTGTGCTGAACCACAGGAGGTATAGTGAGGCCCAGACATCAAACACTGTTGAACATAGGTGATTTGAATTCTTAGATGAGAAGGTGCATGTGCAATACAGAAACAGGTCTAAACAAATTGAAAATTGAAGAAAACTGCTTGAGCTTAAGTACATAATCATAACCCACTGAAGTTTGGGATATGCAATGTCCGCAGGGGAAAAAACATTTCCTTTTCCAGTTCCAGGATGGTGGGTGAAAGCAAACGGTTGTTGCTTCAAAAAGATGGAAAGATAATGAGAGGAAGAGCTGAGTTGCTTAATTTAAAGGCATCAGAGAGCACACACTATCAGTGGCATATAAAGGAATTCAGATAAAATGAAGCCAGTGAATATTTGGATTCTTTTACTTTTTTTTTTTAAGTAAAAAAAATGCAAATAAAACTCTCCTTTCTATAGCTACTTTCCTGAAGCAAAAGTTGTAATGAAAAGTTGTAATGAAAAAAATAAAGAAACCAAAACAACAACAACAACACAACCCACAAAGACACCCTCCCAGTTATCAGCAGGGAATATAAAACTTTTCATTTCAAAAGAAAACAAGTGTGTTTCAGTTAAGTAGGACTGATGGATCAGGGGTTAATTATTCCTGCTGAAGTTTGCATTTAGTTTTGTCCTTAGCAAGGAAGTCAAGGGGAGTTTTGAACAGCTAAGACTTCAGTGTTTAGCCTGTGATATTCAGTGCTTCCATTTACAAGTCAGAATGAGCCTGACACCAATCCAACAGTTTACAGCACTTCATGATGCAGAGTTGGCACTTGACAATCAGGAATTATCCGAACATTTCAGTTAGGTGTAAAATAAATAGAATTAAATAATTCACATTACTGTGACTGAAGCTCTGTATTCCAGGCATTGAGGTGAAAAAAATACTAAGTCAAGTTTTCTCACAATATTTCTGTTATCTGGCATAATTCCTTCAGGATATATTAGTAACTCAAGTCTTGCTCATTCCAGAAACTGCAAAGCAAAAGTAGTAAACAAAGCATAACCTTTAAAAAGTTAAATGAATTTATTGCGAAGTTCAGTTATCTTAGCATTTATCAAAAGGTTGGATATTATTCTTATGAGAAGTTTCAGACTTTATAGTGGTAGATACCTGTGTTAGTTTTAGTTCTCTAAAACTTAATCCATAATAGTTTCCTATCTCCTTTTCTACTTACTGATGGAGATAGATCAGTACATTTAGAAATTTTCTTTTTCTAATACCACTGTATTAAACCAGAGAGATTGCTTGTCAATCTATTTCCAGCGACTACAGAAAGAGTCGGTATGACTAATTACCTTAAGCAGATATCTATTTTTTAAAGAGTTATAAGCTGTCTTAAACCTCATGGGGAATATATCAAATAATTGCCTAATTCTGAGTTTAAAACAGTTTTACCACACTGAGATTCTGGATTTTTTTTTATTTGCAAGGATAGTGTTTTGAATCTGCAGCTTCCATGCCTTTTAATACCATGAAGCACATAATTCATGATTTATCTTTTTATTGTGCTAGGCAATTCTAGGTTTTAAAAGTTGTTTCCAAAGTATCTTCAGAATGTCAACATGACCACAAAGACTTAGCGCTTCCTTGGTTGTGTTGTCCATTTTTTCTTCTCATCAGAGAGTAGAAAACCAAAAAAGGAATGCATAAAAAGAAGAATAATGGGTAAAATTAAAAAAGGATTGGAAAATATAGGTAACACCCAAGTTCTTGTACTGAGTCATCCATCATGATCATGTGTTTATTCTTCAGAATGCATTAGGTGAGCTATGATTGCTATTGTCTTACTCCAAATATCCAGAATAGAACGTCATTTTATAGATGTGGCCAGTTCTTTTTCCTTGGCCAGGTCCTTTTCCTCGGCCAAGCACCATAAATATCAAAGCCATGTCCTAGTGCCATGTAATTCAGTTAAAGAGAAGCTAACTGAGGAAGAGAAAAGACAAGATAAAGATACTGGGGACACAGTATGAAAGAACTGAGAACACAATCTCATGTCTTTGAGACATCTCCAGTTGCAATCTCAGTTGCAGTTGCAATGAACAATTATCCTCACTGATTCCTGAAGTTATGGATGTCAGGATGATCCAACAATGGAGGAAAGTGTCAGCTTTCCGGTCTTCAGTCCTACAGGAATTTCTTATCTATTCGTACTATGCCTAATCTCTTTTTATAAATAAGAAAAAGAATAATGGGAATTATTAGAATAACTCATTTTAATGATATCTTCTTCAGCAGTTATGCTGAATTTTCATTTGAATACTTTTTTCACAAACATGTTTTGTATGTGATTAGAATATAAACTTTCAACAAAGGTTGGGGGAAGCCTTGGCTGCAGTGACCACGAGATGGTGGAGTTCAGGATCCAGCGTAGAAGAAGCAGGGCTACAAGTAAGATTAGAACCCTGGATTTAAGAAAGCTAACTTTGCCCTCTTCAAAGACCTACTGGGAGGAATCCCTTCGGTTAGGGCTCTAGAAGGCAGGGGGGCCACAGAGAGCTGGTTAATATTTAAGAACCTCTTCCTCCAAGCTCAGGATCAATGCGTCCTGATGAGGAAGAAGTCGAGCAAAGGAGGCAGGAGACCTCCATGGATAAACAAGGAGGTTGCAAAAAAACTCAAAGGGAAGAAGGAAGTTTACAGGATGTGGAAAAAAGGACTAGCTACTTGGGAGGAATATAGGACTGTTGTCAGAACACGCAGGGATGCAACACGGA
>VZSC01017860.1:174383-190587 GCA_013398225.1 Steatornis caripensis | reverse complement strand
CTGGAACAGGCTGCCCAGAGAGGTTGTGGAGTCTCCTTCTCTGGAGATATTCAAAACCCGCCTGGATGCATTCCTGTGCAACCTGCTCTAGGCTAACCTGCTTTAGCAGGGGGGTTGGACTGGATGATCTCTAGAGGTCCCTTCCAACCCCTACCATTCTATGATTCTATGAAGTATCACACATCTATTGCAGGCCCAAATGATGGGGCATGCAAAGATTGTGTTTTCCCTTGGGGTTTTGTGGCTGGGTCCAGAGAAGGCCACTGCTTGCACTGTCCCTCCCCCAAGAGGAATGGAAGTAAAACGAACATACACATACCCCCATCTGGATTTCTTGGGAACCCAGAAAGTATAGCAATGGGCTTTTTCCCCTTTTCTGTAGGTACTGTTTTGTGTTCTTTAGGACATGAAAACCTTTCATAAGATTGACAGCTGTCACAACTTGTAAGCTTTTACTAGTGTTTTAAATCTATGTGAGAAACACTGTCTCTGGTCAGTTACAATGTTATGAATACTTGTCCTGGTTTGACCAAACGCAGTGGTCCATCCCACACACATCATGCTCAGTGCAAAGCTGAGGGATCACAAGGGTCACTCCCTCTCCTTTTCTGGCCAGGGGCCTGAGGGCACTCATGGGCTCTAATGGCCCTAAGCAGCCTCACCTGGTGCTTCCGCCCACACCTGTGGCCCAGGAGCCTATTCCAGCCCAGCATGGGGCTGCCACTGTGGTCCTGGTGATGTGGTAGGATGCTGCTCTTCAGCTCTGCCCAGATTCTTTCTCAAGTGTCAGAGGAGGACTCTGCCCGATTCTTCTGTCTCTGATCCTGATCTGTGCATTCCTGTCTGCTGCTGAGTACAGTCTGGGACTTTCCTGGGGTGTGCCCCATGGCGTCTGGGTGATGTATTGTCAGTGAGATGGGAGCTCGCTATTGGTTTTGTATATATTTGTATACTTTTCATTATTATTCTTTCTATTGCTGTTATTATTTTAGTTAGACCAAAGCCGTTTTTACTTTTCCAACCCATAAGTCTCTCTCCCTTTTCTTTCTCACCTTTTGAGGAGGGAGGGAGTTAACAAAGAGCATCTGTTATCCATTTAACAGCCAGCCTAGCTTTAAACTGTGACAATACTGTTAAAAGTGAACAGGTGTTTTTCATTCTCCAATGAAATTTCTTCTTATAGAAGCTGAGTTATTTCCAAGACTAGAAGTAGTCTAGTTCTGTTTGTCTTCACTCTGATTAGTTTATACCAGAAAGATGAATCTGTGCAGGGTGTGTTCTTGGTATGCTCCCCATTCCCAACGCATGCACAGTTGCAGCAGTGCTGTCTGAAAGAGGAGTTTGTATTTAAGGTAACAGACATGATATGAGTAAATGACACTCCACTAACCCATTGCATTAATATGGGGAAAACTGATTGTTGTACTGGATGCTTGCATAAACATCTCTGACATTGTCTTGCAGGTGCAGTTGTTATACACTTCATACAGAGAACTCAGGTTGCTTTCAGTTGTCTGAAGCTATTCCACACGGGTATATTGGCACTCAATTCTCAATGACTATGCAAGTTGATTGCTTAACTTTGGTCTTGATTTCAAAGAGTTTTGCAATTCCCATCTAGCTCTATTTACCTAATCTAGATTAAGTTAGATCCATTACCTTTCATCTGCTTTGCAAGGTGTTGGCCTATAAAATATTGTTTACATCAATGATGAGAAATGATAATTGACTCGTCCTTTCCTCTTTGTTTTTTTTCCTTTCTTCCCCAGCAGCATGAACAGGGTTGATTTTTTTTTTTGTTTCATGTTTTTTCACGTTTCTTTACTTTGTAGCATTTAGATTGCTTTAATGAACCTGTAGACTTAGCCTACAAAGATAAGGGACCAGACCTTTTGCATTTTTGAAAAACATAAGAAATGTCTTATTGGTTACATATAACCAATACTTTATTGAGAGCTTTTCTAAAGTGAAAAACAGTGCTTTAAAGCTCTGCCACATCATCAGTACTGAAACAGTTGTTACTCCTTGTGGAGATTTCTGCAACAGAAGTTTTAATTATGCTATCATTAAAACAACCCCACCTATGAAGTCTTTCTTTAGTTTGCAGTGGGAAGCTAACATAAATCTTCTGAAGTAAAAGGTTATCTTTCTTTTATTTCAGCTATAAAACTGTTGGTTGTTAAAGTTCTTTTACAGTATCGATACTGATGCTTCCCCTGGATGTTTTGCTTACTGAGCTGAATGAGCAACTTTCTTTTACCTAAGGCCTTTATGTTATGGACCAATTTTTCTGGGTCACCAACTAGATGTTGTTTTAAATGCTTGCTGCTACTGCTTGTTTTGTGCTTCATATTGTCTTTTCTATGAAAATAAATAATCCTCTTACAAATTCTAGTATCCTCATCACCATGTTCAGCTTTATGTTAATATTAAGAACTTTAAATCTTTCTGAATTTATTTACTCTGAAATTCTTAAGCTACAGACAAAACTTGCTATAGAGGTGATAGACATGTTGTTGGAGAATTCTTGGCATGGTCTATATAGGGCAATTTTTGAACAACGTAATATGAGGAATGGATATTCCTCATACATTCCTAGCGTGAATAATCAAGGCCTTTGTTGCTCTTTCAATTAAAAAAAGGAAAGGTAGTGCTTCTACCGTTTTGTATCATGGGCCCTGGAATGCTATCCAATGTGCATCATAATTGTTTTTTAGTTGTTCTACCTGAAGAAAATTATGATTAAGCTGTAACTAAGAATCTCTAATTATAAAACTTTCTGGGAAAATTATGTGAGGAGGTAATAGAGTGAATAATGCTGATCTAAATTTAAATGATGAATGAGATGGGATATGACATACATGGAAACCAGAGAAGATGATTATAGCAAATTTGTTGTCCCAGAACTGATGTAGTAAAATACAGATTAAGATGGTATTCTGCCTGAAACCTATTTAACTGGGGAGAACGAATTGAAAGGAACTGATGGATGCTGCTTTAGTAAACAGATAAGGCAATTACCCACAGGGTTGTGCTGTTCTGATAGACTTAGTGATAAGCAATATTCTTATTAAATTAAGTGTAAGGAAGGACTGCTTTGGCTTTATATTTATAAAGAAATTGCTAATTAACATAAAATATTTTGCTTTTACTATACAAGTTTAGGATTTAATAACTTGAGGATTAATTAGTCTATTTATATTCTGGGTTGATTTTAAGAAAGATGCACCATGCCTGAATTCTGGTTTATGCTGTGTAATTAAGGGAAATTACTGTTCCGGACAGCAACTAGATTAGATGAGTGGACAGTGAGGTGGATCAAGAACTGGCTGAATGGCAGAGCGCAGAGGGTAGTGATCGGTGGCGCAGAGTCGTCTTGGAGGCCTGTGACCAGCAGTGTTCCCTAGGGGTTGGTGCTGGGTCTGATTCTTTTCAACATATTCATCAATGACCTGGATAAAGGGACAGAGTGTACCCTCAGCAAGTTTGCTGATGATACAAAGCTGGGGAGAGCGGCTAGCTCCCCAGAAGGCTGTGCTGCCATTCAGTGTGACCTGGACAGGCTGCGAAGTAGGGTGGAGAGCAACCTGATGAAGTTCAACGAGGACAAGTGTAGAGTCCTGCACCTAGGGATGAGCAACCCTGTGCACAAGATCGGGGTTGACCTGCTGGAGCGCAGCTCTGCAGAGAAGGACCTGGGAGTGCTGGTGGACAACAGGCTCACCATGAGCCAGCAGTGTGCCCTTGCAGCCAGGAAGGCCAATAGCATCCCAGGGTGCATTAAGAAGAGTGTGGCCAACAGGTCGAGGGAGGTGATCCTCTTCTACTCTGCCCTAGTGAGGCTACATCTGGACTAGTGTGTCCACTTCTGTGCTCCCCAGTTCAAGAGAGACAGGGAGCTACTGGAGAGAGTCCAGTGGAGGGCAACAGAGATGATGAGGGGACTGGAGCATCTCTTGTATGAGGAAAGGCTGAGAGACCTGGCTCTCTTTAGCCTGGAGAAGAGAAGGCTGAGAGGGGATCTGATCAATGCTTACCAATATTTAAAGAGCTGGTGTCAAGAGAATGGGGCCAGGCTTTTTTCTCTGGGCTCTGGTGCCCAGCGACAGCACAAGGGGCAACAGGCACAAACTAGAGCACAGGAAGTCCCACCTAAACATGAGGAGGAACTTCTTTGCTGTGAGGGTAACAGAGCACTGGAATAGGCTGCCTGGGAGGTGGTGGAGTGTCCTTATCTGGAGATACTCAAAACCCGCCTGGACGCGTTCTTGTGCAACCTGCTCTAGGCAAACCTGCTTTAGCAAGGGGGTTGGACTAGATGATCTCCAGATGTCACTTCCAATCCCTACCATTTTGTGATTCTGTGACTCCTCTCCTTGTTGGCTTCTCCACCACTTTTGTTAAAAAGTTATCATCAGTGGTTGGTAGGAACCTCCTGGACTGTGCGTGCCTAGCTGTGTTATCTTTCCAGCAGATATCAGATTGGTTGAAGTCCCCTTTGGGAACCAGGGTCTGTGACCATGACGCAATTTTTAGCTGTTTGTAGAAGCCCTCCTCAACTTCCTCATCCTGATCAGGTGGCCTATATTAAACTCCCACAATGGTGTCACCCATATTGGCCTGCCCTGTAATTCTTACCCATAGGGTCTTGACTCATTGTTCATCCACCCCTAGGCAGAATTCAATGTATTCCAGTTGCTCTCTCATATAAAGAGCAACTCCACCACGTTTTGCTGTCCTGTACTTCTTAAAAAGTACATAGTCGTCCATGACTGCATTCCAGCTCTTTGAGCTGTCCCACCATGTTTCTGTAATTGCGATGAGCTCATGGCCCTTCGACCATGCACAGATCTCTAGCTCTTCCTGTTTATTCCCCATACTGCATGCGTGTGTACAGGCAGTTCAGGGAGGTAGTTGAGCACACAAGTTTCCCTGGAGGGGTGCAAGAGGATCCACTGTAATCATACACATCCTTGAGGTAGCTGCACTTCTGCTCTTCATCGGGGGGGGGGGGGGGGGCAGCTAAGGAACCTTTTTTATTACCCTGGTTGGCCTGGCTTATTGCCTAGTCGGTTGCAATGGCATGAGTATTGCCATTTTGGACCCCATGCCCCAAGTCCTTCAGTTTAAAGCCCTCTGCATCAAGTTGGCCAGCCTGTTGCCAAAGATTCTCTTGCCCCTTCTAGAAAAGTTGAACCCATCCCTCCCCAACAGATTGGAGTCATTGAAGAATGTCCCATTATCATAAAAACTAAAACCCTCACGATGACACCAGCCACGTAGCCAGGAGTTGATGTTCATTATCCTTCTATTCCTGGCTTCGCCCTTACCCCTAACTGGTAAAATCGAGAAGATGACCTGGGCACCAATGTTTTTCACTCCCACCCTGAGGGCATTGTAGTCTTGCTTAATCCCTGCCAGGTTCTGGTTTTTGGTGTCATTTGTACCCACATAAAGAGCAGAAGCGGATAATAATCTGTGTTCTTAACAAGTTGCGGCACCCTCTCAGCTATGTTCCCAGAAGCGAACGTTACTCTCTCAAATCTGTTGGGTCATTAGATGTGCGCCTCAGTGCCTTTTAACAGTGAGTCCCCCACTACAAGCACTTGTCATTTCTTTTTATGGTGTCTACTGTGTGAAGGTACAGGCTCTCCTTGTAGCTCTTGTTCGTGAGTGTCGTGACCATCTGTAGTGGTTAAACTGTCGAATCTGTTTTGGGTTGTGATGCTGGTTGGTGGTAGAGTCCTGCTTTTGCGGGTCACCAGGGTCCAAGGTGCCTCGTTCTCAGTGATGTCCCCTTCAGCAACATGGTTCTGGAACCACCGATCTGTCTCCCTCTCAGATCCACTAATGCCGCGCACCCTCTTGACCATCTCCTGCAGCTCGGCCACTTGGCGTACCAGGTCATCAACCTGTGTGCACTGAGTGCAGGTATTTGGCTTTTTGTCAGGAGAGGGGTCTGGGCACTCCCTCCAACATGCCACCTGTACTGAAGCCTCCTTCATTGCTAGCTCAGTCTGGGTAGAGGCAACACCTGTTGCAGGGGCTTTCTCTGCAGAAGCACTGGCTTTGGCTCTGTGGTGAGTGCCCACCATTTTAGGTGGGCAAAACAGGCAATATTTTGGCTGATTAGGTAGTGGGATAGAGCTCCTGAAAATCTCAGTTTTTAGAATAAAAATTCTGAAGGGAGGAGCTATGAAGCATGCTCTTTGGCAAGGGAGAAACAGTTATTTAGCTGTGACACCTCTTCCATTCAGAGTTAACTGACCTAGAGCAAAAGGGGAGTGGGAGAGAGAAACATCCTCATTTCGAAAGCAATCCAGGAATCTCCCTACTGTCTTTAACCATGTTTGCCGTCTGTGAGGGGACAGGTACTAGGTGAGGGCAATAAATACTCTCATAGTTAGTGCCATTGGGTAAAAACCCCCTTGACTAATGTTGTTTACATCAGATTATAATTGTTTATTGATTTATTAACAACATGCAATTATCTGATAATCTAAATGAACTACACGTTTAAGGTCAGTATCAGCAATTCAACAGAAACCACAATGCTAGATGCTTATAAAACGTTCAGAAGCACCTACAAATTTATAAACATGCTTTTTTAGTGTTCAAAAATAGTAATTCTCTAAAGTCTGAATCCCTCTACCACAGGCCCTGGGGATCACAAGCTCATCCCCACTCCTGGCAGGTTCTTCTATTTCCCTGCTTCTTCTGGGACACCTGCAGGTTCTCCAGCTCTGTCTGAATCCATGTAACCCTCCACAACTTGCTGACCACATGCTGGAGAGAAACCCCCCTACAAGGTCACACAGGGCTACTTGAGATGGGGGACCCTGCTTGCTGCACTCTGCACTAATCATCGCCTCAATAAATGGTGCAGGCAACACTTATGACAGGGAGGGTTCTTCTGGTGACAAGAAGTGTCATGGTGCATCTATGGTGCTTCTGTCACAACTCTGGTGACAAGACTTCTGTCTGTGTCAAACCCACTTTGACTGCTGCTCTGTCACCAGGACCTTTTCCCTCAATTTAAAAAAGAAAATTCTCTTCAAGCTGATTCATCTTTCTCAAAACTCTTTTGTTAATCTGTTGGTTAGTGTTTGATCTGGCTGATGGTAGCCTCATGCAAACTTTGTCTTTAAATGCCTCATACTGTTACCAGGTTTTCAGCGAATGTTTTGTGACAGTTTTGGGTAGACCACTGGTATAGACTCTTCACACTCATATATTATGTATGTCAGCTGTCACTATCCAGCTCACGTCACTGCGACGGGCCTTGTGAATTCCCCACAGTTAGTTTCCAAAGTCTTGTATGAAATCAGAAGCTGATCTAATATAGACAAATTGTCCTATTTATTGACAGCAGACTGTAGGTAGAAGTAATACATCAGACCAAATGATACATCTGTAAAAATCAGACATTGTCTTGGATATATTATCCTTCCTGTTTTTACTGATTTTTCTTTTTCTTTAACATGGTTCTGCATCCTATAAAGACTCTTTTTCTATGTGCTGTATGCAAGACATACAAAGTGCACCTAACTATTCAGTTTAAATGCAGGACACAGATAGACAGGATATTTAGGGAAAGAATTTTTTTCAAGTTCAAGGCAGGTCTGAGATTGGTCAGAATTGATGCCTGTTGTGTCTGGCTGGAAGATTTCGTCTTCACAAAGGTGTACTGAACTGCCTGTTTTGCCTCAGAGGCAAAAGCAAGAGCAATGCTGCAGCCTATTTAAACTGATGTAGAGTTAGAAGTAGACAGGATAACAAAATTGAGATTTTCCAGAAGCCTAGGTAGCTTCATTGAGACTAAGATTTATTTTTATACATCTTAAGACAGCGGATGTTAAGAAATCTAATTTTTCCATATGTGACCATGTTCTTGTAATTTAATCTTGCCTTTATTAATGAATATATATTCTATAACAAAGTACCTCTTACACCTTAAGTGCAAATGAGGAACCAGTGAATGTAATCTTAAATATTTCTCTTGTCTTCTTGCTTTTTTTTCCTGAAGATCACTATGACTATTCAAATAAATTCACTTCCAAATAAGGATAGACATGTGGATGTTACAGATTTGCTTGTTTTACATTGTTCTTGAAAATGTTACTGCTGATTTCTTAGATGATAAACATTCAGTGTTCCTGTCTTTCTAACTGAATTTTAGGTTTGATGATGTGATCAAATATTACCATGATGAGGGCAATAATGTCAGGTGATGTCTAATGCAACATCCATTAATGATGCACAGTCTGCAGAGGAGCAAATAAGGGATGCATTCAGTTAAGGTTCAGGTGATGCTATTTGTTCATTCTTTTCCACTATTATGAGCGATGATGGTGACTTATATTGACTCAGATTGCACCTACCTGAATAACGGTTGTGTTCTCAGATCTCTGTGCAGCAGCATGTTGTCATAGCCTGAAAAATGTGAATTGCAACTGCTCCAGAATCTATCCAAAATCTAAATGCAAGAATTTCTCCAATCAAAACCCACTAATCTTAACCAGGGAATGTTTTATTCATTGTTGTGTTCAATCATAACTTTTTGATAGTGCTTTTCAAAATCTGAAGCTATGCAATTATAGGATTTCGAAATAGAGTATATGAAATTCTTGGTTATGATTCACTGCATACTTGTACTGTTTGCTTTTCTAGGTAGTGTGGTATGACTCCTGATCCTGACTACATGACTTTGGGCCGTCTGAGGCAGATTATTCTAGTGAAATTATTAGTACAAGAAAGTGAGTTATTCTGTTTTATTAACCCCTCATCTTAGGATAAAAATCTGGTTTGATACAAACGGTTGAAGAAAGTGAAGGATGAATTCAACTGAATCAAATGAATGACTTCTATTCACAGAAAGATTTCATTGATATATTAAACTGCTCTTGAAAGTTGTTTTCTGAAGTTTGTTTCAGTAGTGCAAAGTACTTTAAATTTCTAATTATATCAGAAAAACAGCGTAGAACTTACATATGATTTGTCAGTGAGATGACATCTCTGAAGATTTTTAACGTGTTTTGGCAACTAAGTTATTAATTCTGTTTTCTTGCATTAATGATATTAGGTTGGATGGGGACTTCCTGAGAAATATCTATCAATATTTAGAAAACATGAACCTCTTTAGATAATATCCTACAATTGATGCTTATTCCTGAAAAGATTCAAGTAACTTCCTTAGCTAGATGTATTGTGTAAATCTGATTGTTGTCCTTGAAAATAGTAAGATGTGCTTTCATATGCATCAGCTGTATTATCCCTGCCTATGCAGAATATGATGTCACCCACAAATGCTGCTTGTAAAGACACTAGAAATTTAAAGCATAGTGTACGAACACTGTAAAGGATAAACTTACCTGGTGTTCTTAGCAATCATTTTCTTTAATATCTCTATGTATTTTGGAAACTAGAAATTGTAGAGGTAATGAAAATGCATTTAAAACTCTGAAATTACTTGAATAGTCCAGTTTCAAAAGAAAAATCATCACTTCCTGATGTTTAAAAGGTTCAATGACCTCACTCGTTGGGATAAAACCGTAAGCTGGATCATATCATCTGTGACTTGCTTCCTGTTGGCCTTCTGTGCTGCATTCCTGAAGTCCTGTCATGCTGGCTCATTTTTTTCAGCAATGTAACCTGGATTAGGGATGAGAGAGAAACAGCAGAGTATGGGATGCTATAACAGCATGTATCTTGCTTAGACATTCATAGCAAGAGTAACCCTATTTGCTGCATATGGATACTCTGAGATCTCCATCTGCTGCCCTCCCTTGCTCTCACCGTTTGCTAGCTTTACTACTTTCTATTTCTATCCCTATCTTTCCCAGCAAAATTACTCCATGAAAGGGGTCTTGCAACTCACTACATCTTATTATATCACATACATACAAGACAAACTCTGAGGTATCTGATCACTACTAGTTATGTATGTGTGGGCTTTCTCTTTGTTGCTGGCAAATGTTTACACTGTGACATTAAAACTGAACTTACTGCGCATACAGAAAATAGGTCTGCAAACATGGCTTGGAGTATAGCCAGGGGGCGTCCTATAAAGTGCATAAAGCTCTGTGTGTGTGTGTGTGTGTGTGTATGGTGGTATAGTGTACAGGCAGACACTTCAGTGCAGGCCGCCACATGGACAGGAGGCACACTGTGATCACAGCTGCTCTGAGGACTGCTCACTAGAAGAAATGCAGGCATGACGAGTAAGAGTTGGCATTGCTCTGCTCTGTAGCAGAAGTTTTTTATTTCCTATGAGCTAGGTTTCCCTCCTTCTGTCTTCTCCCATTACCTATAGCTATGCAGAACTTCAGGCATCTGCAAACATTCAAAAATTTGATGTTAAGATATCAAGGGGAAACGTTTCAAAACAACCCTCAGGCCCAGCTGGTATGAATCTTTAGACACCTGAACACCTTTAAAAGCTTGGCCCTTGGGCACTTTTAATACAAAGTTAGCTACTTTTCTGCATATATAGATATATATATATATAGTTCTTGGGTAATAATCCCTGATACTCACTGACAAAAGGCAGTTTCCTGAATTAATGTAGCATATCTGGGTATTGTTCCAATGAAAATATTTGCTACATGCTACTCTGGCTAAAGATACAGAGAATGAACAGCATCAGGCAGGCAGTACCAACTGGGCAGAGCTTCTCCTCAGCTTAAGGAGATGCTTTGTGCATGTTTTGATGGGAAAGGAAGGAGTAAAAACAACAACTGCTCCCAGATTGTGGAAAGAAAATTTTAAACAAAAAAGAAAAGATAGCTGTTAATTACACAGATTTTATATTTGGTTCCACATATTTGTGATAGTGTGATCCAAATTTTCTACTTTGCACTAGATATCATTTCAACCAAAGTGACACTAAGAAAATATCTATAAAGACAAACAAATAAATTAATAAAGTAGCAATTGTGGTCAAGTCACTTTTTTACCAAAGTTAGAGTTAATTCACAATTTCTTAAGACACGTGAATATATTTTTAAAAACAGCTTTTGAAATGCCTCTCCATAAACTGAGGAGTTTGTGCAAGACCTTTCTAGGTGGTTGACCAGGCATTGTTGCTGCTCGTACTCTTTCCCTGGGCAGGAGGAGCAAGAAAAAATCTGTAGTAGTGAAATAGATAAAGAAAAATAACTTGTCAGTGCATGGCATTTCACGAAGTTTGTTTCCGTAAACATTAGAGAATGGGATAGCTTTAAACTACATGTGTGTTGAGAATGTTCAGTCCGGAGTTGCATACTAAACTGAATTATCACTCTCTTCCTTTGCAAACTATGGAGAGATATAGATGAAGAGGCCTCAGCACTCGTTCTTTAAATGTACATATTAAGTCTAAATGCATAGTATTACTTGTTAATTTAGACATGGATAGGTACTTTCTCCTACTTTGGTATGCCAATTAGCATACTAGAAGCTGAACATATAATGTTTCATGTATTTATTCTCCTGTACACAAATGTGCAGAGATTAAATAGGAAACCAGTAACAACTTAATGTGGAAGCATATATGTGTGTGTATATATATTGTTACATACACCTACACACATATATATCTGGAGTGATATTAAAGGCTGTAATTTACCCTAGTAGGCTAAATGAGGTTAGAACCTTGCTGGTACTGCAACTACCTGGCACAGAGCAGCCTACGTCTTTATTCTTTCAAGCTGCTGACATCTGAAATAGAACGTTTGCTCCTAAACTGGCAAGTAGCATGGGTAAGAGGCCTTTCTCAACTCCTGAGCTGCTCCTGGAAGTTGTTTAGGACAGTGATAGTGGCCATTATCAGAACTTAGTACTAGAAATGACTGGATTTCAGTTTCTAGGAACATTCCCTGGCACTTTTACTACTGTGCATGTTGCCAAAGAAACAGTTGAGTTGCTCAACTTAAGTGTACACATAGCTGTGTAGGAAGCGTGTGACCATGTACTTAACACTATGCTGTACTGCATCTCCAAATAGCAGGCAATTAGTCCTTTCCATTAGTTAACAACTGACATTTTGGTGCTAGAACACACCTCTGTTCTGTGTGTATACAAATACACATGTAAAAGAGGATGAGGGAGTCTTTAAGAAATCCTTACTGGCTGTGGTACATGCCTTATTTTAGCTTGTTCAGTAGCAAATGAGATAAAAATCCTTCACTCCTCAATAAGCCTTCCCATTAGCAAATTAAGAGGAAGAAATGGGTAGGTAATGAAAAACGCTTGGTTGGGAAAGTTCAGAAATTAAGTTCAGTAACACATGTAATAACATTAGGTCGTCATAGGTTTATGGGACATATTGATTAGCTAATGGCAATAAAAAGAAAAGATCAAGATGTTGCAGACAGTCTGTGATATCTGAGCCAGAGACACTGTGATCCATTACTGATTTGTGAGATCCTAAGGAAGAGGACAGGGTACACTAATAAATCCACAGGGAGGAAAAAGCTCTCATGCTGACACTGATTATACCACTCTCTCTTTATGAAAATATATGCTGGAGAAAACAAAATGCTTTGCACAAGAAGACTGAGTATGTGAACAATGGGATGAGCCTCAGAATTGGTTCTGCATTGTAAATATTAGAAATTCTGAAATAATATTTCCACTTGTCTAAATTCTGGAAACAAAGAACAACTATTCATGGGTACCCTGGGCAGAGTAAAATATTTCATGTCAATCCACTTTATCATATAGAAGACAGCTGTAAATTTGTGGCACTGGAAGTTCCTAATTTCCGGGGCTAGTTTGTTAATTTTGATTACAAGACTCATTCTCCACTTTTATGATTTTTTTGTGGGACATATTTGTCGTAATATGCAGAAGGTACATGGGACTTCACTATATTATTGTGAAGGCATTCAGGGACTTGTCTTCAGAGGTTAACTGGCAATAAACTGAAATAGGGGTGGCTGACCTTCCTGACCTTGCAGGCTACTCATCAGAACCTTCCTATGCTTGAGAGGTCTAGGATTCATATTATGTCTTGGACTGATGAGGAAAAATGGAGCTTTCAGGGTAGTTCACAGTAGGGAGGTGCTAGCGGTTCCCTGAAGTGACATAGCTCCTTGAATAAGCCAGGAATGGCACTTGCAGGACTTGGTGACTTGTTTTCTCTACAGCTAGGGACCCCTATTGCTTGTTCCCAGCATAGCCTCACTGTGCCCATAGCCACCGAACAGGAGTGTCACTGCTTGAGGATAAAATGAGAGTCAAAGGATGGCTGTAGCATAAGAGAACTTTCTGATTTGATAGCTGAAATACTAGGTGAAATTTCAGGGTTTTGCTGGTTTTTTTGCTGTTCAGAACTTTACACGGTAATATTTATTACACTCTGTGGAAAATTCAAAGTTACCAGCTACTTTGAACTCTGATTTTTAAGGCTAACCATACAGTGGACAACTTTATCCATCGGCTTTGTGAAATAAAAACTTAAAATGCAGGCCCAGGGGCTGATTGCTATAGCGCATGTGAATGCAGGGAAAATCTTGATTTGTATTCTTCTTTGACCTGTAGAAAAGGTAGTGACATTATTTGTGATGTGAAAAAGCTACTACCCTATTTGTGCTGCTGAAGTGCTCTTGCAATCACAGCCTAACAGAAGACAAGCAGCCCTATTTAGCTAACCCGTATGTAAAAGCTGCATAACTCGCTGTGGCCATTTCACGGCTCCTCTGGAAATAATTCTTAAAGACACAGAAAAGCGATCTTAAATATGGTTTGCATAAGGAATCTTGTTGCCTCTTATATTTAACATCTCTATCATGAAACTAGACTATTTGTGTTTATACCCTCCAGAAAACCAATCCTGTCTTCATTATCCAAGCCATCAGTCCACAGACAAAGGGGAGAAACAAGAAACAAATGACTACATTGACACTCAGATCTTTCCTATTTTATCTTGACAGGGTTTCATTTATACGATGGTGTATTTTTCTCTTGCAGCTATTGCCTCCTGTTACTCTTTATGGTAATTGAAGCTGGGCCCAAAAGACCTTAGAGGCTTGTATCTTCTCCTCACATGAGTGACACTTCAGTGATAAACTTGAACTTAAAGTTACTGAGGCGTAACTGAGGGTTCATTTGATAGCTAGTGGTTTTCAGCAGCACTGCAGGGCTTCAGGGGCTCAGCGTGAGCGAGATTGTTAATGTCCTGTGAGGGAAAACAATAACACATTTCATTAATGCGTTCATGTGTGAAGCATCCATTAGTGCACTGGAGGTATTAATGATGTTATGCTTTAAACTGACATGTGGGGCATGACAGGAATTGCAAGGTCTGTTGAGAACAGATGACAAGATAAGCAAATATTTGAATGGCTTCATTTGCCTGCAGGTCAAATCATGGTGCAGGAGAACTGAGAAAGCTAAAACCTGGGAGAGATTAGTGTTTTCCTAGCATGGACTGAACTGCAGGAAAGCTCATGAAAGATTGTTTACCAAGTAAATACAGTGCTCGGTAAGGGCAATAAATATGTAAAAGGTACAAGCTTAATTATTACCGAGCCTCAGTCAGCAATTCTAATTTAATTTGAGTTAAACTGTTAAAGCCACAGCACAATTCAAGGTATAGATATGCAGACAAACATTTTGCTTGTATTAATATTCTTTCTAATTTTCAGTTAAATTCCCTCTTTCTGCCTGCTGTGAGGGTTTAAAATATATAGCAAAATAGGCTGCTGACTAAATAAACAAGATTATTGCACTTTGTGCCAGAATTGAATTTTGCCATGAGATTTACATGAACTAGTTTGTCTGCAGGTCAGCAGAAGGTGATAGAGTTGATTAGATTATTTTTCTTCTCTGATTGTCATGTGTGTTGTTTATTTTGTCAAGTTCGAACCAGCCATAAATTAGCAGATAAAGGCCTGCTCCCCGGTTTTGGACCACTGGTGGTTTGCTGTAGGAGGCTCATACTGCAAAGGATTTGACAGCTGCAACTCAACCATTAGATGACAGTAGTGCACATCTCAATGCCATCCAGCATAATTTAACATGAATGATCTTACATGCTTGGCAGCTCCTTGAAGAAGGGGGAGGAAAAGGCCACTCTTTTGCTAGCTCTGATTCAGAATGACTTCGTACAACCAGAGTTTTCCTTTTCAGAAGCAGTGACACTCACTAGCTGGCTGATGCAGTGAGATTGTGCATTATGAATATTGTGTTAATACTGCTGTGCAAAACCAAAGCCAACGAGTTTTGCATTCCCAATCCTTTAGGATTCATGAATAAAAACCTGCACATTTTACTTAAATATCTTCAACCCACCTTCATTAAATACATGAACGCTACTGCAAGCCACACTGTCCTCTGATTTTCATCTTTTAGTCTAACGTGGTGATTTTCTGTCCAGGCCTTTGTCCTTGTACGTTAATCAGTCTTGTAATAATTAAAAAACTAAGCAAACATCTCTGACACTTTTTCACACTGAAATTCTTGGAAGGTTGCTCGGAAGTTTCCATTACAACTGTTGTCACACATATTTCTTGTTTGAGCTGAAATTTTCCATCCATGGACTTTCCCTAAGATACATTTTTTGGGAGAGAATTTGAAACCCAATCCCTTCAATCAGTTGGGCTCATCAGGAAATGGGTAAACATACTTTTTAACTGCATAGTTACCAGCATTTAAAGATATTGCCAAGGACAGTGTGTGTTTTCCTTTGTAATAAGCTGTAGACTTATCTATACAATTTACTCATTTTTATGCTTGTCTTCACAGTACGCTGTCTACAAGTGAGTGTGCTGAAAGACCACACGTTAACTGTCTCCTGCTGGCTAGTCAAATTTGCACCCCTTTTTTTATCTTGGCCATTTGTCCTTCAAATTAACTTATGGTATTTCTGCTTCTAAATATGCAGGCTCGTTGGACCAGAAGGAATGGGAAATAGCTGTCTAGTAGAGCAGATAGGAAGGGGAGTCAGAGCAGAGCTGCAGGGAGCTGATGTCGGTCTATGCTCGCTGAGGTACTCCCATAAGACGACAGGCGAGAGGGAGCTGTGTGAGAATGACACTGTGGGCTCATCCCTGCTAAACTGGTTTTCAGTATTCTCCTAAGTGATGCATCAGTCTGAGCTTTGAGTTCTATCTGCCCTTAGCCCTTCTGTTCTCAATTTCACCTCTAAACATCAGCATTTTTCTTTTTAAGACAAACACTACTGATTAGAAATTGCTAATTTACAAAAAAAAAAAAAAAAAAA
>VZSC01017860.1:146373-174253 GCA_013398225.1 Steatornis caripensis | reverse complement strand
AAAAAAAAAAAAAAAAAAAAGAGAGCCTTCTAGGCCTACTGAGAATATTTGTTTAATATATTCATATCTCCTTTTCAGGGTCCTCTGCATGTCATAGCCTAACTTCAATGCAGTTTATTTTTATATGATTTCCAGTCTGCTCTAGAAATGAAAATGATTTTGATAAACAGTTGAACTTTTGAATGCTTATTTGAACTGAGCCTCCAAGCCTTTAGTGACTTTCCTGTTGCTAATGATGAGCCAGTGCCTCTGATGTTGGTGATCATGAGGGCTGGTGTATGATGTTGATACTGAACGCTAAATAGTGAAGACAAGAGCGTAAGATAAAAGGAGGTTTTTGAGCATGAATTATCGCATAGCAACAAAGTGACACTATAGTATTTTTTTAATGGAAAGTTTGACCTTTTTGACGAGGACGTGTCTAGAGGTAAATGACAAAATGCCAAGTCTGCCTTTTGCCTTTCATGTTGAAAATGACTAACCAGTATTTCTTACAATAGCATACCTTATCAAACAGAAAATAAAGAAGTGACAGCTGAAGAATCTGAGGAGCCATAAGCCTATGTGGAATGTAAGTAACAAGTTGGAGTTTTTACAGGCAGGCATGCAGATTGTGCTCTACACTTTATGCACAGAGGAGCCTGACTTACAGAATACAAACGCAAGCGTTTTTTCAATGTAACTGCAATAAGACTGATGCACAGAATTTTTTAAAGGGTGTCTAATGTCAGATCAATGAGTCCAGCCTCAGGGATATAAGCTTGTGCTTCAAGACAATAGTGATGTAAAATTTATCCTTTTTATGAGGTGGTATCCATATCTTACTGTGCTAGTTTTCCTCTGCTTAAAATACTCCTTCAGAGGTAAAATCTGATTTGCGAAAAAGTTCTAGAAGGGCAAAAGTGGTTATTGTAGAGTGATATGTTTCAGTCTTGTCGCTCTGCTTATGAGAAATGGGTTAATCGTGTGAGCTTCCTGCTTCATAATTTCTATGATTTTTTCCCCAGTAGGAGAAACATTCAGGAAGTCCCTTTTTTACAGTGTAAGAATATGTGACATACACTTTCTAGCCTTTGCTTTTACAATGTATGGAGTCAAATGTAAATCTTCCCAGAATGGCTCTTAAGTTTTTTTTAATTGTGAAAAGCTGTGGTTTTTTGGAGTGAGAGACTTGTGTCACACTGGATATTTGGAACAGAAAGTGCTAAACATGAGCTACCACTCCACTGGGTCCCTTAGGTCAGTTGCTCTTCTTGGTATAGTCCTTTAAGCCAATTGCGAAGAAGGACAAGATTGCACCTGGGAAAACACAACGCAGGAGTGCAGCACAGGCTGGGATCTCCCTGGCTGGAGAGCAGCTCTGTGAAAAGGGACCCGGGGGTCCTGGTGGACAACAAGCTCAATATGAGTAAACAGTGTGCTGCAGCCATGAAGTAAGCCAACAGGATGCTGGGTTACATCAACAAAGGCATCACCAGTAGAGGTCAAAAAGTCATTATTCCACTCTACTCAGCACTTGTCAGGCCATATGTGGAACGCTGTGTTTTGGTTTTGGTCCTCACTATACAAAAAATATGTGGACAGGCTGGAGAGGGTCCAGAGAAAGGTCAAAAGATGATCAAAGGACTGGGGATCCTGTCATATGAGGAAAGGTTGAGAGAACTGGTTTGTTGAGCCTTGAGAAAAGAACGCTTAAGGGAGACCTCATCACCATGTTCCAGTACTTCAAGGGCAGCTACAAAGAAGATGGAGACTCCTTTTGCATGAGGAGTCACGTGGAAAATACGAGGGGTAGTGGGTACAAGTTACTCCTGGGGAGACTCCGATTTGGCATAAGAGAAAAATTTTTCACAATGAGGACTATCAGCCACTGGAATAATCTCAGGGAAGCCATGAATTCTCCATCATTGGATACTTTTAAGATTCAGCTGGACAGGGTGCTGGGCCATCTTGTCTAGGCCATGCTTTTGCCAAGAAAGGTTGAACTATATGATCCTCCAGTTTGGGATTCTACGATTCTATGATTCGCCCCTCCACTTTAAGTTTATTACAAGCTGAGAATTTCTAACTTGCACCAAAGGCCTGGCAAATGCTGTCTTTGGCTTTGCTATTTGTTTTAAAGTAGAAGGTTTCACCTGAAAAAGCAAGCCAGTTTGACAGTTAAGTGTTTCTCTTTGCAAAAGCAGCCCTCAAAACCTGTGTCATTAGGCTTGTAGAGCAATTCTGTCACATTACTTCAACAACTCTCACCTCTTGCTTGCTTCCAAGACTTCCTTACAGTCTTACTTAATGTTTCTACTCCATAGGAAGCAGCTTTCTTTCCCTTTAGTTCAAGGGCTGAGGTCCATGATGGATGAATTCAGGACAGGGGAGGATCTTCAAGGGAATGTGTTGAGAAGAACTGGGTGCCAGACAGCTGTGAGTGCCCTACCTGGATCATAGGTAGCGATGACAAGAACATCTTTGTTGTTCCTACAATGATTTTACTATACGACAAGTTCGTTCTCCCATTCCACAACGGGATTTCTTGGTAGAGCCCGAGAAAGGCAGTGTGAGATACCCTAGAAATAGAGCCATTGGGTTGTGGTGTTTTGGGTTTTTTTTTAAATAGCAGGTAGGATTTAGGAAGGTTTGGTTTCCTTCTTGATGGTCTACATAATACTTCATTTGGGAAACTGGTCACAGGTTGACTCTGCAAATAAACTGTAACTGGAAATGTGGGAGTCTTCCGCATAGCAGTCTTAATGGCCTTTCTGTTTGCTGTTCATATTTTGAGTGTCACTTTTATTAGAACAGGCAAGTTTGTGTTGTCTTCTGTGACTGTTAGAGTTCATAAGCTGCTGTAGGCACCTTCTCAGAGAACTTCTGGAAACTGCTAAAGAAATACTGCAAGGAATCTAACTGAGTAGCAAGAAATCTGTGGTGTAAATTTCTTCCATACAGCTGAGCACTAGGAAGAATGCTGGTTTAATATCTGATACAAAGTTTTATATAAATAACTGCTGATTTGCAATTAGTAACTAGAGAGAGTTTGTCACAATTTGGCTGCTTTGTATTTCACTGATTATCTTCTACAAATGACGGTCTTTCTTTGCTGACAAAAGGATTCAAGCAAAGTGATCTTTCCTATTGCTGCAATGTCACATTCTAAGACTTCTAATAGTCAATCACATTTGAAAATCTTATAATAAATGAAAACTAAACTAACATTAGATGTTGGGGATTTTTTATTATTGATAGTCCACATATACTCCTAGGCCTTTAGGATATTTTATACATTTATACATATGTAAGTACAGCAGAAAATAATAAAATGCCTACCACTATACAAGACTGAAGTGAAGTGTCTATATGCTAAAATGGGTAAGACGAGATGAATTGGGAGAAGAGAGGATTTGTTGAAACTCATGTTGAAGTGACCTATGGCTTGCTCCTGAAAAAAAACCAAGCAGGTCAACTTGATTCTTCCTGGTCCAGTGAAATGTTTGTGAAGATTAAATAGAAATGGTGTTTATATGAGCTGAGGTTGCAAAGACTTCTTATACAGTACAAGCAGCATTTCTGTGTTAGATCACTATTTCAATGACTTCATCAGGAAATGTATAAATGATGTATGAGGATCAAACTTGGCTTTACTCTGTGTCAGATTTTGGAAATAAGCACAAGAGAAAGGAGAACAGTGGGGCGATTAAGCAGTCTGGCTGGTTTTGTTTGGACCAGTTTACTGAGAGACAAAGTGTCTGAAATTTAGTCCAAGAAGAGTATGAAGATACAGAGTTCAAAGCTGGTGAAAGGAGAAACATCTGGGGAAGAAGGCAAGAGGGTCAGATGAGCAAGCAGGAAATCAATTGTTTAATAGACAGCATTCAAGAGTTTGCAGTTTAAAAAAAATGCTGGATTTTCCTGTCATATGATGTATTGTGTCTTTCACACAACTTGTCTGGCAATAAAATGGCAGCGTTTCTGAATATTGTTCTTGGATACCTTCTAGGAAATACTAGTGGTGTTCAAGTTCCCAGAATGTTATCATTTCTGTGTCTAGCCTGCTGTGCCATAGTATATTTTCACTAACAAACATAATAATAAATCAGTAATTCGTGGCATATTTCATTTAGACGCTAATTGCGGTTCTAGCTCATTATTGATATTAATGATCCAGCAACTCTAACTGTTAAGAGATGAACAATGCTGAAATCATGGTCCATAAGCTTGCTACTCTTTTAATAGATTTGAATGAGAATTAGAATATGCATGCAAATTGGGGGCTAAAAGGAACGGGAGGCTTTCAGCCCTGTTCAATCAGTTCATTTTATCGGAAATCAAAGTAATGTTAATTTGGACGGGTGTTTTGCACAGCAGCTGAGCGGTATCCGTGGCGTGGGCGCTAGGTGTCAGTCTCGGAGCTGGTAGAGAGGACAGAGCTTTGGAAAGCTCAGGGGGGCTGAACTCTGCGGACGTTCTGCTTTTCTTGGGTATCAGCAATCTGCGCTGACACTTAATGCGTGCACAAACGTGAGATAACACACGAATAATGCGTCTGAAGAAGATCAGTGCTTTTTTCCCAAAGAGTTCCTATGATGCTCAGCGTTGATTTGGGACGGGGGGCGGGGGGGAGGGGGGGTGTAGGGGCTGTATGTGTGAGGGAAAGCTCCTTACGTGTTGGTAACAGGAGGAGAAAGCAGAAGTATGAGATTAATTCAGGAATTTTGCAAAATTGCTGTAGTGTCGTTCTGAACTTTTAGTCCCCTTTACTGGGCTGAGGGCAATGGGTAGGGCATGAAATTCTGGACGTCTTGAATCACTGTACAAGTAGCATTGACATATCAGACGTTAAATGAATCGCATTTTGGTTTTTTTCATAATTTGATGTACCTACATTTGTCGAACGCTTAAGAAAATATCATTTCTGACAATGCAAAAGAAAGCTGAAGGGTATCATCAAAAGGGCAACATCTAGACAACCCTTTGGAAAAAATGTGACTTTATTTACATTTAGTGGAGATGCCATCTGACATCCTTGGTCAAATGCAGGTATATTGATGGGTAGCTAGGAAAAGTAACATTTTAGAAGATTAATGAACGGTAGTTGTTAATTGGCCAAGAAAAATAATTTGTTTGCAGGTCAGTTGCTGATTGGTGAACATGACAAAAGTGCCCTCATTGATCATGGGGGGAAAAAAGTTTATGTACTTTTGATGTACAACATTTATGAGCTAACATAGTTTGTTTCCAGCATTCATGAAGTTTTGCAATAGGTGTAAGTTCAAATTACAAAATATGGATCAGAACTCCAATTTGAAATTGCTGCATATTTAAAAGTGGTAACTCAAAGAAGCTTAGCTAAAATGATCTCTTATTTTCAAAAAGGAAATGTCATTTTTTCTAAGTCTGGCAATGATTATGCTTGCCATCTGACTGACAGGTATTTATGAACATTCTTCAGTTTGCTGTGATCCATAGGTACAATTCAGACACAAACTTAAGTCTGGTTTATTCACTGACAAGATTCATACATGACTAAACTCTATATGATGGTTGAAAATCTATAGAGACTATTATTTTCTACTAAATCTTGCAGGCTATTATAAATTAATAAAGAATTGTATTACATATCAATAGAGACTTTATTTCGTCCTTAGTAAATCTATATAGAATTTTTTTTATTCTTAAGTCAAATACTAAACTCCCTATATGACAGAAAAGCATGCAAAAGTTTGAATACATGATGACATCCACAATAAGCCTGAAGAACATTCATTGCAAACCCCAGCATTTGAACCGTAAACACTAGAGGTGTAGCTTAATACTTCATAGCTTAACAACCTGAAAACTGTTGTTAAATGAGAAACCTGAAAGCTGTGATTAAATGGTCGTGGATAGTGTTATAACAAATTCACATCTAAACAGTAAAGCTAATAAAGATCTTTTTTATAGCGCTTTTGTGTCTAGTTGTGCAACTAACTTGTTTTTCACACGGTGTTTCTGATATTCGGACCAGATTCCAAACAGAGAGAATTGATTGGTCATCATGACTGATCCATAATTCTTAGATGAAAGTTTTTGGGGGGTGGAGAAAGAGCCATACAATGAAGGTTGTGGAAACTTTTACAAAGTTTTAAAATATATATCTGTAATGGAAGGCTCTTTAATTACTGCTTGGGAACTCACGGCAATCGTCTGCAAATTTCTAGGTAACTTGGAGCACACAATGTCCTTCATAACTTCTCTTGACTTTAAAGGGGAAATACAGAGAATGGCTATCAGTTCTGTAGCACTTGCCTCTTAGACAAAAACTTTGGTCTTACCTCGCACTGGAGAAACCCTCCCTATCAATACTGTCTAAATATATTTTTAAAAATGTTTTCCTATCTTTAAGTACTGTATGCATATACTGTTTTTAAAATTAACTTGGTATTTGCATAATTAGGGCTTAGTTTATGAGCATAAATTCCTCTTCTTGTGAAGACCTGACAGCTGTTATACTGCTCCTGAAACAGTTGCAAATAAATATACTGTGTAGATTTACACAGTGACTCAAATCTGCTAGTCTAACAATATGGTTGGAAAAAAAGGTGGAAGATTAGTCGGATGTTTTCAAGTCTCATCCTTCCTGTGAATCTCCTATATTTCATGTTACATAGACAGAATAACAATGATTTAGTGAGCCTGTCATTTCTCAACCTGATAACTCCCTCTGCTTCTTTGTTCCATCACTTGAAATATGTTAGATTAGTTTCTATCTTCAAAGTAGTAATAGAGTCAGCTGAGAAGATAGCAACTGTCCTAAAGGTACTTTAAGTACACATACTTTTCGAGAGCATGAGTCACTGTTGCATGTATGTTTTCCTGCTGAAGTTGCAGTGTCTTGGGAAGAAGCACTTAGAAACAAATTCAGTTTGAAAATCATTGGAATCTCAGTAAAATATCTATTAGTATATGTATGCTATTGTAAACCACATTTTTTCTTGTTAATGTGCACTGTGTAGTGTTTTCTCAACTTAAGCATTAGTTGGAGGCGAAAAGCACAAAACCTTAGTAATTCATATTAGGATTTTTCTTGTGAAATTTCAGCCATAAACTCTATTTTATGAGTAAGATGTGGTAAGTTTAAATCAGCTTGAACAGGTAACTGTATGAATTTTTCTTACGTGAGACTTTTTTTTTTCAGCATCATTGTTGTAGCCTGGTAAACATGCTATGGAATTTGATAAGCAGCTTGAGTATGTCAAGTTTGATGATGTCCTGGAGAGAAGCAGAACATGTGATTTCATTCAGGTAGTGGACCTTCCTGAAACTGGCTGGTAGCAGAAACTCTTCAGAAGTCTTCTGAATGGAGTAAAAAGGGAGATTTTGGACTTATTTTCTCATGTTACCATGCTTCTGGCTAGTGCTCATGCTGAGGTACATGCAACACTAATGTTTGACTCTGGAAACCTGGGGATATTTGCAATGTAGGGAAATGTGATTCATTTGACATGTCTGATATTAAAGGTTGACTCATTTCTTCAATATGATCGTGCACAGTCTCCAAGTAAAACTAAAGATAAGAAACAACTTTGCATTTGAAGGGATGTTCGGAAATAAGGGCATTTATCTAATGTCATTAGTAAGCCTTGAATTCGGTTTTGTATCATTTGTACCATTGACTTTCTGTCAAGTTGGTGTAAGTCCCTTTTAACCAGTTTCTCAGTAATATTTATATATGTAATTCATTTGAAAATACAGGCCTTCTGCCTTTTTCTCTACCTATCTGAGAAGTGTATCTACAGTGTTGATATACGTGAGAAGGGTAGGTGTGAGGATTAAGACACAGAGGTCTTGAAGATCATTGGGTATTTCAGTAATGGATGTCACATAATTACTCCTCAGATGAGAAACGGGATGAACAGCATCTGATGTGCTGAATTTGAGGATTCACTGAAATATATTACTTCTAGTACTGTTGCAAAGCATCATTTGTGAAAACCTTTTTGCCTACCTATAAAATTGCTCCTAAAACTCTTTAGGAAGTATACTAATGTTGAACCGTCTTTGTATGTATCCAGCAATTGAGGTTTATTACTTGAACCTATCACTCCTTTCATATATTACCACAAATAACTGCTTCTTCAGCAGCTGCTTAGTCCAGCTCCCTTTCATTGTTGTCCACTTAATGCTTACTCCAAACAAAAACCAGTGAAAAATTGTATCTTGTAAGTTTGGAAATGTTTTGGCAATATCTGAGATGACTTATTATTTGTTCGGCACGTGACAAAACTACACGGGATTATTGCTGTTCAGACATTCCAGTAAGTACCAGTTTGTAAATTTGGCAAGCATATTAAGGTGTTTATATCAACCTGAAAAGATTTAAGTCTATTTTCTGAGAAATAGAAAGCTCTGTCCTAAAAAAAAAAAAAAAATCCATTCAAAAATAGGTGATGGTGACAGTGAAACTGGTATTGTTGACTGAGCGGGTAGGGTAGCTCAGATTTCTGCCCAAAAGCTAAGGAGAGCCACAGGAATAATTATTTTCCATGGTACTAAGAAAAATTTTTGAAACCAATTACTGGACTTCAGACAACAAAGGAGGTTTCTGAACTAGTCTTAAGTGAAAGAAGAAATGTGTTTGTCTGATACTCAAGACAAGTTAGATGTTACTATGCATTGTCAGCAGGGTGAAAAAATATTACCCTAGGTGTAGATTTTCCTCTTGCTGATGCTGTCCTGCCCAATTTGCAACAACTTTAACTGTAAAAACAACCCTTGCCCTGTACTTGGAGTGGTGGCTAAGAACTCAGGACCTTTTTGAATGTGCCTGAGTTTGAGACTTACCTTTCCCATTTAATAAAGACAACGCTTCTATTTTCTGCAGTCACTGAGTCACCTATACTCATCAGCAAACAAGAAGGGTAAAAACATAGATGACATTCACTAAGCAGTTTTGAATTTTTCTATGTATTTGTTCTTCTTCTCCTATTACATGAGAAGTAGGTTTCAGATTTTTTTTTAAATAGAAAATTTAATTTAGAGGTTTGCTTGAATTGATAGCTTAGGGACAGAACTTTTATTCTGAGGAGAGAAAAAAGAGAGGAAAACTGTAGGTGTATGTGAGAGAAGAAATTACTTAACTGACATCAACAGATGAGCAACTGTAGGAAAACAGTAGGCAAATATGAGAAAGATGAAATTGTATAACTGGTATGAGCAGAAGAGCAGAAATCAAGACTGTGGGGGAGTGAAGGAAGTATAGAAGGACATAAATGGCATGAGGTATGATATTTACAAAATTATGCAATATGTAATCTTAATGATGATAGAATAAAACTGAACTAAGGTATCTTTTTTTTTAAATTCCACTGCAATAGGGGGATGACTAGTGAAGAGATTTTTATAAGATCACAGCTGAGAAGTGACAACATTTGCCATTTTTACAGATATACAAGAAAAAGAAGTGAAGGAATCTGAGATGACCACCAGGTTTTGACCTCGTATAATTAGCATGGGTGAAAATGCTGCCATCTGTTCTCATGTGTTTAAATGTACATTGCTTCCCATGGTGGCACTTGACCTAATCATTGTGAGTTAATTTCTTATTTCTGTGTTCTGAGAAAAGTGCTACCCCTGTCCAGTTCCTGTGTTTGCTCATCATGCTTAAATACTTAATTCAGTAGGCAGGTCTATATCAACACTGACATCTAGAAGAAGTTAATCTAGCTAACTAAAACCAGAATTAGTATTGCTTTTTAAAACAGAGTGTTGTTTGAACTGAGATTTAATTATTCCCCACACCTTCTTTAGAGGCTTGTTTTTAGATTGCCTGGCAGGCTCATGCTAGGTAATGACTGAGTGCTATCCTAATTACTAAATGAACAGTCAGTACATATAAATTCTTTTTATTTGTGAGCCATAAGAAGGGGTGCATCAGCCAGATACTTGAGTTAGTAAGAAATGTGACACTGAACAGAAAGGCCTGAGAATACCCTTCTCCCTGGGGCTGTGCCGGACTGCAGCTGAGTTTGGCAGGTGGGAGAGAGGGCACCTACAGAGAAGAGCAGGAGGGAACATGGACGCAGAAACCAGGAGAAAGGCACAGTGTGGAAGCAGGAGAGCCAAGACATATCCCATGTGGGTTAGTCTAGTTAGAGCTTGGTAAACCGGTGTGAAAAACTGCAGTAACACAATTACTTAGCTACGTTCACATACCTCTCTTACACTGTATAGATGTATGCTGAGAATGCAAGGGAAGGCATAAAGAGGAAGTTTTACCTCATCATAAGATTGTCAGCGAAGTTTTTTTGCCCCCATTTCAATACATGAGCTTGACAGTTGTCTTCTGCTATTCAGATCTGCCACAACTTACTTTTTGGGGAAAACNAATGTGTCTGTCCTGACACCTGCAATGACATCCTGCCACATCTTAAGGTTTACTTAACAGGAATTTACCCTTTGTTGGATTTTCCACTGTAGGTCTGTACAATCAAGGAGCCTGCCAATTGCTGGTAAAATGCACTTTCTTCTAGTTGCACGGATCTTGTTTTCATAACTTTGAATATTTTTCCTTTCCAGCTTCACTAAAGAGCCACCAAGATGTGGGCAGATCCATGCAGCAGTAGCACCTTATACACCTTGTGAAAAATGTGGCTACTTTGTTTCTGCAGAACAAACTCTGATAGAAATGAAATAATTACTCAGTGAAGCAAGCAGTTAAAGTCCTTTAAGAGAAGGACCTGGACCTATTTTCATCTGTCTCTGTTTTGCAAGGTCCCAATAGGTCTCTGGCCACCCGGAACTCTACAAACAAATTGAGCATGGGTTTTGATTAGAACCTAGGTGAGGACTGAAAGCTCTCAGACCGTAAAAGCTCAAAAAAGCAATGATAGAGGCAGGCAGAACCTGATGCAGCCATGCAACTGACAATGCTCTTTCTCTGCCAGATAAAAGACACCCATTTGTAGGACTAATATGTGCAGAGAGTAATATTGACCCATTTCTGTCCTGCCTTGTCTATATGAGCTTTTTAGGCTGCCTGTAGAAACAGTGGAGAACAGTGTACAGTATATAAAGACAAGGGAGAGTAATTTACAGGAATACTTTATTCCAGACTGCTGCCTTTCAGTGATAACTATTTATCTGCTAATTCTTGAGAGCATAAATACATATTCAAATGATGATGATACTGTTATGCTTTTTGGTCCTAAAATTAGCTCTAAGGGTTTCCAACATCTTACAGAAACTAATAGATCAGACGAATAGATTGAATGAGTGCTGCTGCAAAGACTTCATGGATCTTTTGTAAAAGGGGCGATTTCATGTTCAGTGGCAAACTGCTATAGAACATTAAACTTTTTAATCCAGATGGTGTTTGTGGTGCTTCATTTTGTGTTTATGGACTCTTCCTGGTGGAGGTTTATTCTATTTTATAACTATAGTGAGAGGTGCTATAACAAGGTATTGAGTGACCAGATATCAGAAATGGAGGCTGGGACAAACTATTCTGTTGAAATGTTAGCACTTTCCAAATGTAGATTTTTTTTTTCTCAATGTGGGAGAACAGAGGAGGGAAAGAATAGAGCTTTAAGACTTCCATTTATCTTGTTTTTCTGTTTAAGTTAGAGTTCTTGAAGAGTTCAGGTGTAATCACAGCCTTCTGTTGCAACAGGAAGCACCATCTGCTGAGGCATTCTGTAAGCAATATAACGTCTCTCCAGAGACAGTTTAGCATTCAATTCACAGAGAAGGATGGCAGGGACTTGTAAACAAAAGAAGACAACTGAAGCAGTGAAGAATGGACTGTGCTCTAAAGATTCAATATGTTTCTTTATAGCTGAAAAATCCTCTAATGCTATAAAAGCCTGGCAGAGTCCTCTGATGTATTAATTGTGGCTTTTTTCACTCAACCTTGTTATTTGAAAGCCAAAAAGCAATGCCAAAACATTGCTTGCTTTTTTTTTTTTCCCCACTGAAACCTTCGAGTTCTTATGTGTCTGGCCCAAGTTACACAGCAAATAACAATTGTTTTGGCAAAGGGAGAGAAAGCTTTTAATTGCACGTCAGTAGTAATTAAGTAGGCAGAGTATACTTACGAAAGAATAGGTATTGGCTGTCAATGCATATCCAGTTATGAAGTCACTTGGAATGGACAATAGCTTTGCTAGATGACAATTGGCTAATGTAAACAGCTTGTATCTTTATATCTTCTCATAAGATATTTTAAAGCAGACCAGGATTGTAGTTATGGTAGTGCGGAGATGAGACTAAATGGAAAGTATTTCCTGTTTTGAATTGAATCAAAGTACCAGAATTATAAAAGACAGATCTTTAGGGTATCTTTAAGTGTAAGTCCTTATTGGTCTTACATTTAAATGAAACAAATGCCAAGGATAAGATTGCAAGTTTAGGACACGACATTAGGGAGTTTATAGGTTCTCATGGAAAAAGTAGAAAGGCTAGGTCTTCAGCGAGTCTAGAATAGATTCTAGATACCAAACATTTTAAAATAACAAAACCTTGCTTAGTCACTGTCTCATGTAAAGCAGATATTCAGCATTCAGGAAATTTGAGCATCTTCTGTTACATGGCAGCTCCCCTTAATCTTATCCATCAGGAAAATACAATTGAGACTACTGTCTATCTGTGCTGACACAAGTGTATGTGAACTGTATGTTTTTCACATGCTTTTCTGCCTTAAACACTCAGAATATTTTATGTTTTTATGATGAGAGATGGAGGAAGGGGAAAGAGGAATGAAAGGAATACCTTTGTTAATTGATTTCTATTTCATGACAGTTATGTTGTACTAGGTGAGGCAACATCTTCATAGTGCTGATGCAAAGTACTGAACATTAAGCAGTTCAATATTTGCTTTCTTGAATTTGAAGCTAGTGTTGAGGCTGATTTGTCACTGAGATAAGTGAGAGTTTAATCAGGGCAAGTTATATGTGATGTAGGTGGCTTTCAACTAAATTGAACACTTCAATTATGACATAAAATACATGTTTGTGGGCGTGAACCTTTAAAAATCTCAGCCTTATTTTCAAACAGTGCAATTTACCATGAGTGCCTGAAGGTCCAAGAGGGCTATATGTTGGCCCTCTACTCATGAATGAAATTTTCTCATTAGGTGTTTATATTTTGTCAAGCCTAAAAGAGAATAGATAGCTTGGTTTTGGCCAGCATCCTAACTATGATTCAGAACATGTCATCATTTGTGTTATATGAGCTGTGGAGTTCCCTGGGCTGCAAAAAGTCTCACACAGGGCAAAGGAGACCATACATCCTCACTTACAGAATGTCAACAACAGTGACTTTTAATAAAAGGTCTTTGCGAGGGAACAAGGAGGTGGAAATAGTAAGTTCTAACTATTCATAGAAATCAGAACCCGGTGTCGGGGGCACAGAAGTACAGATTAAAAAGCATGATATGATGGACACAATTATCTGCTTCAAGTAAATCTTCTAATAAATGAGAAGAAAGCAAAGCATTCAAATCTACCTCCCCTTCCCTCAGACCTACTGTGTTCACTCATTGATTACTAGGTTTCCATTCCTGACTGAGATCAGCATTGATCATCTTCTAAGAAAAAGATACTTCACTGTGTAAAGGGTGAAAATAGTAAGAGTGAATAAACAATCCTGTGGAAACTGGAGAATCACTGGTGAACAGTAGAGGTTTTTGAGTCCAAATCATAGAATAATTTGATAAATGAAATCAAAGTGTTAGAGGAATTAAGACATGGTGTCCCTCCTCTGGTTTAATAATGCTTTCCAGCAGAACTTCATAAATTTTCTTCTGCCTTGGTGCATGGGAATAGATCTCTGTTTAAATCCATGGATTTTTTTTCCCCTGATGTTGTCTTTGATATATCAGTGCTTTTTGTAAGCCCTGGGAGCAATAACTGGAAAAACTATAAAAAACATAATGGTTTCATATTTAGAAATGAGCAATGACTGCAGGACTTTCCCTATAAACTAACAGTTTTTTTGAGAGTTGTTTGGCACTGCCTATAATGCCTACTGTCAAGCTTATTTCCTTCCTCTAAGACTGGGCAACTAATTTGTGAAAAAGGCAGTAATCTCTTGTCCAGATTTATTCTGAAGTGTATTTTTCCCTTCTAAAAAGCACTTCAGGATGGGTAATGGCAAATAAAGATCTTAGCCTAGCTTTTCTAGACTTGCTGTAGGCTGACTTGCAGAAAAGGAAAAAAAAATGTTTGAATAATTGTAGAAAATCTTGGAGAAAGAAATTTGTAAGTCTGAGTCTCAAAATTCTAAACCCATACAGATTTGTTCAATGTTGCTTGGGATCAGTTTACCTGTCATAAGTTAACTCTGTTAAATACTTATAGTATCCTGAAGTCCTACTGTGCTGTACAGTAAACTGGTTAAGACTAAAATGCCTTTAGGGACTTGCATGTTGCATGCTCAATCTGCTTATTACTTGGTTTAGAGATCATCCATGTGGAGATATACTTGTTCTCTACCTAGAAGTTGTCCTCTTCATAGGTTTAGGAATTATACTGATTTAGGCTTTTTAGGCTTGAGATTTATAATGTTCATTTTACCCTGCTCTCATTAATCCAGCAATGTGTCTGTCCTGACACCTGCAATGACATCCTGCCACATCTTAAGGTTTACTTAACAGGAATTTACCCTTTGTTGGATTTTCCACTGTAGGTCTGTACAATCAAGGAGCCTGCCAATTGCTGGTAAAATGCACTTTCTTCTAGTTGCACGGATCTTGTTTTCATAACTTTGAATATTTTTCCTGTTGGGCAATGCCTTTGAAAAGGACACTTTGAACAAAGAGTCTAACCCAATATCATCTGAAAGTGTCACCCACTGTTGTTTCAAATAACACCTTGAACTGCTGTTGCTTAAGGAGATTGAGACCAATACTGTTTTTTCCTCAGCTTGTCTGCTATGTGGATGTTGTTTTACTAGGAATCTCTGCAGCCTGAGGCACATTTTCTATCATGAAGTTATTTAAGTAAAGGGGATTTGCAGTTAATAATTCTATTTATGTCCTTCATCTGGAAGAAAGTGACAGAATTAGTTTCTGTCTTTTAAATTAAAAGATCTAAAATAAGCAATAAACTGAAAAAGGGCAAAACAGACTGAAATAAAAGCCCCAGCAGTAGTAGTGTTCCTTGACGTAGATGACTTGCTGATCTCTGCTAAAGTGCTTCCCATCTCCGTACTTCCCATCATCTCTGTGATGGGTTTCTTGCTTATACTCCTAGCACTGAAATTAACAAAATGAGTGCATTTCAGATAAATTTTATTAAGTAGTTCCTTTGGAACAAAGAGGAGCTGAAAGCAGGTCTTTAAGATTCTATAAAGATTTGACTGTATTAACAATGACTACTCCTACGGCTGCACGTATCTATGCTGGCCTAAAAGAGACTTCTCAGGAAGTTACTAAACCTCTCTAAGAAGTTATAGGTATCTTAATCTTAGGCATCAAAAGGGTCAAAGAAAAGCACCTACTGATAAGTAATGGGTCAGACTACCCACAATAGGCTTTGCTGGTGTGTTTGCGCAGTCATATGTGTCTGTAAAGGTTGTTCACTGGAGAAAGAACGTAAAAAACACTGAAGATCCTGCTTGGAGCAGATATGACTTTAGATGACCTCAGTATTTTTTCTTGACTTTAGCATGTGAAAAATCTCACACACTAAAGAATTGTCCTGGTTGTAATACTATGTAATGACACACAGCCATACCATTAATGGCTGAAGTACAGCACATAAAGCAGAATAAGCATTCCTGTAGCCAGATCCATAAAAGTATCAGAACATTAAGTGGTGGCTGTAGCACTTACAAATTTTCTCATCGGAGAGAATGGAAGAAAAACCCTCTAGAATCATAGAAGTATTGCACATTTAAAGTGAATCACCACTTCTGAAAGACCCTTGCGTATCTCTTCTGTTTCATTTATATTTTTAGCCTAACTGTGAAGATGGATCCTCTCAGACTTGTGCACTTTTTATCATGCTTATTTCATCAGTGTTAGTGCTAAAAAAATGCAAAGCTTACTGTGAATTTTATCTTTTCTAACAGTTTTGCAACCAGAAGACCAGAAATATGACTTTGCAGATAGTGAACAGAAATCCCTAGAGTACCAACAATTGGAAGTGCATGTTAGTTTCTCTATTACTTGATCAATGCTGTCACTAATGCAAATCTATTCCCACAATGCATGGAGTGTCATTAATTTTATGTTGTTTACGTACTCTTGCCATAAGGTTAAGCAATTCCTACTATTAAGCTAGATGAAATTGCATTACCTTAATGAAATGCACTTTACTGATAAAAAAGAATGTCACTTTCACAAGTGGAAGCGCTCTTAGCAAATTTTTACGAGAGAATTCCCCAAATCATATCTTAATTGCTTGGACAGCTGTGTAGTTTACATAACGAGCAAACAATGCCAAGGTTTTTTATTTTCTTTGTCAGCTGTATTGTATGTTAGTATGCATGGTGGACCTTTTTTAGGCCTTTTATTACTTGATTGCAAATCATTCTTCATTGCTGCCCAAATTTATGGAAGGACATTGCTCCCTGAGGTGCCATATCCTTTCAGGTCTGTAACTGAACATGACTGATGGCTCCAGTGTAACAGTTGCTTATTACGGCGCTCACTGAGCTATGATTGCTCCAATACTTTATGTTGGCAGATGTGTTTCCCTTGGAACAGCATCTCCGAGACAGAGGTCATTGATCAAACCCCCCTCTGGCTGTTCCATTATGTGCAAATTATCGCTAAAAGCAGAGAGACTGAGGAACGGGGGAGTGTGTGTGCATGTGTGTGTGCATGTGGTCTGCTCGCTGCAAAATTGAGGGAAAGGAAAAATCAAATGTAATGAAGCAAAAAAAAAAAAAAAATCTGTCCAAACTGGGAAAATGTTTTTATAATGTGATCAAATGGAGGAGAAAGAAGGAAATTAAGATTATTTCAGTGGGGGAACAATTGCATAATAACGTAACATGTTCTTTTTAACTGAGCAATGCAGAGTATTTTTGTCTGTGCTGTATTGCTTGTGTGTATTTTTAGTGCTGAGGTTAATGGAAAAAGGATCATTTGATGCCAAAGACACTTCTATTAACAATTGCTAAATAAATGAAAGAAAAATTACTTATTGGAAAGGGCCTTGATATATAGTAGTGGACAGTGACTGAGCTCTGCATCAGTTCCAAATTCAGAACAGGGACAGGGTTGTTGAATTAAGCAAGTGACTGTCTTGAGTATTTCCCAAGGACTGTCTGAGTGAAACTACAGACACTCAGTACCACAGCACTCTAACAGACTGTAAAGGGTGACTCATGTGACATGAACGGTGTTGCACAGAAGAAGAATGATACCAGGATCCTATGAACAACTTATAGTATGAGATATCAAATTTTAACTTTTGACTATAAAGTTTGTCTAACAAGAATGGGGGTGCTTGTTTTGTTTTGTTTTGTTTTTATATTTTGTCAGCTGTAACACACAACATCTCCAAGAAATAAAGATATTAGATTCTCTTGGAGGAGGGGAAACTTCATGAAAACAGCAGGTTAGAGGGGACATAAAACTAAAAAGCCCTCTGAATATTAATTTGTCCTTTTTTTGTTTCTTTCTTCCCAGAATGAAGAAAAAAAAAAATCTATTAGAGTCTAATGACTTGAAGCAAATTATAAATCCAATAGAACTTTTCTGGACAATTCACTGAAATGAATTTTTCTGGACTTCTGGACTTCTGGATTTTTCAGAACTTTTCTGGACAATTCACTGACTTTGTTCCCCTTCCCCTTTTATTGTTGCTTCTTTCTTGGACTTACAGTTTCCCTGGTTTTATTTTAAAAGTTGTTGAAAATATATTCCAACAGATGTATGTGTATATAAAAATGCAAATGAGTCCTCAGTGCAATCCAATACAAAAATAATAATTTTTTGTTAAAAGTGAGTCACAGGGCAACAAGTAAGATTACAACCCTGGGAATTCAGGAAAGCTAACTTTGCCCTCTTCGAAGACATACTTGGAGGAATTGCATGGGTTAGGACACTAGAAGGCAGGGGGGTCTAAGAGAGCTGGTTAATATCCAAGAACCACCTCCTCCAAGATCAAGACCAGTGCATTCCTATGAGTAAGAAGTCAAGCAAAGGAGACAGGAGACCTACATGGATGAGCAAGGAGCTTGTAAAAAAACTCAAAAGGAAGAAGAAAATTTATAGGATGTGGAAAAAAATGACTGGCCACTTGGGAGGAATATAGGATCGTTGTCAGAATATGCAGGGATGCAAGAAGGAAGGCTGAGGTCCACTTGGAATTGAATCTGGCAAGGTAGGTCAGGGACAACAGGAAGGGCTCCTTCAGGTACATTAGTAGCAAAAGGAAGATTAGAGAAAATGTGGGCCCACTGCTGAACGAGGTGGTGCCCTGCTGTTGGAAGATACAGAGAAGGTGGAATTACTGAATGTCGTCTTTGCTTCGGTCTTCAAGTCTGAGGCCAGCCCTCAGGATTCCCAGTCCTGGAGGTAAGAGAAAGTCTGGAGAAACAAAGACTTTCCCTTGGTCAAGGAGGACTGGCTTAGAGATCACTTAGACAAACCGGACACCCACACATCCATGGGCCTTGATGGGATGCACCCATGAGTGCTGAGGGAGCTGGCAGATGTTATTGTCAAACCACTCTCCATCATCTTTGAAAGGTCATGGAGAACAGGAGAGGTGCCTGAGGATTGGAGAAAAGTCAGTGTCACTCCAATCTTCAAAAAGAGCAAGAAGGAGGACGCGGGAAACTACAAGCCAGTCAGCCTCACCTCCATCCCTGGACAGGTAATGGAACAGCTCATTCTGGATGTCATCTCTAAGCACATGGAGAAGACTATCAGGAGTAGTCAACATGGATTCACCAAGGGAAAATCCTGCTTGACCAATCTGATAGCCTTCTATGATGATATGACTGGCTGGGTAGACGAGGGGAGAGCAGTGGATGTTGCCTACCTCGACTTCAGCAAGGCTTTTGACACTGTCTCCCACAACATCCTCATGGGTAAGCTTAGGAAGTGTGAGCTAGATGAGTGCACAGTGAGGTGGGTCGAGAACTGGCTGAATGGCAGAGCTCAGCAGGTTGTGATCAGTGGTGCCGAGTCTAGTTGGAGGCCTGTGACTGGCCTGTTCCCCAGGGGTCAGTGCTGGGTCCAGTCCTGTTCAACATATTCATCAATAACCTGGATGAACAAGCAGAGTGTACCCTCAGCAAGTTTGGTAATGATACAAAGATGGGGGGAATGGCTGACTCACTGGAAGGCTGTGCTGCCATTCAGCGTCACCTGGACAGGCTGGAGAGTAGGGTGGAAAGGAAACTGATGAAGTTCAACCAAGGCAAGTGTAGAGTCCTGCACCTGGTGAGGTACAACCCCATGCACGAGTACAGGCTGGGGATTGACCTGCTGGAGAGCAGCTCTGCAGAGAAGGACCTGGGAGTGCTGGTGGACAACAGGCTCACCATGAGCCAGCAATGTGCCCTTGTGGCCAACAAGGCCAGCGATATCCTGACGTGCATTCAGAAGAGTGTGGCCAGCAGGTTGAGGGAGGTGTTCGTGCCCCTCTACTCTGCTGTGATGAGGCCACATCTGGAGTACTGTGTCCAGTTCTGTGTTGTCCAGTTCTGTGCTCCCCAGTTCAAGAGCAACAGGAAACTATTGGAGAGAGTCCAGTGCAGGGCAACAGAGATGATGAGGGGACTGGAGCATCTCTCTTATGAGGAAAGGCTGAGAGACCTGGCTCTGTTTAGCCTAGAGAAGAGAAGGCTGAGAGGGGATCTGATCAATGCTTACCAATATTTAAAGGGCAGGTGTCAAGAGGATGGGGCCAGACTCTTTTCAGTGGTGGCCAATGACAGAACAAGGGGCAACGGGCACAAACTGGAGCACAGGATGTTCCACCTGAACATGAGGAAGAACTTCTTTACTGTGAGGGTAACAGAGCACTGGAACAGGCTGCCCAGAGAGGCTGTGAAGTCTCCTTCTCTGGAGATACTCAAAACCCACCTGGACGCATTCCTGTGAAGCCTGCTGTAGGCTAACCTGCTTTAGCAGTGGAGTTCGACTAGATTATCTCCAGAGGTTCCTTCCAGCCCCTGTCATTCTGTGAGTCTTATTTACAGCACTTCTTAGCTTTCAGTGTTTGCATTTTTGCACCATCGTTAACAAGAATGGAAGTTGTTAATTAAGAAAAAAATGAGTTACATGCATGGCTTGCAAGTTTTACTTTAGTCATCAGGATCTGCACCATGAATCTCCATCCTTGGAGTCTATCACAATTTAATTTAACAATTCCCGGGAAAATTAATTTAAGTTGTCCTTATTGTGAATGAGAGTGAAAACTAAGTTGGACTACATTACTTCTAGAGGTCCTTTCCATAAATTATTCCATTGTTCCACAAAGTTTTCTGAATCACTTTCTCCAGTCACTAGTTGTATCACTGAAATTTACATCTTGTCAAAACATAGTGTGTTTTTGCAGGCTTTAGTAGTGTAAGGAGGGTTACTGATACTTTCCCTGTCATGCAGTAAAACCAATTCCAGTTGGCTTTTTAGTCTGGACTTGTCTTCACTAACATAACCAATGTATTGCTTCTCAGTTGTTTCTATGTAACTTTCTAAAGCATGCTTTTTTCCCCCTTCCTAGCAACGATACAATTGGAAAAAAAATTCTATGAATATTATGCTGAATTCAAAAGCAAGGTTTATTTTAGATTTCTCTTTCTTCAACTTTTAACCCAATATTTAACCTATTCCCCCTCCAGGCATCCCCCTTCTAATTGCATTAAAATTTAACAGTTCAATAAAAAAGCTTGCTATATCTAGCCTGGTTTAAGTTGCAACCTATCTTTTTTTAAGAGAAAATGTCTGGGTCAAATCCATAGTTCTTGTAAATTGAGGTAGGTACACTTACGTGGTTTATGCAAGGATTTGCCCTAGTATAAGTAGACAACTGTAAAGATCTTAAACTATTTCGAAGAAGCCAGACCATGAACTTTTTCTGATAATAAGCTGGTCTGTTGTGTTCCTTGGTGAAAAATAAAACTCCCATGAAAATATTCTGCAATAGTGTTCTCTCTAGGGAGTTCTACTTTTCTTCACAAATAGTTTGATAGTAATCATGCTGGATACCAAGCAATTACCATGTATAGACTGTCAAGTGTTTTAACCAGATGTTTTATGTTATATCTGCTTTAGCTTTCTTTTCTACTATTTCACAAACATCTCTTCTTTGACTAAAGAAATTAATCAAAAACTTCTTTTTGAGAAAATAAAAGTATGTATGATTCATAGATAATTTCTCTTCTCTGCTCTTTCTCTTTGTTTTTGAGAAAAGATTCAATTTTTAATTGAAAAGATAATTTAAATTATTATAACAATCATTCAAGTTTTCAAATTGACAATCTGAAAGAAAATATTTTCTTACCATAGTGAATGGATTTCCTTGGTTTATTGCTTTTGCACATTCTCACTTGTGTGATGTAGTGGAATTCAGGGATCTTCAAAAACCATTGATGATTGCATCTTTTAAAGGAAGAAAAAAAATTAGTTTTTGACCTATGCAGAGAGGAAGAAGTCTTTGTTTTGTTCTGTTCTTGATGAGATGCTAAGACAAATATCTGGATGTGATGATGTTTTTTTGAAAGATTTGGCCTATAACAAAGTTTCTTTTCCATATCAGGCCCTTTTAACAGAAGAAAAAGCAAAGAATTACATAATGTTTGGAAAAATAAGAGAGTGAGAATTGCAAACACCCTTCACTCACTTCGCACTTGCTTTGGTTATGACACTTATTCACAGTACTCACAGAGACTTGGCTTGCATTCCACCACACAAGAAAAATTACTAAACCATCATATCAGGCAAGGCTGTATTTCTGTGGAAGGTATGGTCATCTAATTGTTCAGGAATCTTTTCATTTTTTTTCTTTGGAGTAATCCTGCTGACACCTTACCCTCATCACAAAATATGGTACAAAAAAGTTTTAATCCTTGTAATGGCTGCTTGTTAGGGGGAATAATAAAACTGATATATGTTCATTTCTCTGAGTAAGAATGACCACAAATCTGTCAGTTCTGAGACAAAAAGTCTGACGAGAAACTGTTGTAATTTAAAACTAAGTTATTTACATAGAGATTGAGTTGTGTTTCTTTTCTTTCCTTTCATCTCAAATAAGGCAAAATTACTGCTTCAGAAACTACATCAGATATTTACGGTCTGGTTACATGATGCTCCCGTACTGTTCTTATCAGTAACTCATAGATTTCCATGTGCTGATGACAGCATTTTCTACCCATCAAGACAAACATATAAGTCATGATCATGTACCATAAAGAACCTTCCCTGCCTGAAGACAATTGATGCTCTTTATATATTAATGCAATTAATTGCCTTTATATATTTTAAATATGCAGGAACTGATTGTGAGAAAACTATTTTTGTAGTCCTTTCTGATGTGATATGGGCACTCACAACAGAAAGTTGAAACTACAGGATGCATGTAGGACTTGGATGTTAGCTACCGTTCTGCGTATTAGTTATTTTTGACTCAGATTACATTGTTCTAAAGAAGTTTTAGTAGAAAAAAACTAATAATGTCATGGTGGAATTAGGATCTTTTGTAGTTTTTGGGGACAGAATATCTAGAATAATTGATAGCCTTAAGGTCAAGGATGACCAATAGATTTTTTTCTCTAGGCCATGAGCTTGCATAATTTCGTTTGGTATCCTCAAAGTCCCTTGTACTTACTCTTCTGACTTTAAGAAAATTACAGTGCCATTATATAAACCTCATACACTGTAAGAATGAACTACATCTGTTCTTGAATGTAAATACATTTTAAACAGGGAGCACCTTAGCAAGAAGTACGTAGCTTGCAAAGATAGCTTTTCTAAAGCTATGTATTTGTTGTTTGCTATAAAATCAAAACATAAAGGGCACAAGTCCAGGTATTTTAATAGCAAGACTGTCATTATCCTTTGATTCTTTTCTGCCAAGGTATGGTCAACTCCCTAGTGAATTAACATGCACACTTACTTAAACGCCTCTAGCAACAGGAGTTTAAGAAGATGCAAGCAAGTTGGCTGCTTAAAACCTGATTGGTGACTGATGGGTAGTTAATGGTCTTGGTATTTTCATTTTCTAAATGATGGCTCAGGTAGCAACCTATGAACTTAAATCTTCTTTTCATCCAGGAAAAAAGTTTCTCTTCCTGTGTAAACAGTGTACTGAAAGATGAGAAAATAAGCATACACAATCAATGTAAAATATTGCAAAATGTTTTTAAACTCTTTACATCTGGTCATTCACTTGCAGCATTAAAACCAGATCCCAATTCCCTGATTTTTTGCTGCAACTGATTATATTCAGAAATACCATTTTAAATCAAGAAATCTTTATGGATAATGGCTTTGTTGTATGTTTCCAATAAATTTTTGTTTTGCTGAACTGGTCTTTTCAGACTAAGAATAAATAGTTCCTTGAAAAGTCCTAGCACTGGTGAAGTGGTCTTAGATAACAAATTGTATTTCAGTAACAGAGATTGAACAAAACCATGTTAAAGCATTAGAAGCATTCTGTGCCAAATAGCTCACCCAGTAGAAGTTGTGCATGCAATGCAGTATTCTCTTAATTCATAGGTGGTCCCTTAAAGTGCTTTTCAAAATGAAGGCAATATGGATAACACCCACATCGTCCAGCAAAATAGAATATGTGTTAGTAAGAGCAAAGTTGCTAAAAGTCTTTTACAATCACTCTCTGGCAAGCAAGGCTGAAATAGCAGTCTTTCTAGGTCAGTGAGTGTCTTGTCTAAGCCCTGCTGACTCCTTCTAGATTAATATATAAATATATAAAAATATAAAAATATATATCCAGACCCTTTCCAGGTCAATAAAAATGTTTCAAGTCTCTGAGTTTCCTCAAGATGTTGGAGATTCAGTTAGGGAGAGTTTAAACAAATTACAGCCATGATCTATTTATTGTAGTTGAACTATTCCAAGATGTGTAAGATCTTTTCAAGTTTTTGAAGGACAAACTGGGATTGGTAAAATAACATCTCCTCTGACATGGTAAAAAAAAAAAAAGGGGGGGATCCCCTCCCCCCAACCAAGATGTTCAAACTTATAAACTTTAGGCATTAGAAAGGGGTATCATTGGAATAAATTTGCTTTTTAATTTTATCTATTTTGTCATATTTATAATCAGATTGGCATACTTCTTATGCGGTGCCTACAAAGAAGTATATTATTGATATTCCTCATAGTGCTCAAAGCTGATGTTACTTTTAAGAAGTCTCTAAGCTGTGAAAATGAGAGCAATGAGACAGAATTGTCATATGCGTGTTCATTTCAAAAGTCTTTCCCCCACAGTGTAACATAACTAAACAAAATTTCATTATTATTAAAATTGCAATTTGAACAATCTGATTCATTTAAGTAACTGGACTTTAATTCTAATGCGTGAAGTCACATTTCACTTTATTAGTGTTCACTCAGACATGATTTTGTTCAGTTCAATGCAACTTGTGTAATTTGCAGCCATACAAACGCTTTATAGCAGATTTCTATGTGTGACTGTATGGAATCAATAATTTTCATGAAATTTCAGTGTGTATTTATCACCTTCTGTTCATCCAAGTGAAGGATTCTTTGGGACTCATACTATAGCGCTGTGCTTATGGGTGTATTTCATCAAGAAACTCACAGTATAGACTGGTGGCATTGAGAAATATGGTCTTATTATATTTTTTAATAACTTGAACACAGAAGACAAACACAGCTACATATCTCATTTTCCTATGATGCTGTTAGCCTTCTTTAGGCTATGGAGTACATTGAAGGCGAAAAAAAGTGTGACATCAATCTGAGGCTAGGCCACAAAAGTGGTGTATCAGACAGCACAATGAAACTTGGGAGGCACAGGTCCAGCTGGAGACCTTCACTCCCTTCTTTAACAGTTACCTTTATTTAATTATTGCCTTATTTTCCTCTTTCGAAATAAGAATAACTTCCTATTTCATTAGAGCCATGTGAGGCAAAGACCCTTCAAAATCATTTTGGGGTATGTGGCTACTGCTGAAATATCTTATGGCTGTGTCCAGACAAGTAAACAACTTACTTAAATAGACAAACATTCAAATGGTATCTTAAAAGATAATTGGAAAAAAACTAGCAAGACTTTGCTCTTTGGCATGGAACTCTTAGTATCACGAACTTCAATATGCTGGAAATGGAGGTCTAAGTTATCTCAACTGAGCAAATATCATCAGCTCTGTGTGAACACAGCGTATGAACCCATAATTAATTTGACTGTTCAAATGAAAGTAGAGTTTAATTGACAGAGTATCGTATCGGGGTTGTCAGATGTAGGAACAGAAGAGAAGATGTATATCGATCCAAACATAAAATCTCTAAAAATCTGGAAAAAAAATTAAATTGTACTTTGTCTGCCTTAGAATAAGATCTATGCCTACATCAACAAGGCTGTTTATGCTTTTAGCTCTGGGCCAGTTTCTGTTCATTATTTGTCCCCTTTTTTCTAAATCTATCTTGCTGTATTTAGTATCATTATCTGAAGTTGGTTATATGCCTGCTAAGATCCTCAGGAGAGTTAATATAGGATCTTGTGATACAAGGTGACCACAATGTGGATGCAAAGGTAGGTAGTATTAAAAAAATCTTTATTTTAATGCTTGCATTTAGTTTGGAAATTTGTTTTAAATTTCTTTTTAAGTGAAGTTTTACTTTGTTGGAAAAGTAATAGAAATACTACCTAAGCAGGTCTACTAAGGTATAGGTAGAGCTTCATCTGTTCGAGAGCCACCGGGGGAAACCTAGAGAGGGTGCGAACCTTGCTAAACACCAGAGCTTCCAGGCAGAACCAGAAACTTTGATGCTTTGTTTTCCAACTTGGACAGCACTGCAGGAACAGAAGCACTTTGAACACGTAATGCAAAACACTCCTGAAACATGAACTCGTTCTGCTGGTTTGAATTTGTTAAAAAAATATTTATGATTCAACAGATTAAGCCTCCAACCTTGTAATATGTATACTTTCTTTTTCCTGCACTTGCCATGAAGTTGTTGTGAAGAAATAAATCTAATGCGAACCCCAAGTAATTTGACAGAAAGGAAGTTGTGGGCATTTTCAGCAGTAGCAAATGTGGAGCCATGGCTTTTTGTCTATTCTTTATGTCTATTCTTATTATTCTGTCTATGTCTTTACTCATGCAAAATCTATTGTTTTATATGACATTTATACTGCAAAGCTCAATAGCACATTACTTTATCTTTGTGGATAAAAGCAGAATTAAGAGTACTGTAACTTCTTTCAGGTAAAAATTTTAGTTGGAATGAGTTGATTTATGAAACTAAATATGTCAGATTTTTCATTTTGCTCTGTAGCACAGTATCTTACAGGAGTAGTATATGCTATCACATGCGGTATTTAAAAAACATTAGGATCTTGGTTATGCATAACAACAACATACACATGTAGCTGTTCAATACAAGTAGGTATTGTCCATAATTTTCAGATGGAAAAAATAGACTCTGAAAGACTCACTGGGCAGGATCACAGAGTTAAAGGAGGCTTACAGTTTTGGTAAGGTAGCTGTCTGCAGTGATCTTGTCTAGCCTACCTCAAAACTCTTGTGTGGAAAAAACTCAAGAATAACTTGCTGCTGATGTCATTTTGAGTGGTCATATTGTTGTACTTCCAGAAAAAAAGAAAAAACCCCAAGCTGTTGTACCGGTAGGGCAATCAAGCAAAACTGCCAGAACACACCAAGCAGAAGGAAGAACACAGAAAATAATGTCCAAAAAGAACATCTATCAATCTAGAAAAAAAATGTATTCTGTACTGTAATGTACATATATCTGATGTCGTGCACACAACTGAAAATCTTGGTATTGCTTCATAATCACTGAAACAGGAAATGGGTTTATCTGGGTGTATTTGTTACCAGGTCACATGAATTTTATTCAAGGAAGAGTATTCAGGAAGAAAGCCTGAATGAATCTTTGTAAAACAAATTTTACTGCTAGGTCTGAGAATTCTCTACAGCAAAGACAACAGTGATGCTCTTATAAGGAAGGATGCACTCACTGGAGTATGTAACATTAGTGGCCCCCCTAGGAAGTACCCAACATCACCTTTGAAACACATAAACTCCATCTGTAGGTGGAGCTTTGGCTTGTGTGTCTCTGAAATGTTTATTCTTGTTGCAGCACTTTTCCTGACTTATGGTACAAGATGCATGGCTGGAGAAGGAAACAATAACTTCAATATCTCTGTGTCTCAGACTATGTTGCTCTTGTATGTGCCCCACTGGGCTGTGAAAACGCAGCATGAATTCAGAGCCACCTTCTAGAAGTTCATCTCTGCTGGGTAGTACCAGAGCTGTTGTGGATGATACCCAAGTGCTTGCAAAGCAGCTTTGAGAAAGTATTTCTTCCATCACAGCTTTTTAACCACAGCTGATCATCAAATAATCATCCTCAATATTGTTTTGGCAGGCTTTTTAAAGGTTTTTTTGGTGTCAACAATGTTAGGCTTGGATTTTGGACAACGCCATTATGACCCCAGCTATGCTTTCTTTACATTCCTTTTTTAAATTATTATTAATTTTAGAAGATCCTTTTTTGTTTTAAATGATGAAAATTGTATGAAGCAATAAAATGTTCAACACAACATGCTTTTTACAGGAGCCATAGAAATTGAGTTCTAGCTGTTTTGATGGTATGTGTTTTGAACACTGCCCACAGTGTCTGGAGAAAATAAACTAGTGAAAATTCCGTATAAACATTTTTATGTTAAAATCCTCATGGTGATACACACTAATTTATTTAATAAAATAGAATTAAGGAATT